>VMOF01000013.1:19522349-19837349 GCA_011764245.1 Trialeurodes vaporariorum | reverse complement strand
GGGCAACCACGTGACTCGTCTCCACCAATCACCGTTTTCCATTCTTATCCAGTCTACCCAAAAGTCGTGAATTTCAAGGATCGGCCCGCAGATCTAGAACAATTACTTTGAAGCCTTATCTAAAAGTAGGGGACTTGAGCTGTACTGTCGCTGCATGGTGGGTCACAAGTAGAACAGATACTAAACGAGTAAGAATTGTCGATTTTGTCCTAGAGCGCGCAGCACAGGATAGAGAACGTGCAGAGTGGTTGAAAATAGCTTACTGAAAATCTGATCGAGATTTTTACAAAAAAAAAAAAAAAAAAAAAAAAAAAAAAAAAAACAACTATTGAAACTTACTAACTTATTTTTTACTACTTTGATTTTTTTTTTTTTTTAGCCTTAAAACTTTATTTTCAGTTGCATGGATACCTAAATGCGGGTAAGGCCATATTTGGAACAATTAATATTCAGGCTCTGAATATTAATTGTTAACTCTCTTACCATTGAAATATAATGGAAAGAATTTTTTCACTATTTTTCCCTGTCTCAAGGATCAAAATTGTACTGAAAAAACATTATTTTACTGGGGGGAAAAAAATCATGCAGTAAAGGGTTAAAACCTGTAAAAATGACGATGAGTACACTAACAAAACACGAAATTCGCTCACAGAATCGAGCTCAATGGCAGAGAGACGCAGGTATCGTGGGAGATTCCTATCTAAATTGAGACATATCTCTGTGTTTCCGCAGAGAAAGTGACATAATAGACAGGAATCTCCCACGATACCTGCGTTGAACCGCCATTACGAACTTGCCGTTGTAGCAGTTGTGAGTTTATTACTGAATTTTAGACTTTCTTGGTGTGATTTTCGTGATTTTCGCTGGTCTTTACATGAAATTGGACTGTTTATTTGTCTATAGCAAAAGTTCGCAAGAGCCCCATACTCAGCTCCATCTCGCTGCAACCGTAAAGTTCGCGCCGCAGACCGCAGACATCAGAGTTTCGCCGAACTTTCAAAAAGCCACTTGGCAACGCAGGGATTCGGGGTCAAGCAGTTGCGCGTACCTATAGACGCCTTGGATTCTTCTGAAAAGTTGTTTTCGATGCGCGTGTAGCGTGCGCGTGGGGCATCATCAACGCAACAACTGCGCCTTGTTGCACAGTGGATCAAAAAATGATATTTTCCGGACATCATTTCATACGAGTAAAAATTAAGGTTACGAACAATAAACAATAACGAGATAACTCAGTAATGTGTGGAATCATTTATTCATTTTCGAGCAACTGTTTGAGCCCAAGGCATTTGGCTAATGTATGGTATACCAAGGGAGGTCTAAAAAGACCCCAAACGGGTTTTCTACGTAGACGCATACTTCGTTTATTTATTTATCTTTTTATTTATTTACCAATCTGTCCATTTATTTATTTATTACTATTATTGTTTTTTTTCTAAGTATTTTAAGGAATTGAGTACATCCTACTGAATTTTATAAGACCATTTTCCCATTATACGAAGGTGGATTTTAAAGTAAGTTTACCTATTTTTTTCTCTCAGAAACTATCAATGCTAGAAAAAAAAAAAACAAACTCAGCGTTGAAACGTACGTACTTTCAGCTTTCTAACGAGCTTTAGTTTTTCAAATTTGGCCAACGCGTTGCGGAGATATCGTGGATTTTTCCCACCCGTCTCTCCTTCAAACGTGCCCAACTTTTCACGCGCTATAGAAAACTGCGAGTTTCGGCAGGCGATGCGCTTATCTCCGGATCAGACATCTCAATAACACCTGAAATTGTCCTGAATGCATGTTTTTTCACTAAATAGACTACTCTTCTACTGATAAAATGATCCAATTTGGATCTATCTTCAAAATTTCAGTCAGTACTGAAAGTGCAATCATCATGAATTGAAACTGAATTAACAGCTTGCGTCAAAACCTGGTTGAGGAGTCTGGGGAAAGAATTTTACGACGGCTATAGAAAGTGCTGCACCGATATAAAAAATTCAAGAATCTAGCGGGCGACTATGTCAAAAAATGAAGTGAGATGCCTCACAACAATGTTTTAACTTGTTTCAATAAAATAATAGCTCTATTTTACTTTTTCAAAGTCTTAAACTCATGTTTGCTGTGAGGCTAAAAAGGTGGGCACGTTTGAAGGAGAGACGGGTGTAGAAAATCCACGATATCTCCGCAACGCGTAATTCAAATTTGTAAAACTGTAGCTCGTTAAAAAGCTGATAGTACGTACATTTCAATGTTGGGTTTGTTTTTTTTTTCTAACATTAATAGTTATCGAGAAAAAAAATAGGTAAACTTACTTTAAAATCCACCCTCGTATATAACTACTATAACTAGTTTTTGGATATTTTTAGGTATATTTTCCAGCGGCGGCTCGTGCAATGTGGCAACAATGGATTTTCTCCATTTAAAACTGTGTAAAATAATCGATTACTTGGTGGGGCGTAGCGCCTCACCTAGTATCGATATTTTTGCATACGTTTAAATGGCAAAAGTGCACGGTTGCCAGATTGCACGGGCCGCCACTGATATTTTTTTAAAGAAAAAAATAATAACATTATTGTCCCAAAAAATTTACATATATCAAATCAGACATAAAGATTTTTCTAGTTTTTTGTATTTTTCCGTTATTTGCCATTAAAATGTATATACAATTGAGCCACGAATCCGAAAAACGAGTAAAAAAATAGACAGATGAGAATTTTTACCGAAAAACTATCCAATTATTTTTTTATTTTTTTTTTTTTCGCTATTTTACTCATATTTTTGACCACCTAGTGAATTGAAAAAACCATTTTTGTGTGTGTGGGGGGGGCGGGGAATCTCATGCAAAGAATGGGTTGAAAATGAGCGAAATAATGCACTCCAGAGCTTAAAATAAGTCAAATTACTGGTATTTGCGGGACAATGGGTCTGTTGCAAACTTTTGCTACAGCGCTATAGAGTGTTCAATCGCATGTAAAATCGCGTGAAAAGACCATTGGTGGCATCAGAAAGTCACAAAATGCAGTAATAAACTCACAAGAGACGTTTAATGAAATCCAAGATGGCGGTAAAATATTGAGCAACCTGTATGCATGCACCACGAACATCCAAGGATAGCCAACCTCACAATATCGATCACACCGTATCACAACGTAAATAAACACATAACCTCTGAAGCTGTGAGGTTGTCAACGTTGGCAATCCTTGGATGTTAAAGGTGCATGCATACAGATTGCTCGATATTTTACCGCCATCTTGGATTTCATTAAACGTCTCTTTGTGAGTTAATTATCGCATTTCATGACTTTCTGATGCCACCAATGGACTTTTCGGGCGATTTTACGTACCATGAAACACTCTTTATCGTCGTAGCAAAAGTTTGCAACAGACCCATTTCAACGGTGGGGTTATTTTTCAAGGAAAAATAAACAAGATCTCATCATGTCCGAAAAAATATATTTCTCGGTCCACTGTGTGACGATCTCATCATGTGCGAAAAAATATATTTCTCGGTCCACTGTGTGACTGTGCGTCCGTATAGGTGAGAATCGGGAGCGGCAGCAAAAATCTCATCTCCATATCAAAACAAAAAATCTCCCGTCGCTCCAGCTCAAGCGTGGCTCTTAGGTTTTACGACCTGGACACCTGACCAACCTGACCTCAGTGAAATCTAGGAAAGGGGGGGGGGGGAGAGAACCATGCACACAAAGACGTACCTATTCGCGTGTTAGGAGAACATTTTGCGAAGGTATTGACATTCAAACTAAACAGTGAGTGATGACCAAATCCCTTGAGGTGATTCCAGGCGAAACTTTTCCAGATTTCAATCCGATGGATAGCGCCACTTGTCGCTTCTCGGAAAAGTCGTGTTTTTGGCGTTTTAAACTGAGACTATTGATAAAAACGCAAAATCCAATAACGTCAGCACCTGCAAAAAAATTTTATGGATTTTTTGCGCCAAAAACGAGCAAAATCGGATTAGAATTAAAGCCGTGAATTGTGTAATTCATTTCGCCATAAGCTTAGTGAGTGAGAGTGGGTGCGAGTGATAATACCACAGAATAATACAATCAGAACGGAAACTCCCATAAGAGCCAATGGAAGCAAGTTTGGAATTTAACGGCACCAATAGGCAACACTGTGGTCCTACATTCTAACATGGCGGACGTGCGTGATTTGTGTTGAAACTCATTTATTTCTGTAAATTCTGGAATGAAATCTTAAGTTTCCGGCCTCACTTTTATTCTTTTGGCATTTCAGAATGAAAATTTCGCGGATCATGTCCCATATTTTTTTTTTTTCGCGCTCGAATCCAGATGTAAACATCCTATATCCCAACATGGCGGACGCGGAATGAATTTGCTTCAAAATCCGACAGAGTTTCCTTTCTGATTGTATTATTCTGTGATAATACGTACATATATCTGCCTCACTCGCACTCATTGAGGCTTATGGGAATTTTCGTATTTCATAATTTCCGGCTTTACTTTTGAGTGTTTTAGCTTGAAACTTTCAGGGTAGCTTCTTGAAGTATGCTCGAAGGTGCTGACGTTCCTCAAATTTGTGTTTTTGGCGTAAATTCGTCAGTTTTAGCCAAAAACGGTTGACTTGTTGAGCAGCGCGAAGTGGCGTCTACGGTGTTGGAACTAATCGACTCTGGAATCACCTTAAGTGCAACGAGCTATAGCAATAGAGCGGCTGATACCAAGGTATATGGAAGAACAGGTATGGACAGGAGGCGGGGTTTAAGGGGCTTTCGAGTCTTCCCGCCAAATGATGACGACACGCTTGCTTTGGCGATGACGTAGCCGTCACCTACTATAGTACGAAGAGATGGGGATCACGGGAGAGTGAGTGAGATAGTTTGGAACGGTAGGCGAATTTTATCGCGACCGTCTAGAACATCTGTGACGTAGCCGTCACCTACTGAGATAGGCTCCGCCTCCTGTCCATACCTGTTCTTCCATATACCTTGGGCTGATACATATGTTATTCATATGTTATTCATATGATATATGTTATTCATATGTTATTCATATGATATATGTTATCACGCTGAAGAAAAAAAGATTATCAGCATGACAGTATGTGAACCGATGCAAGAGATAGTAAAATTACCGCAGAATTCTAGGTTCGTACCATATATCTTGAAAAAGTTTAGGATATTCTAGTTTTATTATCATACTCTGGTATTAACACCAGAATTTTTTGGTCAGCCGCCCGCCATAGTAAAAGCGCTGACTTTTCCACATTGTAGAGCAATTATCTCGCTAATATCGCCCTTATAAAAACTTCCGATTGTTTCAATGAATTTTCCGATAGGATATTCCCGCGCTTTATTTCCCGTAGAAATAATCGGAATTCCATAGAGACAATCGGAATTCGTGTAGATTCAAGCGCGCTGACTATTGCAACGATAGGTATTATGATTGAAATAAGGCGAAACGCATCTATGGTTCTATTCTTATAGTTTTAACAGCCACTTTTTTCTCAGTGCGCCTCTCGTATCGAGAAAATGCGCTCTAATTACCAAAAATCTCTCTAAGAATTTCTCTCGTCTGATTTTAGTAATTACTTATTTTCCAAATTTTTAATCCGTACTAAGAAATTTTTGCCGTATAAGGTAAGAAATTGCGTGAAAAGTACGCGGTCAGACTTAATTTCTAAATTTCTTGAGGTCAATTGGTCATGAATGGATTTTATACGTAAAGTTGCCTCGGGTTACCAATTTTCATGACATTTGGTTCATAATGGACGGTGGTCGCTATTCCAAAAAAAAACATAATTTTTTTTAAAACTTTGGGAGGGGGGGGGGGCTGTAGTTTAGAAGGGCGACATTTTCAGACCCATATTTTTACAGGGGAAAAAAAGTCTCATTTCGACCTCGAATAAAAAATGCTTCAGAAGTTTGGCACATAAGTTTTGTTACACCCTGTATATTTACATCTACCGAGTAATAATATACACAGAGAAAGCGAGGCCCCTAGGTATTACAAACTCTTGAAACTCTTTGCTTTTGATATGTTCGTCAGAAAAACATTTACAAACTTATATTCATTATATTAGCAACCTCTATCGTGGCCCTTACACTAGTGGATCCAAGAAATTGGCCTCTACTCTCTCTTTTCCCATAAGAATGCATGCGTTAGAAAAGGATAGAAGAGGGGGCGAAAACCACGTGACTGCCCCTTCTCTGTCCTTTTCTAACACACGCGTTCTAACGAGAGAAGAGAGAGTAGAGGCCAATTTCTTGGATCCACCCATGGGCCGTTAATTTAAGATTTGGGGGCCGCGAGCTCGAAGAGAAGAACCGCATGGTAGCGTTCGAGAATTCTCCGAAGAGTCCGAAGTATAGCACCGGTGCAGAAAAGATTATAGTATCTTAAGTTGTAGTATAACTATATATATTGGAAATGGTCGATATTCATAATCTTTAATAAGAACGGAGGACAGCGGAGGTGTGGAGAAGAAAGCACCCTACCCGCTATCCTGTGTGCATGGCAAATTGCATCCGAGACTGTGACTCATGCATTAGATGGCTTCTTCAAAGGTAGTCCACTTGCGCCTTCAATTCACGGTTTATGCAAAAACTGAACTGTTACGTAGGAATAGTTATCTCACTTTAATTCAGGGCTGTCGTTTTGCGTATAATCAATGCTATTTTTCTATTCACCGATGATTCCACGTTGAGAAAAGATTACATAGTTCAAGTCAGATCATGAATGTAATGCACGAAAATACACTGATCTGTAATCTTTCCTTAATCGGTGGAGACTCCGTTGATTAATTAAAATATCCGCAAGTTTTTTAAAGTCATCGACGACTCCACCGGTTGAGGAAAGATTACAGATGCGAGTATTTTAGTTTATAACAGCCATGCACTGAACTGAACTGTGTAATCTTTTCTCAACCGGTGGAATCATCGATGAATTGAAAAATAGCATTAATTGTACGCAAAACGGCAGCCCTGCTTTAATTTCATTTATTACCGGCTGCTTTGATTTGGAGTAGGTATATAGGCAGGGGTGCTAGGTTGAACGATACGGTAGTTGCGGTACTAGAGTTAATAAAATTGACGGTGTGCCGGCACGCTTGTCGCCGTGATTGAGGCGATAGCTGAGAAGTAGTTCTCTAGCTTAACCCTTTCAAACCTAGTGTAAACTTTAAAATACATCTAAATAAAATAGGGTCTTATGAAAAAAATGAAAATATGATATGCATATCGTTGTATAAGAGAAAATAGTGCCTAGATCGGCTATATGATTGTTAAAAATCCGTACCTAAACAAAACGTATTTATAGGCATGAAAGGGTTAAATTAGACGAATTTTCCTTTGCCATACCCTTTGGATTTTTTTTTTATTATTATTATTATTATTATTTACTCAAATATATTTTGTCGTATTTTAATTATGTTTGGACACTCAAAATATGCTCACTTTGAAACAGTTTCTAGACCATAAAAAATGTCATAGTTGTTTGAACGGCAATTTTCGAGTTACTCTAATGTCAAGTTTCGGCGTTTGATGGTCATCGCGTTTAAAAACCTCAGAAGGTGGTTAACTACTGCGAAGACCATCAAACGTCAAAACTTGCCTTCGAAGAAACTCGGAAATTATACCATTTAAATTACTAAAAAGCTCTTAGTGGTCCAAAAACAGAATCAAAGTGAGCACATTTTGAATGAGCAAACGAAAGTCAAATAAGACAAAACATATATACATATGTTAAATAAAATAATCAAAATCGTTATCGCAATGACAAAGAAAAATACGACTATTAATTGTAAAAATTACTTTCGTTGTTCAACTATCGGCCGAATCTTGCCATCTTCTCTTTTAAATGATTAAAACTGCCCAACTATCAATATTCAATAATATTTCAATGGCAATAAATTCCATAATAAAATTACTTGCATTGTTCAATTGACCAAAGTCTTGCTCTTTTCTCTTTTGAATGAATAAAAATGTCTGACTGACACAATTCAAAAATATTTTAATTACTAACAAAGTATTATAGCAAAATATTATAAAAAAGTATATTCTATTTTATGAAAGGTCCTAACCAGAAAAATAAAGTTTTTAAGAGACAACCGTTCCAATTTTCGGGAACACACTTTCCTAGAATTTTTCTCAATAGAAGCTATATTTTAGTTTGTGTTAATTCATGATGTAATAGGCACATAATTTCTTCTCTCTCCCTTGCCTCCGAAATTCCGATCGGCCCTAGGTATGTTATAAGATGAAATCCTTGTCAAAATGCGCAGTATACCTATTGGCTGAATTATTTCATCTTTATTTCGTTTTATGCAATGCTCCTAACTGCATCAACATGTTTGAATTATATTTTACAGGTGGTGATAGATTTTCTGATAAGCTCCGCTAGACTCTCTAATTATAAATTTTGCTCTCTGAACCGAACGATCACTTTTCGGCCTTGTCGGAGAGGCTCCGTTGAACATAGGTATAGGTACCTACCTACCTACCCAATCTGAGAATTTTGATGCCTTAAAAATCTCAAGTCATTCAAAATCAAAATTGTTGAGAGAGGCGACGCACTATATAAACTAAGTTCGTTGGGAGCTCAGAATGCCCATAAGTTATGTCAGGGAACAATTTAGATGTGAGGGAGGGGTTTGGAACCAACAATAAGAGAGAAGTTGCGCTCGGGTGTGGGCTCGGCCAAAATAGCTGAAAGCCTCCTTTTTTGAAGCCTCTTGAAAATTTTGAAGACAGTACCTACATCTCTTGGTCTCCCTACAGCAGAAAATGTGACATTTTTATTGTTTCGCCAGTTGCATTAATTTGACTTCTGATTTTTCAGTCACAATTCCCCTCCCCCTAAATTTTCTAAAAATAACATTTTTCTTTACGATAGAGAAAAGGAGATATCACATGAATATGAAATTCAGATTGCTAGCCCCCAATGATTAAAGACTAATTAATTTTAAGCATTGTTAACTCGTTCAGTCATACCAACGTTTAGATTTTGAAGGGGGGGGGGATATTCTGAATTCATATTCCTTCTCAGCTGATTTTTTGAAATTTGTTTATGGGTCTTAAAAGACCCATTATACTCAATGTTGTTCGTTTTGTGGTCATTGTTAAAGTTTTTTATGTTAATGGGTCTTAATCTTAAAAGACCTATGCTTACTACATGAACAGATTATTATATTAATATTCTTATAATTACCTCTGATTTTTAGAGGAAGTAAATCCTGGTCAAGGGATCCTTGAAGAGAAAAGTCACAAACACTAAAAAAAAAACACTTTAATTAAGATTGTTGAAACATTTATTCAAAATCAATAAAAATCACAAATTTTTTTTAGAGACGAAAGCGGACACAGGGATTGAAACTACCACACTCGCGTTAATTTCCAATTTATTGGACAGATTTAAAACCACCGTAATAATCTACACAAAGTATACGATGAAGAAAAAAGAACAAACAAAAAACAAAAAACACTCGAAAAATTCGTAACACCCGAAAAGTAACGGTAGATCTAGGTTTGATTAGTTGAAAAATCACCGTAAAAATCCACTCGAAAAGTAACGATCGATGGACACTCTCGGAATACTCAAAAAAATAATAATAGAAAAAAAAAAAGAAAAAAAAAAAAAAAATCACCCGAAGAGTGGTAAAGATTACAAAATTTTTCTATTTCGAAACGGAACGAAAAACACGTGGACGCGATACGAAAACACACTAACGTAGCACAAAACACATTCGGTCGACACGAGAGACGTCGCTCGGAGAACGAGCACGAAAACACACTGAGTTGTGCTTCGAAGGCGAGGTAAACACGCGGTGCAACTTTCGTGCCGGCTGGATGCCCCCCCCCACAATGCCACTCCCGTCTCCCCCCAGTATCCGTATAGTACATGAGATCACGATGCGGCCGGCATCGCGTCGCGGCGCTTACAATTAACGAACGCTATCTATCGTTTTATTACTGAATCATTGGAGAAGCGACTGCTTATGGCTTCTCCTAAGACTGTCCTAAGACTGTGCATGTTACGCTATCTGACGTATAGGAAGCGAACAAGTATCGCACCTCTTCTTGAACACTGTAACCCTTTCTCTCCATAATCCAGCACAGAGGAAGTTCAGAACATGAACACACAAAACACTTAAACACCCAAAAAAACAAACACACAAAAAACAAAAAAACAAAGAAACAAAAAACAAAAACAATAACAAATCAAAATCAAAAACAGATAAAAAAAACAACAGACCAATAAACAAGTATAAAACAATAAAAAAAATAAAAAACATAAAGCAAATATAAAACAGAAAAAAAATAAAAAAAATTGGCATGCACAGGAAATTATTCGAGAAAAAAATCATTCGATGGTGAAAGTCTAAGATTTGTGGTGCAACTGTTTCATTTTTCAGCACTGGAAAGGGTAAGGTGATTCCAGAGACTCCACGATATCGATTAGATTATTTTTCGATTTAAAGCTTATAGAGATTAAATATACTCATTGGTATCATTTTGGATACCTACAGATCAGTGGCATAGCGTGCAATTTGGCAACGTTGCACTGAGCCCATGTAAAAGGTCGAATGCGAAGGTGTCCTCCGAACACCCAATAACTCGATCTTTTTTGGGTTTAAATGGACTAACTGCGCTGTTGCCAAATTGCACGCTACGCCACTGCTACAGATCAATACAGGTGCCTGATTGTGAACCTAGATAAATTCCACATTATGATTCGACTTGGCAACCACGAGACTCGTCTACACCAATCACCGCTTTCCATTCTTATCCATTCTTCTGCCCAAATTTCAGGAATTTCAAGAATCGGCCCTCTCCGGCATCTGGCCTCCATCCAATAAGGAAGGCGAGATCATTGACTTTGTTAGACTCAGAAGTGATCTTATTTCGCCTTCAATTTGCAGTTTATACAAAAACCGAACCGCCGTGTAAGAACAGTTATCTCACCTCTCCGGCCGCTGGCCTTCATCAAATAAGGAAGGCGAGATCATTGACTTCGTCAGACTCAGAGGTGATCTTCTTTCGCCTTCAATTTCCAGTTTATGCAAAAACCGAACCGCCGTGTAGGAACAGTTATCTCACCAAAACGGCATTTACTATCAGCGTCTTTGGGAGTAGGCACTGTACTAAGGCGATGTGTAGGGTATGTATGCAACGCGTAAGCCTGCTTGTCTTCTTGCTTGTGAACAGTGATGGAAAAAAATTATATTTTGAATAACCATGAATAATTGACTAAAATTATTCGGATTATTCTCATGTATAAAAATAATGAGGGAGGAGAGTTCTTTCGCAGTAAATGTCGCTTGGCGTCATCCAGTGAGAATTTTTTTTTTAACAGTTAAAATTCTTGATATGGCAACAGGACATTTTTCTCAGTGAGTGCTACCTATACCCCTCCTCCCCTCTGCGATCTGATCGTTCAACTATTCCAGTGGCGGCTCGTGCAAGTTGGCAACCATGCTTTTGTGCCATTTAAACCTATGCAAAAGTATCGATGTCTTGGGGGTGCAATTGCACCTCCTGAGGATCGAGTGTTTTACATAGGTTTAAATGGAAAGATAACGTTGTTGCCACATTGCACGAGCCGCTACTGAACTATTCTGCGATGGGCAAAAATCATTTTTTGAATGACCATGATAAATTGATAAACTTATTCGCATTATACCTACTCCTGTTATATTCCTTTTAGTAAATCAACGTTTTAACATACCCAGTCATTCATTTTATGACTGCTCTGGTAGTATCAAAACTTCGAATTACTAATAGGAATAACTGCAATAATGAGAGAATAATTCGATAAATGTTTGTCAATTAGTCATATGGTGTGACACGGTAATCTCAATAAAAGATCCCAGAGCACGAGTGACTCACCGGCCACAGAAAAACAATTTGAAAAAAATAAAGAGACGAAACAATTTGTTAACGATTTACGAAAAAGGCGAAACAGGAAGGAGAACTTTGACCGAATTAGAAGTATAAAAGAAGTTTCACAAATAAATAAGATTTATGGAATGGGCCGGAGCCCACCCCTTTCAAAAAGTACAACGAACTTACATTTGCAAGCGTCCGACGAAGAGCTAGTGGATACTCGTTACAACGGTACCGTTCTAGAATTCATCCCTTTATTGTCTCGATGCAGAAAAGATTATGAATAGCAGCACTTTTCAATGTACATAGATATACAGTATCACAGGATAATGTAATCTTTTTTGCACGGATGCAGTAAATGGTTGAATTCTAGAACGCTACCAACAGGTTGGTGGGGAGCGCAGCGGTCGCTCGTCCCAGGGTGTTGAACCACTGGACTCGCTACAGCGGAAGGGAGCAAGATGCGCCTTCAACAGCAACGATACCAATAGCAACACACGGAGACGAGCAAACACATCACTCCTCACTCCGATTGTTCGACTATCCACCACTTTACAATGGTTATTTAAAAAATGATTTCTGCCCACCACTTCTTCAGGCCATTGCAAAGAAGATATTTTTTTCCTCTGAGGTTAAATAAATTAACAATTACAAGAGTGACGCTAAGTTTTGCTCTATTGCGGATTAAAGGTACTGACGGATCTTTCTGAAACGTCTCAAATGGTACACCTAATAATGGCCTAATACTGTTGTGAAAATATTTAGCTTATTATGTAAAGGGGCTGTCGTTCACTTTTGCTGTAAGCGATTTAAATAGTCGGCTCCGGTGTGAAAATCTCCAAAAAAACGATGGCAGCAACAAAAAACTTGCGAAATCCGCTCCTGATCTCAGTAAACGCTTTTATTTTCGCGAGCGTTATGGTGGCTAAGTGGCTTAGGGCAATAGAGAGTTTTAGTAATGGCGACTGTTGGTGATGAGCGTTCCAAACAAAGCCAGTTTGTCTCTCTCGCTCTCACGTGACCCCCATCATGTACTGCCATCTCACTCTAACTTCAAAAATCGCACATAGAGACTTATTTTGTGAAATTTTATAGCAGAAATTAATTTCTCGGGGCATTCTAATGCGATTTTGATAATAATATGTTGTAAAACAAGGGCCTGTATACGAATTTCGTAACTAGAAAGAGATGGATATACATGGGGGTAACGCGGGAGAGTAAGTGAGATAATTTGGAACGCTACGCGAGTTTTATCACAATCGATTGCGACCGATGTAATGAGTGCCGTTGACTTCGCACTGAAACCGTCTATAATAATGGGGAGATTCCCATCTAACAATAATGTAATTACATCAAGAAGTGACCAATAAGAGACTATACTTCCATTTGACACCGGTGTCTCTAAGAGTCACGGTACCGTTCATCGGATGTGGATCACTACTCTCATGTATAATTACTCTATGAATCATCCTTGTCAGCATAGAGACAGTCACGAAATTAAGATAGGAATCTCCCATTATTACTACAATATGCCACCATTACGCTCGCGCAAATAGAAGCGTTCATATTGAGTTTAGGGGTGGTTTCGGAACTTTTTAGTGCTACCACCGTTATTTTTGAAGGTTTTTACACCAGCGACGACTAGTACAGCGCTTGTAGCAACATTGTGCAACATCCTCATTACTCAGTCATTAGTTCTCGCAGGGTTCCCAAGATTTAGACCCCTCGAGTGCTCCTAAACATATATATCTCATTATCTCATAGGCGGATACAGGAATTTGCTTCTCTCTCTCTCTCTCTATCCAACTATCTCTCTCTCTCTATCTATCTCTCTCTATCTCTCTCTCTCTCGAAGGCAATCGACTCGCTTTTCACAGCTGAATCGATGGAGGGGGGTCATAAGCGGGGTTTTGGCAACATCAATTTTTTGCCCATGTGATGAGTCATGTGTTGCTATGAGTGAAACAGCCCAGCCCCATTGCAAAATATATGAAAAAACTTGAGGGCGATCGACTCCATTTTCCAATCTGAATCGATTGAGGGGTCATAAGCGGGGTTTTGGCGGCATCAATTTTTTGCCCATGTGATGATGAGTCATATGTTGCTATGGGTGAAACGGCCCCATTGCAAAATATATGAAAACCCTTGAGGGCGATCGACTCCATTCTCCAATCTGAATCGATTGAGGGGGCACAAGCGGGGTTTTGGTGACATCAATTTTTTGCCCATGTGATGATGCGTCATATGTTGCTATGAGTGAAACGGCCCCATTGCAAAATATATGAAAACCCTTGAGGGCGATCGACTCCATTTTCTAATCTGAATCGATGGAGGGGTCACAAACGGGGTTTTTGTGACATCACCGTTTTGCCCATGTGATGAGTCATGTGTTGCTGTGTAATGTTTACACAGGTTTATGATTTTTTTTTTTTTTTTTTTGGAAATAGAAAGTTTGGAAGTAAAGAACCCTCTCAATCCCCCTAAAATTGATTCAAAGCAATATTGGACAATCGAAAAGAGCAAACCATTTAAACCATTTATATGGCGGGGGGTTGCGATATTTTTTGCGAGTAACTCAGAAACACACTTCCTTCCAGTGGCGCCCGTGTTAAGTTGGGTGCACATCCGCGGTGGACCAGTTACGGGAAATCGTCGATTTCTCTTAATTTTGTGAACCAATATGTTTCAACTTTGACAGAAGACCTTCAGTCATGTCCAACTTGCGTACGAAAACCCTGTGATACCGTAAATATGCTTCTAAATGCTTGAATTCGCGATCTAAGGAATCCGACTAATCAGGTAGACGGTAGACGACCTAAATGGCCGCACTGTAGTTCATTCAGTGAATGTAACTTACGAACCTACTCCCAAGGACACCGATACTAAATGTAGTTTTGGCTAGATAACTGTTCCTACACGGCGGTTCGGTTTTTG
Source organism: Trialeurodes vaporariorum (assembly GCA_011764245.1). Taxonomy (NCBI): domain Eukaryota; kingdom Metazoa; phylum Arthropoda; class Insecta; order Hemiptera; family Aleyrodidae; genus Trialeurodes; species Trialeurodes vaporariorum. The sequence continues at coordinate 19,822,564 of VMOF01000013.1, read as the reverse complement.
CATAAACCGCAAATTGAAGGCGAAAGAAGATCACCTCTGACGAAGTCAATAAATAATTTCGCCTTCCTTATTGGATGAAGTCCAGCGGCCGGAGCGGGCCGATCCTTGAAATGCCTGACTCTTGGACAGAAGACAGGATAAGAATGGGAAACGACGATTGGTGAAGGCGAGTCACGTGGTTGCCAAATCTAATCAAAATATTAAATTTATCTAATTGGTTACCGAACAGTCGTGAGCATCTGATAACTAATCTAATCTATTCCATATTTTTAATAGACTTGGTGACACGTGAATCGTCTCCACCAATCACCGATTTACGTTCTTGTCTGGTCTATCCAAATTATCCAAACAAAGACTTCTAATACTATCTAGACTGGACAAAAGGCCGATTTTATGGCGGGGAAACTGAAGGGAAAAAGTGGGACAGAACTCGTATGTTGCTCCTGGCTACGCCACAGCCTGATTCATTTTAAAAATAGTATGTTTTGACAAAAATTATTGAACAATGCCTAGACGATTCTTGGAGAAAATTTTACTTTTAAGGTGATTTTATGGCAAACTTCCGGAGATTTTAATCCGATTTATGGCGTTACTTGTCGCTGGCTCCAAAAATACCCGTTTTTGACGGTTTTCGGCTGTTTTCTCTGAACAGACGGATAATAGACGTAAAATCGAATTGTCAGCACCCGAGTAATTTTTTTGCTTGATTTTTTGAGCCACATGAACGGGCCAAATTGGTTCAGAAATAAAGACGAAGTTATGGGAAGAAAAAATCATATGTAATTTGGAGTTGAATCAGTAAAGATTACAGGTGAAACCGAAATCTGTAATCCTTACCGATACAACTCCAAAATACATATAATTTTTTTCTCCCATAAATACGTCTTTATTTCTGAACCAATTTGGCCCGTTATGGCTCAAAAAATCAAGCAAAAATTATGCAGGTGCTGACAATCCGAATTTTCGTCTATTATCCGTCTGTTCAGAGAAAACAGCCGAAAACCGTCAAAAAACGGCAATTTTCGGAGCCAGCGACAAGTAACGCCATAAATTGGATTAAAATCTCCGGAAGTTTGCCATAGAATCACCCTTAAAACAGGCCAAGAAAAAACGTTCGCATATTTGAGTAGGTACTTTTCTATATAGTGAATTTAAAAAAAAAAAAAAAAAAAAAAAATGAGAATTTTTAGAAACTGCGCTCCGATAAAATAAATCGATAAAATTGCCTGAAATATTTCCGCAACGATTTGCTCTATGATACGGGAAGCATTTTAAAAATATTTTGATAATGTAATCCGAGGATCAGAATAAATTTTAAATATATCTTTTGATCTGCGGGGTATCGATACATACACCGTATAAAAACGTAGATCGTACTAAATGGAAGACCGCAGCTACAAAATGTTATTCGATTACTGTCTACTCTGCAGATCCTGCATTTTCAGTAGCGTCATTGGCGATGGCGCACTATGTGGTATTTGACCAAAAAAGCTGGCATAAACTCAAAAAAAAAAAAAAAAAAAATCGCCATTGGGAAAAACTGTTGTGATATTCGGAATCTACATAGATTTTTGCATTAGAAACTTGTATTTAGCGGGTCTAAACTAGATTAATTCACCTAGAATCCACCAGGGGAAAAATCAGTTTTACCACCATTAAATTTAGCCTCAGCACGAGACTATAATCAAAGTAAAAAAAAAGTGTTTCAAATGAAGTCAGAACAAAATTTTTGTACATGGATCGTCTTTCTGGAGGTATTTACAACCTGTTTATGCCTATTTTATCCAATTTTAATTTGAATTTGACAAATTTTTGCTACTTCAAAGTTTTTAGCTAAAAACGTAAATTTTCCGATTTTCAAGAGAACTTAAGTTCAAACATCCTGCCACATCCCGCGGGTATATATATGAGAAATGGTAGTCCTTAGTGCGTACTAATAGGCCTTGAAGTCAGAAGTTGCGGAAAAATGCGCGCGGCTTTTCCGGGAAAATGAGTTCGAATTTTGCGTTTTTGCACGAAATTCTCGTTTTCACGTGTTGTAGAGGCGACGAGTGAAATTTGGCAACACCGTCCAAATGACTTGAAACTCGCTATTTACGGGTACTTGTTAACGCTGAATTCAAGTTTTGCATCTGTTTTTCAATATTCGAAAATCCAAGATGGCTGCCGACCGATTAGCCAAAAAAATTATGGGCAGCCATCTTGGATTTTCGAATTTTGAAAAACTTATGCAAAACTTGAATTCAGCGTTAAAAAGTACCCTTGGATACCAATTTCCAAGTCATTAGGACTGTAAAAACAGTTTATGCCAACTTTTCCGGTCAAATACCACATAGTGTGGCGCGGCGGCGGGGGGAAACTACGCCCCCCCCCTTGATTTGCTAAATGAAAGTGTCCTTTTTTTTTTTTTTTGTGGTAAAGAAAAAAATTCGAAATAGTGAAACTCATCAAGCGATTCTCATAAGCGATCCTTTCCTTACTTTTCTTACAATTAGTTAACATTCAAACAAACTGGGGGGGGGGGGGGGGGGGGATGAGAAAAAAGTAAAAAATAGAAAAGGGTCATCACATTTTTGCCCCCCCCCCCCTCCCGAGCCGAACTCGAAATGACGCCCCTGTCTGCGAAGTGAAGTCCCCCTGCACTCCTCACTCCTCAGTCTATAGATGTTAAAAAATTTCATCGGGGCTCAAACTTATGAATCACCCTGTATTTATGTTTTATGGAACCGCTAGTACATATTTGTGTTTGTTTTCTTTTCCAAATCCCAAAAACGTCAACCATCAACACCGTGTAAACACTGTAAACAGCAAGTCATATCAGTTTACCTCCAGTTTTCTTCGTTTTCGAATTCATTATGTAGCTTCCTTTAATTTTAAATTTGTATCCTGAACTTAATGTATATTAACACAAGTTTTGTTTCGTAAGGTGTATAATGAAGTGTACTTGTATTTGCCATCGTAGTTCTGCCCTCTCACCTCTGCACCGTTGATTGTTGATGTTATCAAATTCAAGACTGACAAAATGTGCTTCCCCATTATACTAAACTGATAACCATCTCTTTATTGAAGTAATTTAATGACAGCACTGTCCAATTTCCGAAAAAATTCGTGGTCTTCTTGACTAGTTTAGTCATATCTCAACTGATGTCGTATAGCTTATTTCTGTGGCCCAGGAATAATTGTTCATCTTCGGTAACTTTTTTTTTTCTTCGTTTCTTCTCACTAAAACTTATTCTCTTTTAGATATTTCAGCGTGTGGTATTGGCACAGTTGCTGCGCTTTGACGAAAGCGTATTGATTATCAGTTGGTTTTTTGTGTTTCTAAGTTTATGCCGTTTTGAAATGATTGCCGTAATGATACGTGTTAATTTGTGACTGTTTGTGCAACAGTTGCACGCAAACGAGAACTCTTAGAACTTGGAAGAAAGGTGAGTCGAACATGAGCGGATCCAGGAATCTGTTTTTCTCTCTCTCCTTCCATTTAAACCCATATGTTAAAGAAGGGTAGCACGGGGGCCATTACATGACTTTAGCCCCTATCTATCTTTTTCTAACGCATGCTTTCAAATGGAACGAGAAAGAGAAAGACAAAGACAAATTCCTGTATCTGCCGATGGCGTTGAGAAAAGATGAAGCTTCGTTCGTTGGATTTTATAATAATGATTTAAAGCCGAGTAGTCTGTCTTGGCACTTAGCTATCGTCTAATTGATGGATAGCTTCAATTTTAGATTGGGCCTGAAACTGTGCTCAGTTTCTTTCAGAATGAACATTTCTTTTAATGTTTATTTTTCATGATCTTATCTATTCGTTTGCCACCTCTATTCTAAATAGATGTGTTAGAATATCAAATAAACTGTCTATTATTTACTCATGTTTTTTTTTTTTTCTGCAGAGATGGGCGATTATTACGACGACTATGATCATGAGGAGGACTATGATGATGACTACGTCCAGGATTTCATGCGTGATGAAAAAATGTTTGATCCTTCAGAAGGCCTTTCGTTCCCTGAGAATTATGAAGCCTGTGTTAGACCGATTGTGAATGTTTGGGTCAAACATGCGATTGTATTAGCTGGTGCCAGCTTTGGTACAAAAGTAATCTCTGCTCTCTGTAAGTTCTGCTTTTCTGTTTGATATTACTCATGTACTTACCTTTATTATTATTATTTTATTTTTTAACATCACACTTCGTCATTTCATAAAACCGGTTTTTTACCGCTACCGCTATTTTTTCATTTATGTATTTATTTCTCTACTGATTTATTTATTTATTCGTTTTTCAGTCCCTGGAGGGAGGCATATAATCTCTGCAATTTTGGGACTAGGCACCTTGTATTATTTTTTTGACCGTCTCCTGCTGTATATTCTAGCTCATGTTTTGGTTAGTTTCATCTTACTAAGGTATCTTATGCGATCAAATTCCAAGCGAAATGCTCATCTATTTACCGTTATTTCTGTCCTCTTTCTCATCGTGGGGTGAGTACTTTGAACATTTATTCAAGCCTTCTTTTCAAAATTAATACGAAATTCAAGTTTTTGAAAACTAAAAAAAAAGAAGCCATAAAACGCTTGGATCTTAAAGGTAGATCATCCACGGAGTCAGTTCCTCAGGCGTTTTGTCATCAAATCACATCTTCAGATCATACCAACGAGCTGTAGCAAAAGAGAGGATTTGTGAGACTTTATGTTGAGGCAGCACGGAGGCAGGCATGATCGAAATCTCTTATGGACGTTTTTCACACAGGCTCGGTTTGTTTGCCTCACTTTTTTTAACCTTCAAAGTTTTAAAAAAAAATTGTTACATACATTTGAAATTGGTTATAAACTAAAGTGCAGGTGTACTAAGAGTGGCTATCTGGACACAAAAATCGATATAACTGTTTCCTCTGGAAGGATTTGCAAGAGACTGACACTTAACGGAAACGAGCTAAATTTTCTCACCTGGGCAATTTTATTAGAATTCTGTGTCCAAGAAAGCCACTCTACAACACTTGCACTTTCGTTTAAAACCACTTTCCACTGAATTAGTTACGATTTTCAATTTTAAGGTTAGAAAATATGAGGCAAACAAACCAGATGCAGATCGCCCATGCTGTCTCACTTTGAGATAGGACTTATAAGAGCCGCTTTTAAGATATTCGTGAAATATGGATGTTAAACTGGAGGACAGTTATACATTACAGACAGTTTAACAAGTAGTTCTCTTTTACGACTGCTAATTAACTGTCAGTCAGCACTGTACTAGCCGTTATACATAATTTCAGTGATTCAACAGGATTCAGCCAATCAGAGCCGACTATCGAATGACCTTCGGAGCGCGCTCTGCCGACCGGAGATGGTAGTGCCTTGGACATAACCTAAAAGTAGCAATGGCGCCTCGACTGACTCGGCACTTCGGGAGCTCTCGGCTCATCTTGGCTTTCATCGGCACTCGGCGCCCGCTTTGATTGGTCGGAATGCCTGAATATCCACTTGCTAAATTTTAACAGGCACAAAATCCACCCTCTATTTTAACTAGTAGTTAAACGATGAACTGACAGTCTTAATTTCACTATTTGCCCGCTAAACGAGATCATCCACCTGCTAAACGTTTAACAGCCAGTCTTAAAAGCGGCCCTAACATGTACCAGCCTCTCTATCTCTATAGCTCGTCAGATCTTACGAATAGTGTTAAGAAAATAAAGTACTAATCTGCGATTCAACATTGAATCCTCATGAAAAATTTCCGTTTCTCTATTCCTCACAAATTACATGAAATAACCTCTCTATGATTTTATCATTTTGTCCAATCTTCATTTGTTGAGGAGAGGTTGTCATCGAAACTTAAATACTAAATCGCTTGTTTTCTTTAAAAAAAAAAAAAGAGAGAAATGATCGTAGAGAGACACACAGGTTGCCCCCAAAAAAAAAAAAATTCTAAGAGCATACCAGTTTTAGTGTGCTCTTGAGATATCTCCTTTCCTCAGGGTGTCACGCTTGGTGCGGCATCCCTCTTGTCCTCTTTCCTCACAGTGAGGTACCTTGGTAGGTATCTCCCTTCCTTCCTATTCCCTTTTTACTTTCTCACCCTAATGAAATTAGAAAAATTGAGAAAGTATTGCAATGGCGCAGAGATTTTTGATGCATTTAGTTTCATTACTTGGCCCACGGCGACTAATTCAATCATGATAATTATAAAATAATTGGCTCTTATCATGCCTAATACTATCCTAAATAACATCCATCCATGATATTTCAATATTTATTAGCCATATGCGGTAGAGAGGAGTAAATGCACACAATTTCTGTGGCGTCTGTCTGTCTGTAGTCATGAACGTGAAACCCAACATAACTTTTGAACTATTGATCCATATGCATCCAAAATTTGCAGAGATGTTGCTTTTAACATTCCCCAGAGAGACTTTTTTTGTTTTTTTAAAATTTTAATTTTTAGGTTAGTTATGGATGAAAAATGGTTTCCATTAAAATCAATGGGGAAAATGGGTCAAAAAAGAGAAAAATTTAAATATTTCAACATTATATCTTTGGATTTGGAAGAAAATTCATAAAAACATTCGACAACCAGCCCACAGTAAAAGTAACCCCTCATGGTTCAGCAAAATAACCCTTCAGACCGTTTAAAAAATCAATTTAGGGCGTGGGGGTCTCCCCCAGAATTCTTATGGGAGGTCTGGGGTTCCCCCCCCCAGATAAAAATGGAGGGAGAAAGTATTCGTAGGGTGTTCCCTACAGTTTATTTCATTCTCAGTCCAGTCATTCGCTTTGAAATACAAGCATAACGAACTCAAGGTTTGGGCGGCTGGATTTTACTACTACTACTAAATGTATTTTGCTAATTGTCTTCTTTTTTTTCTACAGTGAATTTTCTGTCAAAGCTACTTACTGGCAGAAACTTAGAGGGCCACTCATGCTCATTGCAATGAAAACAATTTCTCTAGTCTATGATTACAACTCTCTGTCGTTGAAATCTCTGCCTTCTTTCACTTCGTATCTTGGCTACATGCTTACCTCTGGCTCCTGCGTTTTTGGACCTTGGATTTCTTTCAAAGATTATTGGAATTCTTTCGAAGTTACAAGTTTGGTTAGTAAAGTTCTCCTTTCTTCATATCCATTTCGTTAAATGGTTGTTTCCTGTAGTCTCTGGAGTAATTTTTGTTTTTCAGGTGGTCCTTTGCCGTTACCACTGTGTTGGGAGTTTTTAATCTGCTAAAGAGCGACGCCAGTCTCTTTTTATGTATTTTGATTTTGGTGTCTTATACTATTTTTCTGTGACCACCAATCAAAAAGATTTAGTCCATTGGACTTGAGTAACTTTTTTTCTTGATTCTTTAGCCTAATCCTGAAAAAAATTGGTTGATATTTTTTGATGCTTTTAAAATGATTTTCATGCAATTTTACATGGGAATGGACCGCTCACACTGTTGTATGTAGCAAAATTTTGCAACAGACCCATTGTTAAAATTGAGGAGTTCTTCATTAAAAAGGGGTGCATAACAATGGGTGTGCTCGTGCTCAAAAGTCCTGATTTCAAATTGTTATTTCGTGAAACTCTGATGAGGAAAATTGGGTTTTCTTAATTATCTAACAATTAGAGCGTGTAGTCGAATCTTCAGATGACTGAGAGAACCCAATCCAACACTTCATACTCACAAAATAACCTTTTGAAATCAGGTTTTTTGAGCATGAGCATACCCCCTTTTACGGAATAACTCCTCAATTGGGCTGTTGCACAATTTTGTTATGAGCGATTCAACAGTCGATTCTGGTGTGAAAACCTCAAAAAATATCAATGGCAGCACTAAAAACTTCCGAAATCCACTATTAAACTCAGTACGAGGACGTAATGGTGGCCAAGGGCAGTAAAAATAGGAGATTCCTATCTTAATTTCGTCACTCTTTCTATGCTGACAAGGATGATTCACAGAGTAATTAGTCATCAGAGTGATGATCCACATCCGATGAATGGTACTGCAACACCTAGTGACACCCGCGCCAATAAAAGCGTTTATCGAGTTTAGGCGTGGATTTCAGAAGTTTTTAGTGCTGCCATCGTTATTTTTGGAGGTTTTTACACCTGAATCAACTATTAAATCGCTTATAGCAAAAGTGTGCAACAGCCACATTGATGTTGAACAATAAACGCAGTTGGACTTTCATGTAATATGCAAAGAAGAGTTCAAAAAGTAAGCCAACTCAGTTTTCTCCTAAGCATCTGTTTTATGATCTTTCAATGAAATTAAACTAGCCAACTTCTGAACATTAGTAGGTTTTACTTATTTTTTATTTTTTTTTCATTCATTTATTTATTTTTTGTTTGTTTTTTCTTTCTTGAAGTCTCGGCAGTTGGGTGAGAAGGTGCTGGAAAAATCGCTTCTGTCTCTCGTTTTCCTGATTTTCTCCACTTGCTGGTTGGATTGGTTAGTGCCGGCACCTTGGCATCCGTAAGTTTGATTACCTCAATCTTTGAGAGGGCCGTAAAAACTTTAGAGTCATGTTAAGGTGATTCTTCAGCAGTGCCGATTTCTGCCACCAGAGCGCTACCGTTCAATTAATGTCAAAGTACAAGCCGAAAGTAATTTATATTTAAGAAAACGGACACTAGACAGTCATCTGAAGAACGTCTCTGCAAAATATCTCGTCAATAACTTCAAAAATAAGGCTGAAAATACCAAAAAATGAAATATTGCAAATCGATTCTTGTATCGAAATGCGATATATCATTGTTTGGTACTTTCAGCCTAATTTTTGAAGTTATTGACGAGATATTTTGCAGAGACGCTCTTCAGATAAATATCTAGTAACTGGCACTCCATTTTCTTTAATATTAATTACTTTCGGCCTTTAATTTGACATTAATCAAACAATAGCTCTCTGGTGGCAGAAATCGACACTAAACGCTGAAGAATTATCTGAAAAAGATGCATAGCCGTTGATCAGCAAAGGCAGTGAAAGATTACACTGTTAGAAACTCTGCAGCACTGTAATCTTTGCATTGGACTAAAACACAACAGACCTCAGAATGAAAACAAATGTGCAAAAACGCATCCAATGACTGTGCTCATGGTTTCACTTGTCTCCACTCTCTACATGTGGGTACTCTACAGCGAATTTTCAATAAAATTTATTTTTAGGGAGTTTCAAAAGACTAAGTTATTTGGCATTTTGCTCCTCAGTTTATTTCTCATTCTTTTGCACTAAACATGCCTCTTTTTTCTAACACGGGCATACGGTGTGCTGTGTCTCTATTTGTCTCTGACTGTAGGCGACTGTTGACTGTTGTTTCGATGAGTCTTGACCGACTTTGAGCTAGAAAAAGGTGCACCTGTCAGAAGTTTTACGCTGGGTCTCTATTTGTCCCTGAGAAATACCCTTTTGCTAGCAAAATCACTGAATAACTTAATCAGGATGGAAACTGCCATGAAAGCCAATAGAAACATTTTTTTTTGGTCCCTTTTTGAAGTTTTTCAAAAAATGGCTGATAGAATATCTGTGTCTTTGTCTTTCGTTTTGTTCTCAGTGAAGTTATGTAAAGTTCTGTTTTTTCTCTAAATTGCAGACCAGGAAAGAATTTTTCCAAATGAATCTAAGTTTCCGAAGATTGTGTACTTCTGTGGCGAAATGAAGTACAACCAGCCGATAAATTATGATTTGTTTTTTTTTAAGTTTTGTCTTTTGTTTTTCAGCTGGATTCGTCTGTATCAACGAGCACTAACCATCAGGTTCAGTCATTACTTTGTCTCGTATTATTCGGAGGCAACGAATCTGTTAGTCGGAACACCAATAGAGTCGGGGATCGTTTCGCCACTGGAAGTAGAATTGCCATATTCTCTAATGCAGGTGGTCAAACATTGGAATGCTCCTATGCATAGATGGTTGAAACAATGTAAGTTTTGTGTGGTCTCAGTATTTTTGTTTCTGAGAGGAACGTCCAGAAGTGAAAGTAGAAGAGAAGAGAGAGGAATAGGAACCAAAAGAGACAAAAAAGAACTGAAAGAGAAATGAGAACAAAGAAAAGCCAAAAGAGAGATGAGACATAGAGATATTGAAAGAGAAGTGAGACACAGAAGAATCGAAAGAGAAATGAGACACTGAAGAATTCCAAGGGAAATGAGACGCAGAAGAATTGAAAGAGAATTGAGACAAAGAAGAAATTGATAGAGAGATGAGACAAAGGAGGAATTGAAAGAGAAATGAGACAAAGGAGGAATGAGAGAGAATAGTACAATATACCAAAACACTACGGCCGATGCCCTCCTGTCGGTTGAAGGGAGTCCTTTCCAGCGGCGGATCTACTGCATGTAGCAGAGTCCATCGCGCTCTCTCCCATCCTTGTACCCTGTCTTTCCCCCGAACTCATTAGATGCTTGGACTCCATGCTAACAATTTTGGTTTATCTAACTTTTTTAAATTTTCTACCACCATCAGTGTGTCATTAAAGTTTAAATTCCTGGAAATACGTGAGGCGAGAATTGACTCTCATAAGTGAGTACATAACCCTTCTTTCAATTTTTTTAAATCGGGATCCATAAATATTTGATTTCATCATATTTTGATTTTATAGACTGTATTAGTAAAGCGATATACTGTATTGATTGCTCTCCAAGGTCGTCTGGTTCCAAACAAACCCTAGTTCAATATATTTTCTCCACAAGCGTAATTTTGAACGGAAATTTAGGCTATTAAATCAATCAATTAATGCAACCTTTTTTCAATTATGAATTATACATTTATAAGTCCTCAAAAAGGCTTAATTATGCCCGGTTCCTTGAATAAAACTACCTAAATCTACAAGATATTACAAATTAAATTATGGATTTGGAAGTTAGAATTACCCAAATGTTATTGTTGTTGTTGTGGAATGGGCGGCAATCTGGTGAGAATACGGGTGATTCCAACCTCCAAATGTATCGTCTAATCTGTAATATCTTGTTGATTTTTGTAGCTTTAATCAAGAAACTAGGCAAAATTAAGCATTTTTGAGGATGAAGAATCCATAATCTCTAAAAGGTCACATTAAATGTTTGATTTAATAGCCTTAAATTTCCATTCTAAAATGTGATTAAGGAGATAATACATTGAATCAGAGTTTGTTTGGAACCAGAGGTCCTTGGATGGAAATGAATACAATATATTGCTGCGCACTAAAACAGTTGATTATCTCAAACCTGTGCTCTCGATCAAAAAACGCCACAACGTTTCAATAATTTGATGATTTGTTTTATTTTCAGATGTCTTCCGCGTTTCTTTAGAGTACGGTGCATTCTTTTCTGTGCTCACCACTTATTTGGTCAGCGCTTCGCTCCATGGACTCAACTTCCGTCTTGCTGGCATTCTTGTCTCCCTCGGATTTTATTCGTATGTTGAATACGTGTTTCGTAAAAAATTATCCGTTGCTTTTAATGCGTGTATATCGGCGAAACCGTGCTCAAAATTCTGCGAGAAGCATGACCATACAGAGCGGGAAATTGCTGTCAAATTTTTCAACACTTTATTCATGCTAGTGAACATCTTTCATTTGATTTATCTAGGAATTCTTCTGGATTTCAATTCGGAAACACAACAACACAATTCCTGGGATACTTTCCGAGAATGGTATGAATTGGATTTCATCAGTCACGGAGTGGCTTCAGGAATGTTTATTTTTCAGTTATTTGTTTAAATCTTTGACAATAGGGACACAGAATACTACAATTTGAACGAGTGAAACTTAAATTCATTCTGCAATATTTGTTACTTTGTATATTTAGTACAAAAGAAACTCAAATATTCGGGGCCCATCATGTTGGAAAGCGAGAATTTCTGGCAACCTTGGGCAGCCTGCTTGGTTGTGACTGGTTGTGCGTCATCCTTGATTATAAATATAAGTAACCTCAAAAAGCATGTCTACCATTTTAAGAAGTGGTCAGACACTGTAGCCAGTTTGTGCTGGTACACTCCAAATATTTACATAAAAGAAACAACGTGTAAGGGGAAATTGTTGGAAAACATGCAAACAAATTTGGATCGGATGTTTCAGCTCAAATCGCACCTGTTTTCAACCTGAAAATGTAAAGAAACAAATAAAAAGGGATTTTTGAGTTAAAAACGACTGCAATTTGAGCCAAAATATCCTCACCAAATTGTTTTGCTTGTTTTCCAACATATTTCCCGTACGCTTTGTTTTTTTTGTCCAGTCGTTGTTGGTTCGTTTTCTATCTTGTTTCTTTCTCGCCTTTATGGGAGTTCCCAGTCTAATTGTAGTATTCTGTGGTAGAAATGTACGCAGAGAGGGGAGGGTTAGTATCGGAGGCAGGTGCTCTGTTCCATTTTGACTCTGGTTTTTTTTTTTTTTTTATGCAACCGCAGAGTCCTGGGTTAATTGGTCAAAGTTTGTACTTTTTTTTAAGACAATTTTGACTATTTTTCTGAAAGGGTCCTCATCTATTCTGTCGGCAATGAGTCAAACCAGGCATTTATTAAGTGCATTGGCAAATGATCTAATTAAAAATTCATTCTCTAAGTGCAAAATTCGAAAAACTATTTCATCCAATCAAAAAAGTCAACTTAGTTGAATTAAGGAAATGTGAAGAAAAAGCTTTTTGTAAGCTCAATCGTTTATTTAAAAGGTATCGCATCTTGACCCAATTTAGTCGATAATTATTCAATAATTTATGAATGATTCAAACCAGTTATTCTGGAGTCTAATTTCATTTGTTACTGTAAAGTGTTAGAGCGTTCAAAGAGCTTTTTCTTGAAGTTTCCTTAATTTCTTTTCGCTGAGTTTTTTGATTGGTTGAAATGAATTTTTGAGTTATGTATAAGGAAAATGGATTTAAAAAATGACTACTAAAGAAGACCACCAAAAAACATTGCGTATCGCGGAAACTTAAAATCACCAAAATGTTAGTTTTTTATAAGCGCTGCCAAATTTTCAAAGCTCCACAGTTCCTGAGCTTATCAACCCTCTCCTCTGCCTCTCCAAGCTGAAAATTTTGTATTCTAATTTTAATTTGGAGTCAATTATTTTAAGTATTTGTAAAATTTTGTTTTTATAATGAAATGTCTGGATACGGGTGAAATCATCTCGCTGTGATAAAATAAGTTTGTTAATTTCTTATTTGCCAAATTCGTTTTCAGTAATTGAAACACTGTGGCTATAAGCAAGGTTTAGTGTAAAATAATAAATCATTTGAAAGAATTTAAAGTTTTTAAAACAGCCCTAAGCTGACAGCAAGCTGCAGGTTTTTTAGGATACAAGAACCATCATCAGAGGAATGGTAATAACAGACAAACCAAAATGTCTCATTAACTACGACAAACGTTAAAAAATGAAAAAAGTAAGTTGAAAAAGAAGCATGTTACCGCAAAAATTGAAGCAAGCTGAAAACAGGGTTTCGTGTTTAGTATTAATGTTTATTTTATTTTCATGTTGATTGATTTACTTTTGTTATTTTTAGTTGGATATTTTAGTTTGTTTGTCGTTGCTGATGATAGGTTTAAATCTTATAGTAATAAACGTCTATAATTCCGATTATTAGTAGAGTCTTTCTATAGGTACTATGAGAGTTGGGAGTTGTCGGAATCCATTTCCGATTGGTTCTCAGATTCAGGCTCTCCTCACAGAAGCCTCAAGAGGCAAAGTGCTAATGGCGGAAAGTTCTGTTTACTTTTAGCTTTCGCTCATTTTGTTTGCCATCTTACGCAAGAGCGTAAGTCTAATTCAAAATTTCAAAATTTCCAAACTCATTTTCATTTTTTCAACGGTGATCAATCATTCAATTATTGTAATTGATATTTTTCTGTGATTCTATGACCCATGAAAAACAAAGGAAAACATATTCAAGGATTACTCGTACATGCATTGTCCTTTGAAAAATTTAAAACGTGAAAGATGAAACGTTGGATTAGACTTACGCCTATGCGTCAGATGGACGACAATTTTACACAATTTAAAGTACCGTGACTGAGGGAATCATCGATGATTTTCCTTCTGCTTGAATATTATTCTGGGAGACATTGTCTCTTACAACAACAACCATTTTTGTTTTAAATTAGAACCCAATCTATTTGAAATAGCGGCGACAGCATAAACCGCCACTTGCATTTTGCCCCTTGAGCGCTCCATGATCTGCTTCTAATTCTTCAGTTTCAAAGAAGAAGAACATGACAAGGTGCAACTCTGGTAGTATATACGGACTCTAGTTATGGGTACTATGACCTTTATAAGAAAGTCCTCTCATTGAAATCGTCCTTGATGATGTTGTCCATTATTATGTACTATGACATTCAAAAGAAAGTCCTCTCATGGAAACGGTCCTTGATTTTGATTGTGTTGTCCATTATTATGTACTATGACATTCAAAAGAAAGTCCTCTCATTGAAACGGTCCTTGATTGTGCTGTCCATTATTTTTCAAAGAGTTTCAGATTTTCTAAGGCATACTTTCATTGGTCAATACTGTTAGACTCTGAAATACCTAAAAACAGCAAAAATGTTCAAAGGTAATGGAGGAATGGAAGAATGAAAATTTCTATCTGGATACTTTCATTTGAAAGTCATAGTACATATTTTGAAAACTTTACTTTCTTTCAAATTATTTATTAATATCTTTAGTCGTACTTTTAACATTTTTTTATGGTTAAGCTCTTTTCTTTTCAGATGTGATGCGTCTTTTATTTTATTTAAAGTTACCGTAACTGGTGTGAACCAATTAATCAGGAAATGGCCAATTGTGATTTAGGATCTGAAGAACTACAGACGCCCTGTAAAAAACCTACAGCTAAAGAGCTTGATTCAAAATGGGGGTTTTTCTCCCCCCCCCCCCACCGATTTTCCTGAAACTTTGTATTTTGATAGTACTTGATATAAGTAGTCCTTTTTTTTCAAATAAGTTTTTCCAAAAATAATTAGGGGGGAGTTACAGTGTTGCAAAGTTGCACCTTTCAAAAACTCATAATTTTCGCGTAAATCATCCGATTGGAACGCAATTTTCACCAAAAGATGCAGATTGTTAAGCACTTTTATGTCATCTAAACAGAATTCAATTTCAATAATTTTTGACTTAGTCATCGTCATTTTTGTGATGTTTAGGCCACTCAAAATCTACTTACAGTGAAATAAAAAAAACCGGTATTTTTTGATTTTGACCGAGTTGAAATATGTTACTTCTCTTTAAATTCTGCGTAAAATGAGCCCAAGCAGAATGCAGGGCGATTTTTTGCTCCGGAGCTATGCATTTTTTAGTAAGCGAAAAACAAGTTTTTTAGGGTACCCATGAGCGTTCGACAGAGAGGCTTCTTACTTAAATTCTGCGTAAAATGAGCCCAAGCAGAATGTGGGGCGATTTTTTGTTGTGGAGCTAAGCGCGTTTTAGTACGCGAAAGTCGAACGTTCTATGGAGAGGCTCAAAGACGTGGGTAGCCCGGGTAGCGTCAACCACTCGACTTTCGCTTACGAAAAGGCGCATAGTTCCGCAACAAAAAATCGCCCCACATTCTGCTTGGGCTCATTTTACGCAGAATTTAAGTAGGAATAACATATTTCAATTTGATCAAAATCAAAAAATACCGTTTCCATTTATTTGACTTAAGCCTCTCTGTCGAACGCTCATGGGTACCCTAAAAAACTCGTTTTTCACTTACTAAAAAATGCATAGCTCCGGAGCAAAAATCGCCCTGCATTCTGCTTGGGCTCATTTTACGCAGAATTTAAAGAGAAGTAACATATTTCAACCCGGTCAAAATCAAAAAATACCGGTTTTTTTTATTTCACTTTAAGTAGATTTTGAGTGGCCTAAAAATCACAAAAATGACGATAACTAAGTCAAAAATTATTGAAATTGAATTCCGTTTAGATGACATGAAAGTGCTTTACAATTTGCATCTTTTGGTGAAAACTGCGTTTCAATTGGATGATTTACCTACGCGAAAGTTATGAATTTTTGAAAGGTGCAACTTTGCAACACTGTAACTCCCCCCTAATTATTTTTGGAAAAACTTTATTTGAAAAAAAGGACTACTTATATCAAGTACTATCAAAATACAAAGTTTCAGGAAAATCGGTGGGGGGGGGGGAGAAAAACCCCCATTCTGAATCAAGCTCTTTGATCAACCTAATTTTTTCCTGTTGTCTCAATGAAAATTTGCTTCACAGACCAAAATCAGAGACAATACATAACGGAGACCAAGCACTTGCACTAGCCGTGCGCGTGGTGGCTGACTTTTTTTTGGAACTTAACAGGAATTAATGCTAGGAGCATGAGGAAGCACCATCCAACATGGTCCATACGATGACTGATGCAATTTCGGTGCTTCGGTTTCGCTAGGCAAAAATATCAACGACTTTTCTCATCAGTCAACGTATGGATCATGTTTGCGGTGTTCTGTTGAGACCCCAAAAAAAAAAAATGCCATTGCAAGCAAACATGGGCAAGATAGATAGTGTGTGGTCTCTGTTTTATGTTGTCTCTGACCAAAACAGTGTTTCTGTAGTTTTCTTGACGTACCTATTTAAGGTTAAAATTTGCGCAGATTGCTTTATTTTAATTTTTCAATTTCAATGTATGTACATGTTTATTCATGCAGTCCAGTCGTTCGCTGTGAAATATCAGCATAAGTAACCACGTGTTTGAGCGACTGGACTTTATTACTACTTATTTATTTATTTTGAAACATGATGATGTTTTACATTAGAGAGTGAGGAAAAAAAATTAAATAAAAAAATAAATGACGCAAAAATAGAGAGTGAAGTAATATTTCACATGAGAAAAGAGAGAGAGAAAAGTATATCTAGTGCACCATACCTCGTTGAGTGCTCTAAGTACTTCCTCCCCAATTTTGAGAGTCCCTGGCAGGTCGCCGTTACTCTCCTCTTTCCTATCCTTTGTTTTGAGAATACTTTGTTCGTCATCCCTACCTCTTTTTCTTATCCAGTCCAGTTGTTTGCTGTGAAATAACCGTGTTTTGGCGGCTGGACTGTACTACCACTACTACTTACTACTTATTTCTTCATTTATTTAGCAAACAGACGCGCAAACTGCCCGTTCGCCCCTACTTGTAGACGCATCACAAATCATTCCTCATTTGATTGTGGCAAATGATTAAACTTTACAGTGTTTTTTTTCAGAGTGGTGTGATATTAGAATATAAGTTTTTTCTTAATTACCGAAAGGATTCATTCTAGATTATGAGGAACTCATTTGCATGTTAATAATTCAATCGCTTCTTTCGAAAGTTAGAAGGAGCCTCATTTTCCTTTTCCTGTGAAACGGACGCAGAAGAGGTCAGTAAAGTGCCTCGTCAAAATCCAAACTGCCAGTTGTTGCGGAGGAATAAAGGACTCTGCCACAAGTATTTACCGTTTAAACGGGCTGTGAAAAATGTGACTTACTATCCTAAGATTCTAAGTGGCCAATTTTTTTTTATTCTTCTTTGAACTTGTAATAGTCTTTAGTTTTAGTAACCTTAGTCTTAGAGCCTTGTCAACTTTAATTTTTAACGATGATTGAAGTCAGAGATGTGATTCAGTTTTTATCGAAGCTTACTTACGGAATTCAAGTTTCTCTTCAATTTGATGGAACTGCTGTTTATAATGATGAATCTTGTTTCATTTCCTCTTCTACGAAAAGATTATCATTATGAAGAATTTACTTATTTAAATTAAAAAAATGTTGATTGTTGTTCCGATGAGTTCGAACCAAAATTAAGCCAGAAAAGTGGACACATGTCGCAAGCTTTGTGCTGGGTCTCCATTTGTCTCTGGAAAAACCTGAGTCATAGTTGTAGAGGAGCAACACCATGCATTTTTGTCAGATTGCACTGCTTGGTGTTTTTAAAGTTCCATTTCGGAAGACCTCTCTCTGGTCATTCATAGCTCTTTGAAAAAATTTCTCAATCGTTTACAAATATTTCAGATGTTTTGTAAAAAAATGTGTATATAAAGCTCTGTGGTTGCTATACTTAATTAAAGAATGTTCCATGACAATACCCTATAGGAAGGTTCAATCTTAACAGCATTGTGAAGATTTTATTCTGATAAATAAAGAAATTAAAAGTCATTTCCAGTCTTTGTTTATTACTTTTTCTCCTGCCCTCACGGGCAGATCCAGCAATTTGGCAACCATGCATTCTTTCCATTCGAAGGTATGAGAAACAATCGATTCTTGAGGGGGCCATAGCCCTTCTACTAATCGATTGTTTTTCATACATTCAAATGGGAACAATCCACTGTTGCCAGACTGCTGGATCCACCTTTGCCTGCTCTCTTAGAACTGCCTCACTTTTCTTTTCTTTTCTTTTTTTTTCTTTTCTTTTTTTTTTTTTTGTAAGACCAATTTTTTCATTTGTGAAAAATGATGTAATCGGATCTAACTGGTCAAGATTACTCCTGACTTGTCTAAAATAACCTTAAAATCCCTTAGATCAGTGGCGGCCGGCTTGTGGAATTTAATGGCTTTTATAGCTATTTTAATGTAGTTTTCCCTATTTTACCTCTGTCACCGAAAGTCGTTTGGTGTTGTTTTTCGTCACCAAGCTCCAGATCATAATGCCCAAAAGCAACACCAAACCAAGGTTATAGATTAAAGAGGTATGCTCATCTGACTTCGCGCCACAGGTTCAGTGGCGCGCTGTTCAAAATCATTGCAGGCAAGATGGTCGATATAAGCAGAAAACGTATACTCTTTGCAGAAAACATCGGGTTGTTTTCTGCTTTCCTGTAGAGGGCAGCCCAATGTTTTCTGCAAAGAGAATACGTTTTCTGCTTTTGTCGGCCATCTTGCCTGCAATGATTTTGAACAGCGCGCCACTGAATTTGTGGCGCGAAGTCATATGAGCATACCTCTTTAATCTATAACCTTGACACCAAACGATGTTTGGAGACTGAGGAAAAACACGGACTTCTGCATGGGCGCCCGCCGAAAAATTCCAAGGGGGGCAAAACTATTGAATCCTAATAGAAGGTCTAGGAGACCCCCCCTGAGGAAAAAGAGAAAACAGTATTTTTTATCCGAATATGACACAATTTTTATGCCATTGTAGGTGTATCAAATTTTGACGTGTTTGTTGTTATGAATAAAGGGATAACAGATGATAATGATCGTAGGAAAAATCTATAAATCTACTGTTCCTTACAAAAAATGAGTTAAAATTACAAAATAAACTAATAATTCAGTTTGTCAACTATTACTCCCTTGATTAATATTTAATTTTCTATTGTTCCTTTCAATTTTTATCGTGAAATTTCGACTGTTTTGAATTCCAGGGGGGAAAAGTGCCCCTCCTTGCCCCCTGCTGCGGGTGCCCATGGACTTCGGTTGTAAAATAGCTGTTACAGCCATCTTATCACCTCAGGATCATCGAAGTAGAGTCCCTGTATAATAAAAAGTCTCGCCATATGGGGTATCGATTCTAATTGGCTGCTGAATTTTCGGCTTTCACGAAGCTCAAGGAGACGTTCTCTGTGCTATTGTTGGAACACGCCTTCTTTGAGGAGGTATAATTTGCAACTATAATTTATGGGTATCAAGACTTTAATCAGGTTTTGAAACATCTATCGCACTGTAATTTTTCTAACAAATATTGTTTGCAGCAAAATTTGATTTTTGCAAGGAAATAAAAAAATGAACTCCTTATCATAAGTGCCATGTTTTCTGGATCTCCCCTTCCCACCCCCTATTTCTGCCTATGATGCCATGTAGAGGTGGTTTCAGAAGTGTAGGCGCACCCAGACCGATAATCTTTGGAATTTTTCAACCTTATTTCTCTTGGGTCAAAATGAAAATGAATGAAAATGAATTTGAGAGTTGGCTTTTCATCGAGCAACACTTTAAAATTAAAAGTTAAAAGTCGAAGACAAGTTTCGTTCAATTTTGAAGAAATGAAAATTGAAAAGTCGCCAAAGATTATGGTCTAGGTGCGCCTTCACTTCTGAAACGAGCTCTAACAAACTAAAGCATAAAGCTGTCAAAATTTCAAATTTGTATATTTGATTATTCTCAAGGTAAAAAGTTTTCATCAAAGAACTCATTCAGAGTCACCCTTAGAGGTTTTTTTATGGCGCAGCAAGGAAGAGACCGTTCGGCGCGCTCTCACGTTTCTCCTCTCGCGCTAAAATGAAATTTGAATACGCGTGAATTCGAAAATCCCGCCTCAGGGACCAAAGATTACTAATATCTTTGGCGACACCGCTCCTTCGCGAAAAAATATTTTGAGTAATCTTTGGTTGCATCGCTGTCGTGTCCGCCATATTGTACTTTTCCAAGCTAGCGGATATTTTCTACAGTTGACTTGTCACACGTATCATAAATCCTTTTTCTAAAGTTTATTGAATAACCCCAGTATTGTGTTGTGTGGCTGTGACTTTTAGTCGAGGATGACGGCCCATGATCAAATGCGAGCTATGCTCGACCAGCTCATGGGCACCGGACGAGATGGTAAGTCTTGGCTTTAACTTCAACCTCCCCTCCTTGGTTTTTCAGCTGTAGTCGTCACGTACCATTTGCTTTCTCCATCGCACTGAACAGTTCCATCAATTCAAGTCCAAGTCCTGTCAGCTTCCCTTATCCTTTCGCTAGTCGCAACATTAATCCTCTTTCCTCCTTGAGATCATTTCTCTTAACTAGCCAGATGGCTCGTCTTGACTGGTTTTCCATCGAACGAAAGCGACTGAAAGTCTAAGTCTCACCATGCATCGCAACTGATCAACATGCTCTTGTTTTAGATTGTTTCAAGCGGAACAATGGGTTGTTGCAGTCACAGTTCCTTTTGTTTTCGGAAGTCGAGTCGGCCAGTAACGTCAAGGTTATGAAATAGGTTAGAGCTTGCGAGCTGATCTTTGAAATGATTGGATATGACTGGTAATTTAGCTGAAAGGAGGGTTATTATTGGTCCCTCTAAAGTGTTCATCAAAAAGTATACCACTGTAACCATACCCCTGGTCTGTAACCTGTATATCCCTTGGCTACATTTGGTAAGGTAAAGCTCGTTCCACGTAGGAAGGCCGATGACAGATCATGCGGCTCGATGCGCAAATATGTGTTTGCATTCTTGCACATGCATCGAAATGCGAACTCGTCTCTGCGCAATAAACAAATCCATCTATCATTGGCCAACTTTTGTGAAACGACCTCTAGAGGCTACATAGAATAAGACTATAGCTCATCGAATGATTTGGAGGGATACTCGGTTACAGCGGTATACTTTTCGTTAGCACTTTGGAGGGACCCATGATAATTTTTCGTTTAGCCAGTCCACCAGTTTTATCCAATGATGTCAACAATCGACCTGCTGGCTTGAAAGTGGAGAAGAATAGTCTTTTTTTCTTTGCATTAATTTCTCTCGGCTGTGATCTTGTTGACTGTAACCGAATGGAAGTCTTAGCCTCATCACGTGCTGTTACTGGTGAACATGTTCGTATTCTGGAGTGTCCGAAGCTGAACTCTAAGATGTTGGATTCACAGTTTCTTTTGTTTATGACAATCTAGTTCCAATGTCTAGGTAATGAAATAATCTAGTGCTTTCACCGACGAGCTGTAGCAATGGAATGGATTTATGGGACGTGATTTTGTAACTTCAAGAAGGTAGCACTGATGGAAATCTGCTATGGACATTTTATACGACTTTGTTTGTTTGCCTCAATTTTATTAACCTATAAAAAAAAGTTGTTGCAAATCCACAAAAAATTAGGTTTAAACGAAAGTGTAAGTGTTGGTTACCTGGACGAAGGAATCGATATGACTGTTTCTTTTGGAAGGGTTAGTACGATAAGAAAACTGACTCGAACCAGGAACAAGCAAAATTTTCTCACCTTGGTAGCTACTAGCTGTATTGGAATTCTGTCCAGATAGCCACTCCAAATCAATTGCACTTTTGTTCGGAAACAATTTCCACTTAATTAATTAACTAGCTTAATTAGCTTAATTAATTATCTTTTAATTTAAGGTTATAAAAAATGAGGCAAATAAATCAGAATCAGATCGTCAATGCTGTCAAACTTTCGGTTAAGAGTTAAAACTTTTATCAGTCTCTCTATTGCTACATAGCTAGTCGGTCACCTCTTTAATGATGTACGAGGGGCGTTCAACTTATAAGTTTCCCTATTTTTTATCTCTGGCCCTGTTGGTGCTAGAAAATTTTATTTATACAGTCAAAATCCGCCAAATTCTCAGCTTTTCAACGGTATTTTTATTTTTGAAATTCGAGCAATTTTTGTAGGAGAAAAAGCTATATTTCTACACCCGTGTCGAAAAAGTCCCCGCCAACTTCTGAGTTGGGAAGTAAAAACTAACTTTGACACTTGGAATGAAGAACGCAAAACTTTAAAATTAAAGAGATACATTTTACTTTTGAAGTATTCCATTTTTACGACTTTTCCACTTAATTTCCGTCCAGATTGATACATTTTTCGCAGCGATGAACCAGCTTTTCAATACCTTGGGCGAAAAACTCTCGGTCTAAGGACTTGAAAAAATTCATCACGGTATCCTTCAGGTGGTCATCTGACTGGAACTTTACGTGCGATACTTTTGCCGACAATATGTGATTATAATGCATCTCATGATCATCTTAGATAAGATTTTACGACAAAAATTGAGCGCAGCAACAGGTATGGAGCAATAACGGCTCATTTTTGTCGCTAATCAGACGAATGCTGTCGTTCAAAACAGGCGAATACTTTTTGCTGAAAAAGTTGGCGGGGGACTTTTTCGACACGGGTGTAGAAATATAGCTCTTTCTCCTACAAAAATTGCTCAAATTTCAAAAACAAAAATACCGTTTGAAAGCTGAGGATTTGGCAAATTTAACCGTATAAATGAAATTTTTCTAGCACCAACAGGGCCAGAGATAAAAAATAGGGAAACTTATAAGTTGAACGCCCCTCGTATTATCAAATTCAAAAGCTTTGGCAATCAAGAATTCAAGATAGGTGGCGAATCCATGTGTAAATAATAAAACCTTCTGCGCTCAGCATGCACACTTTTGACCTGTCAAAACTTTAGCGTTTGTCAGTACTACGGCTTTGGAAAGAAAGTATCCTGATAGAAATTTTCATAATTTAATTTCTCAATCAATTTGAGGAATTTTACGGTTTTCAGGTATTTCAGAGTTGCACAGTATTGCCACTTGTGATATCATGCCTCAGAAAATTTAAAACGATGGAAAGTAAAAGAAAAATTCATCAAGAACGATTTCGATCAGAGGACTTTCTTTTGAAGATCATAGTACATGGTAGACAGATTTTGTGGTTTTTGTTGAATGTCATTTGCTTCAGCATCACTGTAATATTAGCCCTGCTGCTTCAGACTAATGGGGCTCTTGCAAACTTTTGCTGTGAGTAAATGAATAGTACAATCTGATGTTATATAACCAGCAAAAATCACAAAAAGCACAGTAAGAAAGTTTGAAATTCAGTAATAAACTTATATAACTGCTTTAACGACAAGATCGGAATGGCGGTTCAACTCAGGTATTATGAGAGATTCCTGTGTAATTTGTCACTTTCTCTACGGAAATACAGAGATATGTCTCAATTTAAATAGGAATCTCCCACGCTACTTGCACCTCTCCGCCACTAAGCCCAATTTTGAGAGTGAATTTTGTGATTTTTTAGTGTACTCATCGTCATTTTTACAGGTTTTTAGGCAAGAATCAACTCTTCAATCCTCTGTAGCAAAAGTTTGCAAGAGCCCCATTGTGAACCATTAATCTTGTTCCTTCCATCAAAAAATTAGCTTTATGAACATTCTTTTGTTGTTGTTTCTCATCATTAATTTTTCCTTGTCCCTTCTTCCAGGCGAAAACAACAAATATCGTGTCAATTTCACGGATCCGAAAGTCTGCAAAAGTTTCTTGCTCGCTTGCTGTCCTCATGAAATCCTACAATCAACTGTAAGTCTAATCCTTGTACTTCTAGAGTCGTTTCCTCTCAGAATCTGTTTATTTATTATTAGTCAAGTTATACCATTTTTGAACTGTGTAACGATTCTAATTTTCCAGTGTATATTTAAGTATTCCTCTTTGTGCCCGACAAATAACGAATAGGATACTATATGTGCCATTCATTGCTCCCCAATCTACTGGGCGTGCGGAATGCGTCAAGTTTCTGTGTTGGTCCTTGTGCATAGTATGTGGAGAATTAACAGAAATGTGAACATTTTTGTGGCAAACAGAAAGTGAATAATTTTGAAACTTTCTGAGATCGTAGAAATTAGGTGTGGAAAGAAAACTTCCTACTTCTGAAGGAATCTTTGCTTCATTGAATGGAGAAACTTTTGCTTCATTGAATATGCAGCATATTTATCATCTTTGCCACCAAAAAACTCACGTCTGATGCTCACCTGCAGTCCTGATTTGAATGCGAGGAGTCAGCTTACTGGTCATCTGTAAGGGAATTATGCAGTATTCCAAAAATTTGAGAAAATCAGAATTTTCCATGTTATTTAAAAAAAAAAAAAAAAAAAAAAAATTCATCGACCCAGATTCTACCATCTGAAAATTCTGCTGTAGTTGGGGAAGACTCTTAAAATACTTTCAGTTGCAGAGAAAACAGATTGATGTTATGCAGTTTTCTGTGAAGAAAACATGATGAGGGGGGGGATTAAATTTGGTGCCTTCGTTTTAAGCGAAAACAAAGTCCCTAAAATTTTATTTTTGGAATTTTTATTTTCTTACTCGTAGCTCCCTATACTTAATACATTATTCGATGAAATCGATGCAATTTTCTGTTTTCTCTGATTTTTTGAAGACTTGCTTAAATTGAAGCGCATCCTACTGGATCAGTGGCCTCCAAATTCTTATTGCTAGTTTCTAGTGCTGGTCTGAGATGCAGCTTAACGACCTTAGTCAGCACACCTAGCGTTCTATTCGTTATGTCTGGTAGAAGTAAATTTTGCAATAAACAGTGCAACTGTAAAAGATATTTTGTATGTGTTTGGTGAAACGGTATTTAGCTTTTTAGGCATACTTTTTTCGATTACAAAATTCTTCTTTTGACTTTTCATGATTATATCAGTGATGAGCTTTTTACTGTCTTAAAGGACAATGAAGTTTTTTTTGTTGGGAACTAGATGTGATCAGTGTGACGTCGAATCGATAAATAGATGATTTGTTCTAACTAAAATATCTAAAATAGTTATTTCAAATTTTCTCCAATTTTTTTGTTTCCTATCCTTTGTTTTGAGAATACTTTGATTGTCTTTCCTACCCCTTCTTTTTTTATGCAGTCCAGTCGTTCGCTGTGAAATATCAGCATAACGAACCATGTGTTTGGGCGGCTGGACTTTACTACTACTACTACTACTTTTTTTTTTTTTGAAGTTTTAATGCACTAATTTTAAAACACTTTTCAGTGTTCAGACTACAGGTGGGTTTTTTTCCCCCATCCTTGCACTGATCCATCGAAAATTTTGCTGGGACCGCTTGAATCCATTGCTTGGTCCATCGAAGCGTTTCTGTCAATTTGTACGGTTTAGCTTGAGGAGGTTAGGGTTCACCATTTGTAATCACAGATGTAAACAAAGAAGGCCTATCCATCTGATCTCCTGTGGCTGCTGGATTTATGGGCAGCAGATGGAATCCATCAGGCTCCATTGGTATTGAGAGAAACGGTTTGCTGGATCGAAAAGCAATGAATGGGAAAAAAAACGGGTCTAACGCTTTTGGACGTTAAGCATTAAACAATTTCATTTTTGAATCCAAAATTTTGGATATTTGAGTTTGAACTTATCATCTGGAAACCAGACTGTCTTCAAATCATTCAATTATATCCTTCTTAACTATACACTTTGAATCACGCGCTAGCATGAAATTTCCCCTCATATTTTACTATCTTTCAATTTTATAAAGCAAACGCGAGTGTTCAAATCTAAGTGGCTCCTTCTCTTTTAAAGCCCCTATTAAAATGGGCACAGACTGCAAAGAGTGTCCTTAAGTCGACCTGCAAGGCCAATCCTTGAAATTCCTGACTTTAGGGTAGATTGGATAAGAATGGAAAATGGTAATTGGTAAAGACGAGTCACGTGGTTGCCAAGTCTAATGAAAATAAGGAATTTATCTAATTGGTTATCAGATGCTCAAGACTGTTTGATAACCAATTAGAAAAATTGCAAATTCTGATTAAACTTGACAACCACAAGACTCGTCTTTACCAATCACCGTTTTCCATTCTTATCCAATCTACCCGAAAGTCGAGCATTTCAAGGATCGGCCTGCTGAAGCGTAATTTCGGGATAAATGGAGCATGCATTTTAAATCCGATGGATTTGTAGAAAATCAGCAAGCATCAGACTTCCCAACCCCTCTAAAGACCACTTTAGGAAATCAAATTGGATAAGGCCTTCATACTCGCTCAAATAGATTTGATCAAACTGCAGAATTGCCGACCTGACATTTCTAAAATTCAAACATAACCTTGACCAAAACACCTCCAAAACCGGTTTATTGGTTATGTTGACTGTAGATTGGTGAACAGATGACACACCATCCTTCGTCAAATATCTCTGCAGTTTGACAGGCCGTCAAATTGCACAGTTATTTGGCGAACGGAACATGAATCAGACATGCAATGGATGGCTCACCTGTTGTTTGTGGTGGATTTTGGCTCACTGATGCCATTTTGACAATCCTAGTTTGAGCGTGTATGAAAACATTTACTCTATGTAGCCTCCAAGTCATCATTCCTCGATCCGCTAGTGAACTGAACACGTTGTTGGGTGGTCTTGTCCACTACGAGAACCTCTCTTAGAGAAGGTTTCCCTTTATCCCTCTGGACTAGTTTGTTAATCTCTCTCCCTCTCTCCATCCACTTGATTACGTGTGTTAATAATAAAAAGAAAAAGGGTTTAGCGCATGATTTCAGCTCTTATTTCTGTCATTTTTTAACACATGCCTTCCAAGGAGAGTTAGGCAAACAGGGGGGGTAATCGATTCCACGATTGCCAAGTAATTGTAATTGTCGTTTTTTGGAGGGTGATTTTATGGTAATCTGGGCTGATTTTTTACATGGCATAAGAGTTGCAGAAAAATTAGATCGAATCGAAATGACCCTAAAGTTTATTTTAAATCTGTAAAGACTAAAGACTATATATTTAATTACCATCTGAAGGTTTGACAATTACTGATTACCCAGGAATCGTGTAATTGATTACGCTCCTATTTACCCAACTCTGGGTGCAAAGGGAGGAGAGGTAAAGATGAATACATATTTCTGGAAGCGTCTTTGTGATAAGTTTGTGCCACAAATTTTGCCTTGAAAATGGGCACCGTTCTCTATTTCAGTAACTGAGGGTAGATGCAAAATTTCCGTCTCTCCATAGGTTTAACCTTAATACACCTCAAATCCAGTGATAGCTTGTGCTATTTGGCAACCATGTTTTTTTGCTATTTGAACCTATGCGAAAGTGTCGGTTTCTCAGGAGTTCAGTGAATCTTCTGAAGATCGATTGTTTTATGTAGGTTTGAAGGAAGAACGTCCGTTGTTGCCACATTGCATGAGCCGCCTTGGCTCAACTCATAATCCCGCCTCCATGTATCCAATTATAAATATAAATCCATGGTAGATAATACAAATAAAATTAACTTTATGGAGCATGCAACCATATTTTCAATGAACCTATCTTCAGTGACGAACAAAAACTTAAACTGAAAAGTTGAAACTCTTAAATCTGAAAATAATACAATACGACTTGTGAATTTAACTGTGTACGAAAACCCTTCAGACACGCAAAATGAAACAAATGAATGTATTGGCGAATTATTTTCTCTAAACCTAGGTTTTTTGTACCCAGTTATTTTAGCATGTCGTATTTTATTATTTTCTGATTTAATTATTTTAACTTTTCAGTTGAAGTTTTTGTATTTTTGTTCGTCACTGAAGATGGGTGACGGGCCACCCAAAGCGTTTGACTAAGGTTTTAATCAGAAATATGGTCGCCTGTTCGATAAAGTAAATTTTATTTTTATCCAAATATATCTATACAAACTGCGATCGTATATTCCATGATAGATTTATCGAAGTATTTATTTCACCTTCTTTCCTCTCGATATTATCTTGTAAGTAGTGTTTGCATGCCGTTACCTTTTGCCTTGTAACTTGGCAAGAACGCCATTTCGCCATCGTCACGTATGTAACTTATTTTAATTTTTATCAATCATTCTCTACCATCGCGCGTTTCGCGCTTTGCCTTTGAACTTATCATCATTCTTTCTGTGAGTATTGAAACCGGCTAGCCGGCCTTTTATTTTCAGTCCTTTTTCAAGTGTGGGCGGATATAGGACTTCGTCTTGTTCTCTCTCTCTTCGGATGTTTGAACACATGTGTTAGAAAAGGATAGTGAAGGGCAGTGCCGCCATGTGTGTATATTTAGTGACATTTTTTCAATTCACCGATAATTCTATTGGTTGAGAAAAGATTACAAAGTTCAGTTTAGTGTATGACTGTAATGCACAAAAATACTAGCATCTGTAATCTTTTCTCAATCGGTGTAGTCACTGCTAAATTATTAAAATATCCGCAAGTTTTTTAATGTCATCGGCGATGTCACAGGTTCATGAAAGACTACAAATGCGATTATTTTTGTGCATTACAGTCACACACTAAACTGAACTGTGTAATCTTTTCGCAACCGGTGGAGTCATCGGTGAATTAAAAAATGCCAGTGTAGCTTCTATCTCCGTCCTTTTCTAACACACGTTCTAATGGGAGGAGAAAAATAAAGTCAAATTCCTGTTTCCGTCCATGTTTTCGAGGCTTTTTGGGCGTTTGTTTTCGATAAGATGGAAATTCCTTGTGAATCTTGTATAGCACATCACATTGTTGAAATTAAAGACACTGGCTTTGTACGGTTTTCATGGTTGTCACTTACTTTAAGCGACTTCTGCTATGTGTCGGTTGAGTTAGATTATATCAATCAGGAGCGCTAGTTGGTCTATTCTGCGTTAAGTTCAATGCTCATTTTATAATGTGTATTTGGGACTGAATCACTGAACTAAGGAGTACTTAACAGTGGCGTAGCTTGCAGTTTGGCAATATTGTTCTTTCTCCATTTAATAGCATTAAAAATATCGAGCTATTGGGTGTTTGGGAAACACCCTCGAATTCGACCTTTTACATGGATTTAAATAGGCAAAATACAACGTTGCCAATTTGCAGGCTGCGTCACCTGGTACTTCAGTTAATGTGTTCTTGTGCTCAAACTTCCTTATTTCAAATTTTTATTGTGTGAAATAGTGATTTGTTCTATTGGGTATTCAAAAATCTGGAGGTGATAGATGATTATCCTAATTAGTGGTGGTGTTCTTGTCTTGTTTATGGATTTGTTGTGCCATCAATCAGCAAAAGTTGAAAAATGAAGTCTTAATTTTGAGACCGGATTTTGACTACATTTTTAATGGGTGTGAGAGAGACAGTGTAAATCTCTCTTGTATCAACTATAGAGATAGCTGTAAATCCGTCCTCAAAATTACGACTTTACTGCTCAGCCAATTTTGATGAATTAACTGATGGCCCATAACATCCATACATAATCAATGAATATTGTGAAATGGGGAAAATGTAGCTAGAAACAGTATATCAGGCAACACTGGGCTACAGGTATGCTAAGTTGATAAATTGGAGATAAATTAATTAATGGAGTAGAAGTGCAGCAAAAAAAGTTGGATGATTTATCGAATCCCATTTTGTCTCTGGAAGTGCCAACTTTGATCGGATCCCTTTTTTCTCAGGTGTTGACTTTCGAGGCAGTAGTTAGCCTTGTACTGATTCTGGTGCTTGTTAAAGAAGCACTGGTGGATCAAGGAATTTATCCTTTTCTCTCTTTGCCCATTTGAATGCATGTGTCAGAAGAGGACAGATTAGAGGCAGTCGCATGACTCCTCTATCTTTTTCTAACATGTGCATTCAAATGGGCGAAGAGAGTGAGAACACATAGCTTGGATCCACTTTTGCTAAGAAGAACGCGGATCAGCAAAAATTAATGAATCTCATATAGGCTACCATGCACTGACATAAGCATGAAGAACAATTGCGGAGGGGGGGGGGGGGGACAAAATACAAATTAAAGATTTCTTGACGATACTTTCAACAGTTTTAACTTTTCTTTCTTTTCTAAAGATCTCATTACGCAAAAGCAGAGTTTCTGTAATTGATTTCTTGTCCGTTCAATGTTTCGAAAATTATATTGATCTTTTTATACGTCTATTCCAATGGTTTTTGTTTTCGGGTAATCTTTTCAAATTTAGTTGTTCTGAAATTAGTTTTGCATTGTTTACGATTTGGAGTGTGTATATGGAGATAGATGAATTCCTATCAATTTCAAGTGGTTCTATATGTTTGTCTCTCAATTGGTTTTTTTAGTCTGTGAATCTTGTTGTTGATTCAGTTCTCTGTCAGATCCAGCCGTAATCTTTGTTTCTCTCTGATGCTTCTGCTGTCAGATCCATTCGTAACCTTTGTCCCTCAATAGTGCTCCGGTTGTTCTCCCCAGCATTCTATCAGATTGAATCGTAATCTTTGTCGCTTGATGATCCTCCTCTTGTTCGCTTCATCTGTCAGATGGAGCTGTTGGTAATCTTTGTTCCTCGCTGATACTCCTGCTATTCACTTCATTCTTTTTTCAAACTGAGTTGTAATCTTTGTCTTTCTATGATGGTCACGCTCGATGTGTCCGTTCAGTCCAGAGACAAAATATAGTATAGACCACGCACTATCTATCTTATCAATGTTAGTTTTTTCTTTTTTTTGGGGGGGTCTCAACAAAGCAACGTCCCACTGGACCATGTGTTGACTGAAAGGCCAGTTGCCTAGTGAGATCAAAACATCGAATTTCATGTAATCAATGATAGTGCAGTATACTCATTGACACAGTAGCGAAACTCTGTAGGGAAGAGGTGGCGAATTTCGTTTTTTAACATAATCAAATGGGAAAATTAAGTTGTGACCTTCTGACTACTAGGGTGCGCCACCGTCGCATCCAATGCAAATCAAACGGAAGATGTTAGTTCAACCTTCCGACTACCATGGGGAGTATTTGCAGTTTTTCTAACATTCAGTTTTGCTACTGTGTAGATGAGTAAACTATGAATGATAGTTCATGTTGGATGGTGGTCCCTATGGAGGGTGTCTACTGTTAGAGAAAATCTGGAAAACTTTTGTTTTTTTTATGGCGTCTTCAGTCTTGTGCTCTTTGTACTCCCCACTTTTATTCTTGAGCGCTGTTATCCAACGCTTTATGTGCCTCGCCTAAAATAATTTTTTAATGCAATTTTGATGGGTTTACAATTCTCCTATTTCTCAAAAATCTGAGGAATAGTCTTAAACTGTGCAAAAAAAAAAAAAAAAAAAAAACCGAAGAAATGTCTGGAAATTTGAAAATTAGAAGTCAGAAAATTTCGGGAAATTAGTATTTTGAACTTTGTTAGACACCCTGCTATGCCATTCTGTTAGGTCACTGGAAAAAAAGTTAGCCACCGCGCGATCGGCTCGTGCGTGGTCTCTATTATATGCTGCCTCTAGTTTAGTCTTCTATCAGATGGATTTGTATTGTTTGCATTTCTATGATGCTCACGGTGTTCACTTCAATCATTCATCGGGTAAATTGTAGTCTTTGTTTTTTCAACGGATCTCGCAGTCTTAATCATTGTCCGAGGAATAATGAATGAATCTTCAAATATTCGTGAGTACTTTTTTTTTTTTATTCATTCATCATCATTCGATTTTTTATTTTTTATTTTTTTTTTTCCTTTAATGTCTACTATTTCGAATCAACCATCATTGGCGCCCATGACATTTGAATGTCGGAACAGGAAAGAACGGATTTGTTGAAAGAGGAAAAAGGTTCCGTACGTATGATTCTTGTTTCTATTAACTTTTAATTTTTCTCTCTTTCTCCGTTTGATCGGTTATTTGTTTTTTCATTTGACCTCTTAACAATTTTGAACTATATCAGATTAAAAAGTAGACCGACTATATTATTGTTTGGTTCTCTTACCGTTTATCCAGGGAACTTATGTACAAAAGGCGTGTGATTGGCGCTACTGCGTGACAGGTGATTGACGCTTTCGTCTGAGTTATCCCCGGTGGCTGTAAGTCATAAAAAATCCATCGCAACACTTTTCTATAACCTATCTATTATTGTTCCTAGCTTATCATTTTTTTTGTCTCCTCTATGTGATGATTTCAATTCATTTGTCAAGCATTTTAAGATTCTTTTAGGCGCGTTTGATGTTTACTGAGTCTCTAAAATAAAATTACTATTGATTTCATGGTGGCTCTCACAAAGAAATCGCATTTTGAAAAAAAAAATGTCTGCCTTTTTTTTCTTTTTATATCAATTTCTGGACAGCAATTAATTTATTTTTACTGTTGAGTAGTGTTATATTCATTCACTTCATGCAGGGAACTAGGAGTGTTTGATTAGTTGATTAATTGATTAATCAAAATTGATTCACTCTCAAAATTTCCAATTGATTGTAATGATTAATCAGAACCAATTAGTTGATTTAATCGATTATTTATCATGAAAAAAAAATGATGCTCAAAGAGCCCATAAAACCATAAAATTTTCGTGAAAATACCGAAACATCAGCCCAAAAACTGTCTAAATTTTACTGAATTCATTGATTGTTCGATTTAGTTTTCAATGATTGATATTTTCGAAGTAATAATTTTTTCGATTAGTCGGTTGAGAGAAAATCGATTGACTAAGAATTATTTGGGAACCGATTTATTGATTATTATTCAGTAATCAGAACATTCTTGTAGGGTACTTTGTCTCTTTCAAAACTGAAAGTGTAAGTTTAGCTGAAAAAGCAGGGTTTGAAATAGTAGGGCTTGAAATAGTGTGAGAAAACTTTTATGGACACAAATAATCCTATTATTTAGGGACGGTTCGAGAAACATGGTTGCGGAAAATACCATTTACTGCGTTCTGGGGGTTGCGGAAAATGGCAGGAGGCCGGAGGTTTCCAGATTTTGAGGGAAATCAGGGGCTAGAAGGAAATGTCCAGAAATAAGTGTCTGGATTAAAAATGTCCAAAAATTAATTAAGTTCAATTTTTAAAAAAGTTAATTAAAAAAATCAACTCGTAACCCTCACAACTGACCTGAAAGAAAATATTTTCTCCTACCTATCAAACTGAAGGATTGTTATTTTCGAATATTATTATCTCTCTGAAGTTCAGCTCAAAATAAACGAAAGAATAATCTATCTGAAGTCCAAAAAAATTTACCTGATACCAGTTGCTGTATTACCAGTGAGTGATCCAAAGAAAAATAGTATTGATTATTGTGGAAAAATTCACAGAAGTAAAACAGGGTTCAGGGTAAAAATTAGCTGAAAATCCTGCAGTAAAAACCTAAAACATGAAGAAACAAAGAAATAATTGATCTAGATACACTGTGAAGAGTTTTTTTTCTCTAACTGCGTCCATAGAGATTGCTCTTAAATTGCGCCTAGTATGAAAGGTGCAGTTGTAGACCTGAATTTCCCAACTCATCACTTTCATCTATTTATTCGGTCCATGAATTGGGCCTCCTATATTGACTTCGCAGCAGATATTTTTTGAGTCTCATCTTAACTTATTCGTCTTTATTTCAAATGCTTCTAATCTTTTTTGTCAGCTGTAGTAATATCTTCGGTCATTAACTTTTTTCTTTTCAGCAAATAGTTAAAATTCTTTATGTGCTCTCTCTTCAGTAATTTTCTGCTAATTTTTGTCTCTTGTGATTGTCGATCATTCTTCTTGATTTAATAGGTTCCATTATTTTATCATTGAAAATATTGCTTTAGAGCAGTGATATTTTGTGCTTTTGACTTTCTCAAAGCATAATTCAAGCAATTAGTTTTTGAGCTTGAAACACAAACAAAGTGAGCTCTTAAGTTCAGAGCTACTGTTTCGCGTGTAATTAATGACATTTTTCAATTCACCGATGATTCCACCGGTGGAGAAAAGATTACAGATGCGAGTATTTACGTGCGTTACAGTCATACATTGAACTGAAATGTGTAATCTTCTCTCAACCGGTGGAATCATCGGCGAATTGAAAAATGCTATTAATTTTTTGCAAAACGGCTGGTTTGAATGGGAGCTCCGAAGTTCAAGAAGCTATACCTTTAGAGGGGATTTCTAAGACATGCTTTTGAGGCACCACAGAGGCAGCGCAGCTATGATCAAAATCTCTTATGCGCATTTTCAATGAGCTATAGCGGTAAAGAGGAACTGTGGGACGTTATGTTGAGGCAGCCATGATCAAAATTTCTTTTGGACGTTTTTCACACAGGCTCAGTTTGTTTGCCTCATTTTTTTTTAACCTATGAAGTACAAAAATAAAAATTGTGACAACTCTATTTGAAATTGGTTCGAAGTGAAAGTGCAAGTGTTGTAGAATGGCTGTCTGGACACAGAAATCAACATAACTGTTACTTATGGAAGGATTTGCATGGTAAAGAAACTGACACATGTCAGAAATAAGCAAAATGTTTACACGTGGATAGTTGCATTAGAACTCTGTGCACAGGTAGAGTCTCTGAAATACTTGTACCTACTTTCATTTGTAACCAATTTCTACTGAATTAATTACAATTTTTCATTTGAGGTTAAAAAAATGAGGCAAACAAAACAGAATCAGATCGTCCGTGCTGTCATAATCTAAGATAGGATGCATAACATAGCGTAGCAGCCAGTGACTTAGTGTGCAATTTGGCAACGCTGTACTGTGTCCATTTAAACCCATTTAAAAGGTCGAAGGCAAAGGTGTTCACCGAACATCCAGTAATTCGATATTTTCTGTTGGTTTAAATGGACAAACTGCAATGTTGCCAAATTTCATCCCTCTATTGTGTAGTCCCCCTATTGATACAGCTTGTTGCTTGTGTTTCACAAATGCAAGAAATAAAATCTGTAAGTTTATAGCGAGTGAGAACTTGAAATTTTGTCATCACTTGTGCATGCTCTAAGTTTGTCCCAATAAGCGATATCGGTCTCCAAGAAGGAAAATATTTGTATATCTGGTTTAATTACAAGAACTATCGCTGAAAATGGTGAGTTTGTCATTAATATCCTTTTATGTCATTTCTAGGCGGGATATTGGAGGACTCCTCTGTTCCTTGCTTGGAATCCGATTAAATCAAATTAATTGATTTATTAAATTAATTTTTTTAATCAAAAAAATGTTCCCAAGTAAAGAGCATGCACCTCTGGGAATGATCTCAGTAGTTTTTTTCCCCCCTCAGATTTCTTGAAAGTTGAATAATCTTTGGTCTTCATAGGTCAAGTCAGAGTAAAGCTTCTTGTAAATTTTAATGTTAGTCTTAATAATTCTTTATCGCAGTAATAAATAATCTTACAACCTCTATCAACTAAAATTTTTTCTAGCATTTTTTCGGAAGTATAATTTTCTGTTGATCGATCCGCCCTGATCTCTCTCAGCGGTGGCCAGTGCGATTTGGTAACCCTGCAATTTTTCCATTATAACCAGAGCTGCCGTTCTGCGTATATTTAATGACATTTTTCAACTCACCGATGATTCCACCGGTTGAAAAAAGATTTTACAGTTCAGTTCGCTTCAGTGTATTGACTGTAATGTACTAAAGTACTCTGATCTATAATCTTTTCTCAATCTGTGGAAACTCCGTCAATTAATTAAAATATCTGCAAGTTTTTTAAAGTCATCGACGACTCCACCGGTCGAAAAAGATTACAGATTAGAGTATTTTCCCTCGTTGCAGTCATACACTGAACTGACAAGTGTTATCATTTGTCAACCGGTGGAATCATCGGTGCGTCGACAAATGCCGTTAATTATACGTAAAACGGCAGCTCTGATTATAATTAACCATTGATTTTTTAGGAAGAGGAAGCTGATAGTCTTTGACAAGTATTTAAATGGGGAAAAACACTGTTGCCCAATTGCACGAGCTTCCATTGATCTCTTTGGCAGAGTTGCCTGGATTATATGATAAAATTCACCTACTTTACCTTGAGTCTACTGAGAAAAGTGACTATTTCTGCCTCTATGTGGCAACTATGGGTGGGAGCAAAGTTGCCAGATTGCACTGTAAAATTCGCCTACTTTACAATGAGTTGAACGGGAAAAGTGAGGATTTTTCGCCACCATCTTACAACTTTGGGTGGGAGGAGAGTTTTGGCGCGAAATTTGAATATTATACTTTGTATGAAATGGGAAAACGCGTAAAATTATGTGCAAAACAGCAGCTCTGCTTTCATCCATGCTTGTCTGACAGGCATGTTTCAGTGGAGATTAGAGTGAGAGAGAGAGAGCGCAAGGGAGAGAGAGATGGTGAATCTCCCATTCAGACCTCTGATCTCAATCATCAAACTTCTGAATCAGTTTTAACTTTGTTAATATCAATTCTAGGTTGTATCTCATCTGGAATTTCTTTCTGTGAACCGAAGTTCCAAGCAGTGCAGCCGTTGTGCGTGTAACTAAAGGCACTTTTCAGTTCACCGGTGATTCCACCAGCTAAGAAAAGATTACAAAGCTCAGTTCAGTGTATGGCTGTACTGCACAAAAGTGCTGTGATCTGTACTTTTTTCTCAACCGGTGGAATTATCGGTGAATTGAAAAATGCCATTAAATATCCGCAAAACTGCAGCTCTGGTTCCTAGGAAAAAAGAACGCCCTGTAGCATTTCCTAGTCTCTTCTTTTACTGATTACTGTTTTAATTTGATGAGGTGATCATCCGCCCTCCCCCCCTTTTTTTTGTAGTTTTCATTTCCTTTTTTGTACGTTTCATTTTTTCTCCCTTTTCATCGGTATAATGTTCTATAAGGTGGTTCTTTTTCTTTCGCTATTCACTGACTCGGTTTATATTCAATTTTTTTAGAGAATGGATTTAGGAGAGTGTCCGAAAATTCACGACCTGGCTCTAAGGGCTGATTTCGAGAAAGCGAGTCTCACCAAAGACTATTATTATGACATTGATGTAAGTATCATTTTAAGTATCTTTTTTAATTGGTTCTCTGTCCGTTGCGTCATATTGATGACTCTCGAGCATTGTTCGAAGTGCGCCTAAAAGTTTTAAGGGTCATCTTGACTGGTATGTTTGATAAAGCAGTTGCAAACTTATGCCGCAGGCTTATTTTCAGTCGGTTTCGATGTAAAACCCTGCAAAATTGACTGTAAGCTCACTAATTAATCACGAAATCCTCTCCGAAACCCACAAAATGCTTTCTAATGCCAGGATGTAATGGCGGTGATAGCCGTCTAAATCTTATGGAAATTGTATGCTTCTTATTTGGGTGTGTCGCGAGAACATCTTGTGAGGATGGAGCTGAACGAGACAGGGGAACCCAATTTAAAAGGTGGCTATCATCGTCATTGCGATCTCGCATTTTGTTGAAGTGCACAATCTGTATTTTTAGACTTATTGTTCGGGGTCAACCTGGCTTGTTTTTTCCCTTGTCCAATCAGCCTGAATTTTTTATTAATTGGTGTGATGGCCACCGTGTAAGTCAATCGTATTTCTGTTTTTCTTTTCTGAATAAAATTATAAACCAAAGATAAACGTTTTAATGTCGTTTTAATATTTTGACATAACCGATCGAAACCTACCTCCCAACACATTTGAATGTATTAATGAGTTAGAGAGTGGTATGTGATTTTTTAGTGCGCTTATTGTAATTTTTGAAGGGTTTTACATTGGAATCAACTATCAGTAGGCTTGTAGCAAAAGTTTGCGACAGCCCTCTTTTCTAATGTCCGTCCCCCTCACCCCTTGAAGTTGTAAGTTATTTTTACGACATTCTTTTGTACACCTTTTTTACCCTAAAAAAATTTGATTTTACGCATTCTGATTGCGATAACAATCCGATCCTCCGTGATCACCCCAACTCCACTAGATAGCTAAAAATTCTTGAATTTTGACTTGAACTAGGAAGGGTACAATTTAATTTGCCAAAAACTTCATCATTTTCAGGTAAAAATTTCTGTTATGACTCGATGCAAATCCTTTTTTTCTTTCCTCTCAAAACTGCCCTCTTGTTTAGTTTTGATGTATCCATCTACCTCTCTTTTGTCAATCTTGGCTCAGAGTTATTTTTTAAACCGTCAGGAAGCTTGAAATAGCCAGCTTGGAGTTCAAATTTTTGATGGAGATGTAAGTATGCTGCTGTCCGTCCCAAACTATTGGCGTTGAATTGAGTGAATTCTTCGGTCACTTGAATTTTAGCTTTTATGGCCCATTATTTAGCTTGTAATGGGGTTTTCTGCCTCCTCAAAGTAAAGTGTGCTTTGAATTCAGTCAAGTATTGTAGTCTGTAAAAAAAGTTCTGTTGCTTGAAAGTGTTATCTGAAATACACGCGTTAGAGCTAAGCCAACAGCTAGGGTAGTAGATCTTCTATCTATCTCTCTATCAACGCTCTATCCCTGAAAACGCAAAAATTACCTTCTTTTAGGGTAGATTTTGGTTTCCAGAGGAGGGGAGGGGGTCTCAGACTCCCTGAACTGCCGCCGGCTCCAGCATTTTCATTAATGAAACATTTCCATAAACATTTGTCAAGTTTATCGCCTAGAAGAGTTCAGCCTTTAAAAACTGGTCAAATGGTTGGAATTGTTCTACATTTTTTTTTTTTTTTTTTTTTTTATATATATTTGGAACTCCAAGGTGGAACTTGGGCTCAACAGCTCTCAGGTGCGACGAAAAAATTCATGGCACGAAGACTTCAAATTTGAATTACCCAATTTATATTTCTTTGTAATAAATTATTTACATTTAAGGTGATTCTTCAGTGTTTAGTGTTGATTTCTGCCACCAGAGCACTACAGTTTGATTAATGTCAAATTACAGGCCAAAAGTATTTTATATTCAAGAAAATGGAGTGTCAGTTACTAAAACATCATCTGAAGAACTTCTCTGCTAAATATCTCGTCAATCACATCAAAAATAAAGCTGAAAGTACCAAAAAATGAAATATCGCAAATCGATTCTTGTATCGAAATGCTATATTTCATTTTTTGGTATTTTCAGCCTTATCTTTGAAGTTATTGACGAGATATTTTGTAGAGACGTTCTTCAGATGATTATCTAGTGACTGACTGAATATCCGTTTCCTTAAATATAAATTACTTTCAGTCTGTTTTTTGACATGAATCAAAAGCCTGCGCTTTGGTGGCAGAAATCGGCACTAAACGCTGAAGAATCACCTTAAGATAAAGAGGTTAGGTATAAAATAGACCATAGTATGATGAAATTGCTTATTGGGACAGTATGTAGTTTTTAATACATAGGGTTTTTGCTACAGATAAATTCCACAAATAGCATCGTTATGGTAAAAAGTCATGGCTCTGTTCTCTTACCATTTACCGGTTTCCTTTCAGAGTTTTGATCATTAATTTATTCGTTCACTTGTATAACAGGCAACAGAACATCTGCAGGCCTTCATCTCAGACTGTGATCAACGCACAGAGGTTGCCAAACAACGTCTGGCCGAAACTCAGGATGAACTTTCCTTGGAAGTTGCGGAGAAAGCTAACACCGTTCACGACCTTGCTGAGCAAATTGGGAAGAAACTAGCTCATGCAGAGCAGCTTGGAGAGGAAGGACATGTGGAAGAAAGCTTAAAAATATTAGGAGAAGTATGTGCTGTTGTATTTATTTATTGATTTATTGTTTTAACCATAGACTGTTTTAGTAGAGCGATATATCGTATCGATTGCCGCTCGAGGGCCTCTGGTTCCAAACAAACTCTGGTTCAATGTAATTTCCCCATAAGCGAACTTTTTAACGGAAGTTTAAGGTATTAAATCAAACAATTAATGCGACCTCTTTGGGATTATGAATTTTACATCCTCGAAAATACTTAATTTGACCTGGTTCCACTGCGAAAACTGCCGAAATCAATAATATATTACAGATGGAATGTTGCATTTGTTGGTTAGAATCGCCCGAAATCCCGCTGATTCCACAACAACAATAACATTTGGGTGATTCTAACCTCCAAACGCATCGTTCAATCTGTAATATCTTGTTGATTTTGGCAGTTTTAGCGGTGGAACCAGGTAAAATTAAGCATTTTCGAGGACGTAGAATTCATAATCGCATAAAGGTCGCATTACAGTGAAACCGGTTTTTAACGAACTCTGCGGGACCGCGAAGTTTGTTTGTTAAAAGCGAAAATTCGTTAAAAACGTTTTTTGGAAATTTCCGCGAAAAATTGCAGGAAAAGAGGTATAGGGGTATGCGAAACAATACAGTAAACTCTCGATTTTCCGGATTTCAGAGGACCGGCCGAAAAATCCGGTAAATCGCGAAATGCGGTAAACCAAAAACTCGCATTTTACGCGGCGAAATCGCGGACCGAAAACTCGCATTTTTCGCGGCGAAATCGCGGAATTTTTCGGTAGTTTTTTCTCTCCCCCCCCCCAAAATTTCACTGTTTTTGACGAACTAAGGCCGGTTATATTTCCAAAAGCACAAAAAACACGTAGGGGGATTAGAATCGTGGATACGCGTAGTTCATCGATAAATTATTAAGAATAAAAGAAGCAAAAATATAGAACGTTCACTCATCGGTTTGAAAGTTTCTTGTTTTTTCTTTGACTTGGTGTTAAATTTCTCAAAACAAAATAAATAATTATGTGGCAAGTCTTTTTTTAATACAATGAAATGAAAATGAGCAATGGGCGAAACATACTTTTTTGAGAACAAAGTAAGTTGGACTATAATTACAGGACTGAAAACATACTTTGGACTTGAAAAAGCGTGGCCATGGTAGTCGTGGACAAAAATAATGTTTGGACCAATGGTTCTGCCGGACACAAATTAATAGGACAAATTATCAAGGGCTAAATGTCATGGACAAACAAACCCAAAAGTTTGCAAGAGCCCCATTTGCATGGAATTTACCCAAAAAAAAACATTTTTGCTTCCTTTTTTTTTTTTTTTTGTATATGACAGTTTTCACTATTCGTTTTGTACAAGGGAGTGTGATAGAAAAAGTTAGTTTTAAGAAGAAAAAAGTAACGATCTACTTTGTTCTGTTTAGATTGAGGACTTGAAGAAGAAGAAAAATGAGGCGGAAGAAGTATATAGGACATCGATGCCAGCCAGCAGTTACCAGCAGCAAAAATTAAGAGTTTGCGAAGTTTGCTCAGCATACTTAGGTATTCACGATAATGATCGACGATTGGCTGATCATTTTGGAGGAAAATTACACCTTGGGTTCATCACAATCCGTGATAAACTCACCGAGTTACTAGTAAGTTTCCTTTTTTTTAACCCTCTGTATCCTAGCGGTACTAATTTGTACCACCGAATAAACATGATTTTAAATGTATTTTAAAAAAATGACTGGGTCATAATTTTGAAACGGGCCAAATGGTGTCCCAACAAGATTACATTTTTAAAAAAGATCAAATAAGTTCGATGTTTTGATTTTTAAGTCGAAGGAGCTTAGTTTTACGAGGAGCAATAGTAATAATTGCTTTTAAAGTTATTCAAATACTAGTTTTAATTGTTTTATGGTTCAAAATGTCCGTTGGTTACGCGTCCCCCACACGAGGTTTTGGTGTTTAACCTAAGTTTTTGACCATATTTTGAGGCTGAAATGAATTTTGAAGATAATGGAAACGCTCAAAGAACTCCGTAGAACATGTGAAAACCATCGTGTTTTACGAAATTATTTTTCTTTATGCCATAAATTGTGAAAAATGGTTGTCCCCCGTTTCCAAAATGTCTGTCGGTTACGCACGGATTTTACTGTTCGACATCTTAAAAGTTTATTTAAAAGTGAAACTGGGTAACTTACGATTTTCTCAACCACGCTCCAATGTTCTAAACAGGAATTATCACCATCAGTGCAAATGGATTTTATTTGGAAACGATTTTCACCAACAAATCCGATCTCGTGATTTGCCTATGGTCCTAGTCAGTGGCATTTAAATATATGAAAACCGTAGGTAATACAGTAAAGTTCCGCCCTGTAATTTTTAATTCAATTCAACTACTGTAATTTGCTTAAAAAATCAACATCAGAGATTATTGTAACAAGTAATATTGTTGTTATTAAGTACTTTTGAAGTAGTCGGTTACGTAACTGACAGCGTAACCGACAATCGACAAGTCATTTACCATTAGTTCATCATGCGTTTCCGGCTGTTTCTGCGGTACATGAGAAATATCGAAAATTCAGGGGAACCCTTCGGTAAAAAGCATTTTCTAGTAGTACTGAAGGTAAAAAATTACTCATTGGGTTTAAATTTTGACTTTAAATTTTCACGGAGCATGCATGCTCAATTGGCCCGATTTGAAATTATGACCCGACTACGCACATCAAGCTAAACAAGAAAAGCTCATTCTATTTATTGAGATTGATAGATATTTGTGCGAAGGGTTTCTAATAATGCTTGATTGAAAGGGTTAAAAAACACTAAAATCTTAGACCCATGGATAAGTCCTATTCTTTTTTTGCAAATAAGTTTGTTTAGTGTTTGTGGTTTCTTACTCTTCTGGTGAATAAAAAACAGTTAAATTAGTGTCATAGACTGTTTTAGTACATTGATATATTGTAACGATTGCCGTCAGAGGTCCTCTGGTTCCAAACAAACTGATTCAATGTATTTTCCCCGTAAGTGAGTTTTTAACGAAAATTTAGGCTTTCAAATTAAACAATTCATGCAACCTTTTTGCAATTATGTATTCTATGCCCTTGAAAATGTTTAATTATGCCTGGTTCCACGGCTAAAACTGCTGAGATCAACAAGATATTACAGTTTAAACTATGCTCAAGAAGTTTCGAATCACCCGAATGCTTTTGTTGTTATCATAAAATGTGCAGGAGTTTTGGCGATTCTATCCTCCTAATGCAGCGTTTAACCTGTTATATCTCGTTGTTTTGACAGTTTTATTTGTACAAAGGCTGTCCCAAAACAACTGTCAGTAGGTCTGTATTTTGGAAACTATTAGACCTATTGAAATGCGGTTTTGTGGGAGGTTGTAGATCATACTAAAAGCTTTCCAACGACCTCTAGTTGAGCTAATTTGGTTAAAAATTCGCCGAGTTACAGCAATTTTTAGGGGGTGTGTAGAGAATAACCCTACGAGATTTTTGAGCTCAAAATAACTTTATTTCTCAACTTAACAATTTCATCTTAGAAATTTGTTGGTACTTTTACAATTAATTGAGGATAGCATACCTTTATTACAGTATTATGTGATAATTGAGGACTTTAATCACTCCTCATCTGAAGATTCAA
Organism: Trialeurodes vaporariorum; assembly: GCA_011764245.1. Lineage (NCBI taxonomy): Eukaryota > Metazoa > Arthropoda > Insecta > Hemiptera > Aleyrodidae > Trialeurodes > Trialeurodes vaporariorum. Next base: position 19,779,376 of record VMOF01000013.1, on the reverse strand, counting down.
CTTCAACTTCTCGATCTTTTTCGAAGTAGTTGCCATTGACGTCGATGCATGAATGCGCTCGGGCCATTTCTCGACGAAGGTCTTCCGAAATTCCTTGTTAGGCAGTCTCAGGAAAAATCCGTGCACTGCGACTTTTGGTTATTTCCCTATTTGAAGATACGTGGTAAGCGATTCAATACCCGCGAAGAAATTTAAAACGTTGTGCACGGATTTTTCCTGAGACTGCCTAATGAGGAATTTCGGAAGACCTTCGTCGAGAAATGGCCCGAGCGCATTCAATGATGCATCGACGTCAATGGCGACTACTTCGAAAAAGATCGAGAAGTTGAAAGTGAATCTTCAGATGAGGAGTGATTAAAGTCCTCAATTATCACATAATACTGTAATGAAGGTATGCTATCCTCAATTAATTGTAAAAGTACCAACAAATTTCTAAGATGAAATTGTTAAGTTGAGAAATAAAGTTATTTTGAGCTCAAAAATCTTGTGGGGTTATTTTTTACACACCCCCTAAAAATTGCTGTAACTCGGCGAATTTTCAACCAAATTAGCTCAACTAGGGCTCGTTGGAAAGCTTTTAGTATGATCTACAACCTCCTACAAACCGCATTTCGATAGGTCTAATAGTTTCCAAAATACAGACCTACTGACAGTTGTTTTGGGACAGCCTATGTAAAACCAGCCGTAACTAAGCATTTTTGAGAATGTAGAATTCATAATTGCAATGAGGTCTCATCAGTTTCCTGATTTTATAGCCAAACTTTCCATTCAAAAGTTTAAAAATGCACTGATGTGAAAATTACATTTAACCAAAGTTTTTTTGGAACCAGAGATCCCCGAATGGGAATCTATACAATGCATTTCTGTACTGAAAAAGTCTACATAGTATCCTAAATCATGCAATGTGTAGAGGTTACCTTACCTATAACTGATCTGAGATTATGATGAAAATTGATGAGATACTACCTTTTAAATAAAAAACTAAGACATGGAATAAAAACATTTTAAACACAGTGGACTAAAAAGTTTCATGGACAAAGTATCTAACCAGACTGACAGAAAGAGGACTGTGAATGGTTGCCAAGCATTATACTTTCAGTCTACAGTAGAATCCCCTTAACTCGACCTCGGATAACTCGAAATACGCGTTAACTCGAATTTTTTCGCGGTCCCACGAAACTTCCGTAAGAATCGGCTGACTCGAAAGTCGCGTTAACTCAAATTTTTTCGGAGGTCCCTGACGATTCGAGTTAACGGGATTCGACTGTATACGTATATCAATGGTGTTTGTACAGTTGAAGATTATTATCAATCAATGTTTCTCTATTTAAATAAGTCTTAATCATTTTTATCATGTACAGAAATTGTACAAGGACTAAAAGTCTAACTGGATGAAAACCATTCGATCAAAATTGGACATAAAGTCTACTGACCCAAATTTTAAGTCTGATGTTGTTATCATCTGCGGAAACCAATATATAGTGGAAGTTTGTTGTGTGGAACATCCTCTAAGTAATTTTTTTTTTCAGCACTGTGAAACCTCCCATACACCTGACAGCAATTTCCTAAGTGGAACTTTCGCTTAGAGGAATTTTTTTACTGCAAATTTTCACTGTATTTCACCCAAATTTTTATTTTCGATTCCATTTACAAGAATTGTTTAGCTTCTATGCAAAGTCTTATTTTCATGGAATCGCCTGTTAACACTTTCATTCGAATGAAAAGAATTCCGGTTTGTTTTGTTTCAGAAAAATATCGAAGAAAGGCGAGAAGCGAGAAGAAAAAGTTACCGCGGTGACCGAGGCGATTTCAACGACCGAGACAGAAGGCGAGACGGTAACAGAGATCGAGATCGTGACCGCGATCGTGATCGTGACCGAGACCGCAATAGTGACCGGAATAGGGATAGAGACCGTGATCGAGATAGGGAAAGGTCTAAATCTAGGTATCGCGATCGTAAATCTCGTTCCAGGAGTAAATCACATTCTAGGTGAGTACATTCAGCGTATATATCAGTGCTGTCGTTTTGCATAAAGTCATTGGCATTTTTCAATTCATGATTCCACCGGTTGAGAAAAGATTACGCAGTTCAGTTCAGTGCATTACTGTACTGGACAAAAATACTTGCATCTAAAACCTTTTTTCCACTGGCAGAGTCGTCGATGACCGAAAAACTTGCGGTTATTTTAATAATTTAATGAGGATTCCACTGCTTGAGAAAAGATTACAGACCAGAGTATTTCCGTGCAGTACAGTCGTACACTGAACTGAACTGTGTAATCTTTCCTCAACCGGTGGAATTATCGGTGAATTGAAAAATTCCATTGATTATATGTTAAACGGCAGCTCTGATATACATTCATCCTTTTTTTCCACCTTGCTTATCATTTTTACTTTCTCACCCTAACAAAGTTAGCAAAATTGAGAAAGTTTTGTGATGAAGCAGAGATTTTCCAGGTATTTTGTGCCAATACTTGGGCTCTCACGACTAAGTCAATCGTAATTTATACAAAGTTATGGCCTCTTATCATGTCTAATACTATCCAAAAAAACTAGAGGTATTCGAGTACTCGAAAAATACCTGATTTACAAAAAATTAAAAAAAAATTAAAAAATTGAAAAATTAATTTTAATTAAAAAATGGAATAATTCATTTTAATTAAAAAATTAAAAAATTAAGAAAAATACAAAAAAAAAAATTGAGTAATTTTCGAGTTTGATTTTTTTGTTTTTTGTCTTGTTTTTTATTTTAAATTCCTCTGAAAGAGAAGAGTGGTTATGATCAGAGAAATCTATCAGGGAGCCTGATTTGAAGGCAACTTACCGAAGCAAATTATGTTGCACACTTTCAAGAGTTCTTACTTGACCTTCAAAAATTTTGTGTTTTAACTATCATTGAAAGCTCCCTAAGTCTTTTTTCTTTTCTCTCTTTTTCAGGCATAGATCCCGTAGTCGAAGTAGGTCTGACCGCCACAACTCTCGTTCGGATCGATCGAGCAGCCGCGATAGGAGCCGGCGCGATAAAGATCGGCCCAGAGACAGAGATCGTGATCGCCGTCGCCGATAGTCTTAACTCTGTTTCTGTAAACTGTTACGTGTGTCTGTTATATACGTACGTATGCATATGTATTGCAAATCTACCTTTGTTATTAAGTTTTGCCATAAGTATTCTCATTGCGGAAGGAAGGAGGAATCCTGTTAATGATATCTCGTTTTTTTGTGGTCCAATCAATTGTTTGTAATCCTTACCATCTCGCCTCAACGTAGTGGGTTTGATGTGGGAATCCCTGCTCTTGTGTGAAATATCGTTAGATAGGCTCATTATAGAAAAAGTTTGTAATACGCTGCCCTGATAAGGAGGATTGCCGTAAGCGCCATGTGTTACTTATGCCGTTTTTGCTATGTAGCTCGGGGTCCCTATTCTCAACAATAATTAACTCCTGAAGAGGAACTTGTATAAAAATAGAGGCCCGAGCTTTACTGCAAAATCAGTCTAAGTAACACATATCGCTTACTGCATTGTTCCTTAGCACGACAGTGTGCCTTGCAAAAGAAAGTCCTCTCGTCGGAATGACTGTTGCAAACTTTAGCTTCAGGTTAATTAATAGTCGCAGATGTAAAACCCTTCAAAATACACGATAAATGCACTAAAAAATCTTTTAATCCATTCCTCAACTCATGAAATACTTTCTAACGCGAGACTGGTGGGGCGGTGACAGCCGCCTTTTACGTTGGGTTTCCCTATCTCACTGAGCTCAATCCTACTGTGATCTGTGATCGTCAAAGAGTGGCCTAAAATCGGGGAGTAGATTTGTCATTAATTTATAGTTTTTAAACCTTCAACGGCAATTTTAATCACTTTTTTTAAACTTTAAACTTTTTTTCACAGTTTTTCGGCCACTTTTTTTTTTGCTCTCAGACCATAGTGCATCCTCACAAGGTGTCCTCGCGGCACCACACGAGAAGAAGCAGCAGCATACAATTTCTATAAGATGAAGGCGGCTATCACTACCATTACGACCTTGCGTCTGGAAGCAATTTTTGAGTTGCGGAGTGAATTTTGTGATTTTTTGTGAGTTTATTGTCATTTTTGCAGGGTTTTACATCTGAATTGTCAAAGGAGATAAACCTGTAGCAAAAGTCTGCAACAGCTCCATTGTTCTTGATAAATTTTTTGTATTATTTTTCAAAGAGTTTTAATTTTTTGAGGCATACCTTCAAATGACAACTTTCTTTAACTCTCTAATTCCTAAAAACTGCGAAATTTCTTTAAAATAGGCCGAAAAATGAAATAATGAAAATTTCCACCAGGATACGTTCTCTTGCAGGTCGTAGGACATTTTGTGAGAATCAAGCTTAACCTTTTTAAGACCAGGTTAGGATTACTGCATTTGCAACACCTGCATATCCGAGCATTCTACTGGCGGTGCGCGTAAGTTGCAGTTCTTTTTTTCACCCACAGATAGAGTTTACACTCACCTTTGTTCAAATGCACCGTAGGGTTACTAGAGTTGACGTAGACGGTTTTAGTGCGAAGTCAAGGGGTAGCCAACTACGCAAACATCGGTCGTAATCTCTCTCTCATCTCTCTCACCCTCTTGTGACCCTTGTGCTTAGCTATCTCTTTGGAGTATCGAAATTCGTATACCAGGCTTTCTTTAACGACACTTTACTATCAAAATGGGGCTCTTGCAAACTTTTGCTGTGAGCAAATCAATAGAGCAATCAGATGAAACAACCAGTGAAAATCACGAAAATCACCCTAAAAAAGTCTAAAATTTAGTAATAAACTCACATATCTGCTATAATGGCAAGTTCGTAATGGTGGTTCAACGCAGGTATCATGGAAGGTTCCTGTCTATTATGTCACTTTCTCTATGGAAACGTAGAGATAAATCACAATTTAGATGGGGATCTCCTGTGATACCTGCGTCTCTCTGCCATTAAGCCCGATTATGAGAGTGAATTTTGTGATTTTTTAGTGTACTCATTGTCATTTTTACAGGTTTTTATGCAAGAATCAACTCTTCAGTCCCTTGAAGCAAAAGTTTTCAAGAGCCCATTGCAGTAAAATGACTTGTGTTTTTGACGGAAGTTTTACAAAGAATGTCTCTGTATAAGATTTTAGTGGTGCGAGTGAGATAGCAGTACATGGGGGTTATGTGAGAGTGATTAACAAACTTTTTTACCGGATGACATCATTACTAAAACCGTCTATTGCAGGGAAGAGATGAAAACAAATATATTCATTGTTGATCCTATCAAAGCTCTGTTGTCAAAAAAATTGTGTAGGTATTAAAAGTGGTTTCAAACAAATATCTGGAGGCTGATTATGAACGTCTTTATTGTAATCGTTTTAAGAATCAGAATCCAATCATTTTGTTTGGGACAACTACTCAGAGTGTGGTAGCCACTCATAGAGCTCATTTCAGGCGTGTAGGGCGCACCTAGATCCTAATCCATAAGTTTCAATGTTTATTCCTTCAAATCATAGCAAATCTTGCCGCAGACTTTTAACTTTTGATTTTTAAGCATTCTTAAATGAAAAGTGAACGCTTAAATTCATTTTAATTAATTTTCACTTTGTAACGTGAGAAATAATGTTGAAAAATTCCAAAGATTATGGGTCTAGGTGCGCCTTCTGAAGTACTCCTGAAACGAAGTCTAACAAGTTAAAAACCAGAGTGTGGAATCACACTGTGAAGAATTTTGTTCCCCCCTGTAATTAGACGACTTAAAGTGAATCTATGGCAAACTCCCAAAGATTTTAATCCCATAGATAGCGTTACTTGTCGTTGGCTCCGAATATAGCCGCTTTTTGACGGTTTGCGGCTGTTTTCTCTGAACAGACACACAAGAGACGAAAAAACAGATCGTCAGCACCTGCGTAATTTTCTGCTTGATTTGTTAAGCTAAAGACGGGCCAAATTAGTTCAGAAATGAAAACGTATTTATGAGAGGAAAAAATCAAGTGTAATTTGGAGTTGTATCAGTAAAGATTACAGGTTTCGGTTTTACCTGCTGACGATTTGTTTTTTTGTCTCTTATTCGTCTGTGCAGATAAACTAGCCAAAAACCATCAAAAAGCGGCTATTTTTTGGAGCCAGTGACAAGTAACGCCATCTATCGGATTAAAATTTCCAAGAGTTTGCCATAGAATCACCTTAAAAGTAGTTTTGGTGTACATGCTGTCTATGGTGAGTTTCGAACGAATTTGTGAAAAAATATCCATTTACAATTATTTATTGCTTGTCCGCTGAAGTTTTACTCCGTAATCCATGACAGTATATTAGTGTGGATAATGTAATCTTTTTTTTTGCCACTCAAAGGGGCGTATCATCATTTTGAAACATACATATTTTGTCTTGTATAGATTTTTATTGGATACATGAATTTTGCGCAATTTTGACTTCACTACTACTACAATTCCTACTTTTTATATCGCCTTCATTCCTTTTACCCATCATTTAGGTATTTCGATACCTTCAAGTTTAAGCGCGTGCAGTCTGGAATGCATTCATGCAATGAAATTGCATACTTTCAAAAGTGAAGGCAGTATTCTCTTGTAACTTTAGCGGTGAAGAGAACCTCTCTAGTGCAAAATTTTCAGGTGGTGACTGCTAATGTACAAAGTTTAAACCCTACTGGTAACCCATTCTTACTGTAGAAAATTAAGTTAAGGCCATCGGTTATAGATTAAAAGAGCGTTAACACTGAAAACTCAAATGTAAAAATGGAGGTGTCTAAATTTGATGAATGCCCCTTTGTGTGCGGAAGACAGTGGATTAATTGTATTTTTGAAAATAGTAGGGGTGTGCGAATCCAGTTTTTTCATTCCGAATCCGAATCTTAAAATCAAATTTTCCCGAATTCGAACCGAATCCGCGCCGTAAAAGTTCGAAAAAAATTGTTTTAAAGTGCGATGCTTTTATTTTCCTTACGATGTAATGAAAAATGAGAAGAAAATATTTGTTTTCTGATTTATCTTTACTATTCTATTTAGCTGGTCGCCCGCACTTTTGGTGTTGATCGATTACCGCCCGTTATCCCCGTTTAGGTTCATCGATATTCGGAAGACGCGCTGGCACCGCATTCGTACCGAATCGTGATGATAGTAGTTTCCGTCGTTTTAGCAGGCGCTAATGTATAGAGGGGAAGAGGAAGAAAAAATATATGGAAGGAAAAGAAAAGTTAGAAAAACGAAAAAATTATTAATGTATTTGAAAAAAAAAAAAAAAAAAAATTCAAAAATTTCGAATCCGAAAAAAAAATTCGAATCCTGAATCCGAATCCCTCCGGATTCGAATTCGAAATACGCGGATTCGCACACCCCTAGAAAATAGTATTTTTTAACTCTTTACCGCTTGTGTGTTGAATCCTTCTTGATTAGATCGTTTTACAGGAATAAGTTTGAATGGCAAGCTGTGCTCAGCTTTTGTTTACATTCTTATGCTTATACGTTTGATAGAGCCTCGTGTACAGTCAGCAAATCAAATAATGTTAGCTGGTTCCTTAACGCCCACGCCCGTATATATACGGGCTGCAAAAAACCACCTCGAATGCCCACGCCCGTATATGTACGTTTTTGTACCCTCTCGTTTATTATGTACTATAGCGTATGTTATAATGCATGAAATGTCAATGATTAGTAGCACTATCTGTTCCGGAGAGTATGAACTACAGCTTCCGACCTTTTTCAAAGGAGTTGCAGCATATTTTCAGCTGGATTCCTAACCTGGGCGTCAAGGGGTTAAACTATAGCAAGGCAAGCAACCTGCAAAGCTTGAATTCATTGTGATACGTGTATCGCAAGTTGCCTACCTAAACCAAATCTAAGGAGCTGACTGACATTATTTAATTTGTTGCCTGTAACACTTAAAAAATGCATACAGCGCTTGGGTACCTTGGCAGCAGTAAGTTAAATGCAACGAGCCGTTCATTCATCTAGAGTGGTAGTCAAATGGGTAACCAGCATACCCACTATTGAGGACTTTTAGGTTAGGTTTAAGGTGTTATTTTGTCCATTTATTCCCATGAATTTTGGTGCTGCGGATAGTGGATCGGGACATGCTTTGATCCACCAAAATATTTCGGAATTTGTAAGTTTACTCCCAGTATGGCTAGTTTAGTTTAAATACTGAGCCTTACGCTTCTCATCTTTCTTTGTTAACTGTACTTTGTTTGTTAACCTTTGTTAACTTACTATTCTACCTAATCTTTTTGACCTGTACCATAGCCCCCTTAAGGGTGGCTCCTGTATCAATTTAATTAAATAAATAAATAAATAAATAAATAAATGGACAAAATTACACTTAAACCTAACCTAAAAATCCTTCATGGTGTTTACGCAGGTTACCATTTGACTGCCACAGATATTTGTATTGCTCGTTGGTTGAACTACTGTGATGCACACCTAAATTTACAATTTTGTAAACTATAACTTGAGCGGTAAGGGTTAAGAATACAAAAACAACGCAAGTGTGTCTTTTCTAAGACTGTGACTATGATATGACAAAATTTGCCTTTATTTTATTTGTCAAAGTCTCTAAAATGGAACAATAAAAAAACTGATCCTTTCTTGTTTGACCAAACTTAGTATAGTGAAAGTTCCTTGTGTGGAAGGTCCTCTAAGTGGAATAACTCGCCAAGTGGAATTTTTTTCAGCATTGGGAAACCTCCCATACTCAGACCGCAATTTCCTAAGTGGAATTTTTTTCAGCATTGGGAAACCTCCCATACTCTGACCGCAGTTTCTTAAGTGGAATTTTTTCAGCATTGGGAAACTTCCCATACTCTAATCGCAATTTCCTAAGTGGAATTTTTTTCAGCATTGGGAAACTTCCCATACTCCGACTGCTATTTCCTAAGTGGAATTATTTTCAGCATTGGGAAACCTCCCATACTCTGACCGCAATTTCCTAAGTGGAATTTTTTTTTGGGGTAGTACGGAGGTTCCACACAACGATCTTTTGCTGCATCCTCTCATGAGTTGGCCTAAATTAGTGTTTGCCTGTCTACCAAAGAAATCTCTCAATCATGGAAACGCAGGGTTTGTTTGTAAGTAAACTGATTGTCACAATTCATATGACTTGTGTGCTATCGGAAAATTTTTGTGATGATCAAAACGAAGATCACTCGCATGAAATGTACGCGTACAACGCAGGAAAAACTCTTGTAAGATAAATCAATAGGTTTCATTTGTAAATTTGTGCGAGGGAGTTGATGCCCGTTTGTTTTCTACATATTTTTCAACGGAAATTGATTTTTGTGAGCGAAATCTGTTTGTTTGTTCCCCCCCCCCCCCCTTTCTGGTTTTCTTCACTTTCCCTCATTTCTCGTATCTTATCAGGATAGTGTTTGTTTTAATGGAGCTTGATCTGAGGTTCAAGAGGCTTTGATTGAAGCTTTTTGTTCTTATCATTCTTTTCCCTAGTCAATTATTTTATGACTTTTGATTAAAGATTCTTATCATTATTTTCCCCAGTAAATTATTAAATGGCTCAAATAAAATTTAAAAAAAAAAAAAAAATATATATATTCATAAAAATAATTAAAGAAAGTACCTAATAATGATAATAATAATTAATAATCATAATTTTTATTATTATTATTTAATAATGTTACAGCATAAAATATTCTTATCATTCTTTTTCCCAGTAAATTATTTGATGACTTGAAGATAAGAATCGAGACTTACGCTGAAATTCAAAGACATTCCTTCTGCAGATTCATCGTTTGGTTCTAATTAATTGCAGCCACCAGCATGCTGCTGATTGGTCGATGATTAATTAACATTGATGGGAAGCAATACTCTTTAAAAACCCTACAGGAATCTGAATTTTAATTTTTTTTTTTTTTTTTCCAAAGACCTTTCTTTTATTTATTTACTATGTATCAACGGGACAAACTCTTTTACAAAAATAACGGCAATGTATAAATAAATCAACCTGTAAACAACATCTAGTTGCAAAAATTTAAAGAAATAAAATATATTCCAACATTTAATTTTGTTTTATATTGGTTTTTTTTTTTTTTTTTTTTTTTTTTTTATTTATTTATTTATTTGTCCGGAGCTATGAAGGTGTCACAGGGGATCCCTGTCTAATTGGTCACGCTCTGTACAGAAACCCACGGAGTAAAGCCTCAAGTTGGACAGGAATCTTCCTTAGTACCTGTGTAGCTCTGTTACCACGCCTTATACTTCAAAGTCATTTTGTGAGTCTGTAAGTGAATTCTGTATTTCCTAAAGTACTCATCGTAATTTCCGCTGGATTTTACTCAAAATTTTTCTATTCAATTGCTTTCAGCAGTAAAAGCAGAAATTGAGTACTTACGTTTAGCTGTCACTTTTCAGGCAAATGTCTGAAATTCACTCCTAGTTCTGGACCTTGTCAGAAAATAAGCGCTTAAGTATACTGCTTTGCTGAGGAAGAAAGCCACAACCGACATGTATTACTTATACAGTTTTTGCAGTGTAGCGCGGGTTTCTATTCACATACCATGCTCCTCTTCAGGAGTTTATTAATGTTGTACAGTCAATTTATAAAATAATGTCAGTCGATGCCTTAATTTTTGGCTCAGGTAGGCTGCCTGCAAAGCTTGAATTCATTGTGGTACGTGTATTACAGGTTGCCTACCTGAACTAAAATTTAAGGAGTCTGACTGACATTATTTCATTTGTTGACTGTACCTACTGATGGTCACTCAACTCGCTCTAACTAAGGCTCTCTACCCGTCTTAACATTTAGGGAAGGCTAAACCGTTGATTGTTCAATGCCGAAATCTTTGGAAAGACAAACCGTTTGAGGTATTGAAGGTTTAAGATTGAAGGTTAACTGATGAATGGGGACTCTGAGCTGCATTGCAGAAACAGCCTACGTAACACATATCACTTGCGGTGTTCTTCCTTAGCATGATAGTATTGGTATCATTTTTCCGGAAAACATCTTAATCGATTTGTCTAGCATAGCAAGCTAAAGTGCTTGAGGGCCATGACTTTACTACTGTCTTTTGCGTTAGTAATTATGCTCAAAATCGCTGGATCGAAAGTTTTCAACAAATTGACATTGATATGACAACCAGTATTCTGCGGACCTCTAACTGTCGCTGAACTGCATTGTCAGAATTCAGACATTGTTTTTTCATGACACTTAGACTTATTGTGTTGTATTTTATGATCATTATTGTCTTAATTGTGTATCTGATTTTTCACCATGAATCATTTCTTCATAATAATTTTTAAGAGTGTTTCAACTCATGAATTTATTTTTTCTTCCCCTCCCCTCCCACCTTCCCTCATATGCCTCATTACTTTTTCTGATTAAATGGTTTAAAAACTGTATCTTTGATTTTCATCCTTCCATCCAATGATTTGTTACGGTGATTCTTCAGTGTTTAGTGCCGATTTCTGCCACCAGAGCGCTACGGTTGGATTAATGTCAAATTACAGGCCGAAAGTAATTTATATTTAAGAAAACAGAGTGTCAGTTACTAGATAATCATCTGAAGAACGTCTCCGTAAAATATCTCGTCAATAACTTCAAAAATTAGGCTGAAAGTATCATACAATGAATTATCGCAAATCGAGTTTTGTATATCAAAATGCAATATTTCATTTTTTGGTACTTTCAGCCTTATTTTTGAAGTTGTTGACAAAATATTTTGCAGAGACGCTCTTCAGATGATTATCTAGCAACTGACACTCCGTTTCCTTAAATATAAATGACTTTCGGCCTGTAATTTGACATAATCAAACGGTAGTGCTCTGGTGACAGAAATTGGCCCTAAATGCTAAAGAGTCGCCTTAAACCTTATTTTAAAATTGTTGTTTTCAGGCTTGTTTGTGTGAGTGAAAGGATAAAACTCGATGCGGTTTTTCCGGGTAGCTAAAATGGAAACAAAAAATGGTTTTTAACCAAGTGTAGAAAGCTTTAATTTCAATATTTATTTATTAACAAGATTTGGTGATAAAAATAAATCAAATTTATAAAAGAAAATCAATTAACCTAGAGAGGCATAAGATGGATATAATGTGTCGACTCTCTCAAGTTTAGTAAGAGTGATCGTTTTTTGTCATTTTGTTTGTTGCTGCAAATTTTGGAACTTTTTTACAATGGTTAGAAGCAATCAACAATGGGAACACAAAAAAAAGGAAAACTAAAGTGAATCTAGAAACTTATAGAGCTAAACGTAGGCCTCTACGATTTGATGGTAATTTTTTAAACATTTTTGATGGTGAAATCAAAACAAAATTTTTTCGAAGTTGCCGCCAATCAATTTAAATCGATTGTAAATTTAAAAAAAATTTAATGTATTTTTGATTTAAAGTCAGAATTTGAGAAAGTTTTGATTGCTCAAAGTTTCTAAATTTCAAGGATTTTGAAACTGAAATTTCTACATTTTTGAGAAACATTTCGATCAATTGTTGTCTTGTAGTTTATACAAAAGCGGCAGAGGTTTTGAGAGAGCAATTATGTATCAGAAAATCTTTATGAAACACTGGTGCAAGGTATTCCCAACACAAGTTATTTATGTTATGCAAGTTAGAAAAAGTCGATATACCCACTTTTGATCTTGTGTATTTCATATTGTCCAAATTGAGTTGTTTCATGAACAACATTGCATTGACTATTAAAAACTAGAATGAATGGTATGAGAAAAGAAGTTCTAATAGAGTGACCCATCATCAGGGGTGCAAAATGTTCCAGAACGAACGTCGGATGAAACGGGATGATGATCCTGGATGATCCGGGATGTTTTTCCTCATAGGATTATCGAAAAATTTTCTCACATAAATTTGATAAGTGATGAAGTGATGACCCTTTTTTTTTGCGTTGCTTATTTCAACACTTTAACACAGTATGTGAGCAAAATGACCAAAGAGTATAAAATAGAGTCGCAGGTTCAATGGGGAACGGTGATTCCAAACGAGTAAGACCCCCTCCCATCATGTTCAAGTTTGCCCAATACAACTTTTCGCTGTATGTTGCCCCCTGTAAAACGGTGTTAGTTTTCAGTCATTTATTTTAATTATTTGATTATTTTCAGTTCAGAAATTGTGTTTGTCAATTTTCTGTATCTATCCTGTGCGTGAATAAGTAAAATTAAACACACATAAAATGATTAATTTATGAAAATAAGCGTTTCTGAGAACGTGTAGCCGGTACGACCGAGTTTGTTTTAGAGGTTGTCTTCCAACACTAATTTCAGCAAATCGCTGCGTTTAATCTTACTAATCTCAATAGTAGACAATAACTAAATTTACCGAGAATTTTATTTGTTTGAAAAGCGAACAACTAAACATGTAAATAGACGTTAGGAGGGATCATAACCTCTACAGCCACAACATACAACTCTGCTTAAATTTTGAAGAAATTTTGAGCTTGAACTATTAAATTAGTCGAATGTTCTATTTAAAAACTTGTTTCAAGGAACTTCGAGAGAAAACTTAAAGATTATATGCAGAAATTTGCTGATATTTGTGCTAAAAAACAACCATTAAAACGAACTTAGTCGTACCTACCACACATTCTCAGAAACGCTTATTTTCGTAAACTAATCGTTCAGTTTATGACTAATTTTACGTATTCACGCACAGGATCGATATAAACAATCAACAAACATAATTTCCGAAGTGAAAACACTCAAGTAATGTAAATAAAAGACCGAAAACTAACACCGTTTTACATGAGGCAACATACTGAGAAAAATTGTTTTGGACAAACTTGAAAAAAAAATTATTGGACAAATTTCCACCAAGTCCCAAAAGTGTCCCTACTTTTAAGCAATCGGCGGATTGTTTGATCAGGCACATTTGGCACCCCAGCCCATCATTATTACCAGAGGTTGGAAAATTTCGTCGTTATTTTTGGCTGATTTCGATGTTATTTTTTGTTGATTTCGGTGTTATTTTTTGTTGATTTCGGTGTTATTTTTGCGATGCATTTTGCATCATAGAGAAAAAAATATAGCGCGTTTAATGTACTTTAGTTAGTTTTATGACCAGTCACCCTCCTACTTTAACTTTTGAAATGATGAAAACTTCAAATTCCTCCTCAATTTTAGCTACCTGTGAACCGCAACGCAAAAAACTTGAAAAATCGCGGTAAATTCAACGCACACGCACTTTTACGATAACTCCGCAAACATTTGATAATTTCGCGATTTCGCTCGAAAAGGCCAAATTTCGCGGTTTCGCTGGTTCAAGAAGGCCGAATTTCGCGGATTCATGGCGATTTCGCGCAAAAACCAAAAAAACGGCCGATTTCGCGTTTTTACACTTTGCATTTTCATAATCAGAGAACCGTGATCGATGCTCCTATATAGTTTTCAAGGCCATAGGAGCATTTTAAACATTTCGCAGCCGCAAAATTTTCTAACCTCTAATTATTACCTAAAATTTTTCAAGTAATGTATCATGGCTGCATCTGAAAAAACGCTGGTGGCACGAAAATCCCAAGAATTCATTTCTTCGCAATTGTAAGACGTGAATATATCACAGAGGTGATTCTGCCAATTCCACGGTACTTCTTCTAAAGTCTGAAAATCGTAAGGATATGCATCAAGTCTATGAGTCCTTTCCGCTCTTAACCTGTGAATAAGAACCATATTGGTGAGACAATCATCAAGACGACAAAAACACTGTCCTCCATTGTACCCCATGAAGTAAGGCTGGTTAATCTGAACCTCACGTTCTTCTTTATAAGATTTGACGTAAGCAATTTGACAGACTGAGCCCCGACCAGATTTGTTCAGACCCCGTATCATAGGATAACCGGATACTTCTAAAAGCCCTGAAACGTGGAACAACAATTGGTGATTAATGATTAGTCCTTTCATGGTTTCTTCTCCTTTGAATTCATCGCTGGTGATGCCCATACTGTATAAATTACCAGCACATGCGTCTGAGATGGGGATGGGTGGCCGATAACCTTGGACGTTTCCATTAAATACACGATCGAAGTGTAAATTATCCGGATCCAATTCTGGTATACGCCACCCTTCGCACACCTTCATCTCGCCTTTATAGACTTTCAATTCTTTCTTGATGCTCTCGATGAGTATTCTCGGTGCTGGAAGTGTCATGTAATATAGAAACGTCTCGCTGTCCATAGGACCGAAGTCACCAGAATCATTGAATTTTGTAAACTCCAAACACCACTTGCGTTCTATCGGGTCCGTGAAATTTCCGATTAAAGTTAAAAATATGGCGATAGGTTTGGGTACAACGTAGTTGGAATTTTCAGTGAAAAAATAACGTAAGGACGAATGTGCGAAGGACGACTCATAATGCTCCATTAGTTTCACTTGGAAAAGGCGAGCCCAGAGTGCTAAGCCACAATAATATGAGTACGATGCGAATGAAACTGTTCGCTGGATTTCAGTACTCAGCTCTAAGTATGTTGCGTGAACAATGTCGTTGAAGCAATTGAAATCTAATTGAAACCAGAGTGAGCGAGACACCGGCCGAAATGACGAGAGGTCAAGATTGAGACTTTCAGGCACTATTCCTGGATCGTCCTCCATCTTCGGGGTACCGATTGTGATGAGTCTTGCAGAAGAGGACCTTTACAGCTAGAGAAATTTCACAAAAAACAGAATCTTTACACGGATCTGTTATTTACCATCTTTCCAATTATTTTAACTTAATTACACCCTTTGTCGATCTGAACTTTATTAATTTGACCACCTACCGCTCTTCCTTGAAGCAATTAATTCTTATAAAAGGCATGATTTAGCTTTTTAATTGCTGTCATCTTCTTATCTCCCTATTCTCATTTTTTCTCATTTTCTTTCCTCATAATATCATATCAAGCAGATACCGTAAATCAGGTATGAGATCGGTGGCGGAGACTCAAACTATGAAAGGATTTTGATTTCAGTACAAAATAGTTTGATTTTTTGACCGAGAAATGGATTCATACTGATGGATTGGATTAGTAGATCCGAAGAGGCCGTTGACGCCTGGAATTAACCTTGAAACACCATCTGACGCAGAGGGGATGATAATAATTTCTAACTCTTGAAAATCTTTTAGTCGCTGAACATCTTTGTCTTTCCTGACTAGTGTATTTGGAAGTTTTCGTATTCTGCTGACTTGGTTTGCAGCGACACCTAATTCTTCGCAGCAAACCCGAAGTAGAGAGTAATAGGTTAGTTCTTGTTTCGGTATCTCTATTTCGATGAAGTCGTTTTCAGCAACATTACAAGCTATTCGTACTTTTAAAACTAATTCTGAAAAAAAAATAGAAACAAAAACAATTAGTCCTCCCTTTAATACTAGTCAAATTTATATTTTCAACATTTTGTCTTCATTACGGTGCTTTGAAATTAGAATTTATTAGGTAAGGCCAATAGCTGTACTAAGAATGAAACTAGGGTTGCACAGGATATCTGGCCTCACCAGATATCCCAGTATCCTGCGATTATCCGTTCAAAATATATAGAGGAGCCAGATGAGCCGGGTATTTCAAAAATTGAACAGAAAACCCAATTTTTCCATTAGGAAATGGAAAAAAATCACAAAAACGGAAGAAAATGGAAAAATAAAACCAAATTGACCGCTACGTGATTCCAGATAACACATACTTGAACGCAAGGAAAGAGACAAAGAAAAATTCCTGTGTAGTACGTACCCCACTGTTGCTACTGTTTCACTCAATGGGACCTATGGCCTATGCGTTGTCTCATTTGCCTGATATCCAAACAAGGAAGGGAGTGGGGCACTCTGTTCATCAGCCTTCTTGTGTCATTAAAACCGAAAAACCATCGATAGTCGATTATCGTTCGATTGTGCATGGGTGACTGAGAAGGTTCTCCTTTAAATGTGGAAGAAAACTTGCAAATTTAAAAAACAAAAAAAACCGCAAATATATTCGGCCGGGAATAAGAAAATCGTCAAAATTAAAAAATTTGTCGCTCAATTGAAGCGCTCTGCAAAATTCGGTCGGATATCCGGCACTACTATTTGAACTGTATCCTGCATCCGGCGTTTCTGCTATCCGGCCAATGTCCGGTACGCGGCAAAATCGCTATCAGGTGTAACCCTAAATAAAACCCCTTTACCTACCCACAGTTAAACTAGAAGTTGGCAGAAAAAGCCACTTCTACAATGTTGTACTCAAATTCAACAATCTCCCAACCCACCTTAAAAATCTACCCTTAATCCCCTGCACCAAGCAAAAACTAAAAAATTAAATTTGCACTTTTAAAAGCAAAACTGGCAGAGCTATGCAGGTGTCATAGGTCTGATCTGTCACTCTCTTTGTGGAAACACAGAGAAAAGTTTCAAATTAGATAGGTATCGACGGTCTGCATGCGTAGGGGCATAAGTCAAAATTTTGCTGATTTGAGTTGGTGATTGATTTATGTGTATTTTGAGCCAGTCTTTTGATATAGACAGGTCTTAAGACCTATTTCCTAATGATATACACAAATATTGTTGTATAAACACAAATGCGCCGTCAAAACTTGAAAAAGATAACAAATAGACCAGGCAGAAGGACGAAAGTTAGCGTGTGTCGAAAATTATGGAAAATGAGTTACGCCCCCCCTATGCATGCCAACCGTCGGTATCTCTGACGGTGCCTGCGAAGCTCCCCCACTACGCCATAAACTTTAAAGTCATTCTGTGAGTCTTTTGACAAGAGGAGTTGGGCCACTTCCGTCATCATTCAAATTTCGCATGAAGGTAGTTTTTAAGGGTGCTTATCAAAGTGAACGATGATGGAGGTGGCCCAGCTGTTACCTCTCATTGTTAAAAATTTTGTAAATTTTTAATGCGCTCATCAAAATATTTGCTGGATTTTACTTAAGAATTAACTGTTTAATCGCTTGGAGCAAAAGTTAGCAGAAGCTCCATTGAAGACAATTTTTGCTTTAAGGTTTAAAAAGAAAAAGAAAACAGGCCTGTCCGTGCTGCCGTAATGGGGCTCTTGCAAACTTTTGCTGTGAGCAAATGAATACTCCGCCCTGATGTAAAAACCAGCGAAAATCAAGTCTAAAATCTAAAATCTAAAATTCAGTAATAAATCTACATAACTACTTAAATGGCAAGATCGTACTGGCGGTTCGAGGTAGGTATCATGGGAGATTCCTGTGTATTATGTCACTTTCTCTACAAAAACACAGAAATATGTCTCAATTTAGATAGGAATCTCCTATGATACCTGCGTCGAACCACCATTAAGCTCGATTCTGAGAGTGAATTTTGTGATTTTTCAGTGTACTCATCGTCATTTTTACAGGTTCATATGCAAAAATCAACTCTTCAGTCCCTTGAAGTAAAAGTTTGCAAGAGCCCCATTGAATCGGCTCATACAAAAATGTCCCATGTCCAAAATATTATTATTGAGAATACCGATGTAAAAAAATTATAAAAAAATAAAAAAAGTAATGAGAACAAGCGGTACAAGGGAAATAGGATTAAAAAACTGCAGAACAAGTCTGATCAGTGCTTACACAGAAGGAGCATCTTCTTGAGAGTGATGACGCTCACAAAGTCAAATATAAAAAAAAAGGACTACAGACATTTTTGCATAAGCCTGTTCAATTTGGGATAGGACTTATATCAAGGCCCGTCTATAGTTCTTTATAGCTTGCGGGCTAGGATCTTGATACTTACCATCATTCTGAGTATATACATCACAGCTGGCGGGTTTCGATCCCCTTTGAACAGATGCTGATTCTATATTTGAGTGTTTTAGATGGAGATCAACTTTGGCATCAATCGGTGCGTATTTGAGATAGTGAGGAGTAATGTGAGAGGTGTCTGATGCGCTTGCTGCAGTTGTCCCTGGTTCGCCGCCCAGAGAAATCCTGACATCAGGACGAGAGGCAAGCGACAAGGGTGTTTCACCTTTTTTGGTCAAAACATTTTTGTCTGCTCCGTTCTCTAGAAGAAACTTTACGATATCAGCTTGGCTTCGCTTTGCTGCCCAGTGTAATGCAGTCCTGCAAAAAAGGACAAAACTTAATTGTTTAGTGGTTCAGATAACACGTTCACTAAGTGTTTCCGTTACGCGCTCTGTACACAATCAAACAAGTTATCGATGAGCCAAAATCCACCACAAACGATAGGTGAGCCAATTGTTGCAAGTTCAGTCAATGCTCCGTTTGTCAAAAGGCCTTCATAAACGCTCAAAGTAGGATCGTCAAATTGGCATAAGTGAGCCGTAATTCACCACAGTTGGCAGGTGAGCCAACCGTTGTATGTTTGGTTAATGTTCCGTTCGTCAAACAACTGTGCAATTTGACGGCCCGTCAAACTGCAGAGTTATTTGGCAATGGACGATGTGTTTCTGATCATCAATCCACAATCAACAAAATCAATAAACCTGTTTTGGATGTGTTGTGGTTAAGGTTATGTTTGAATTTTAGAAATGTCAGTTTGGCAATTCTACTGTTTGCAGTGGATTTCAGCTCACTGATGCCAATTTGACGATCCTACTTTGAACAAGTAAGAAAGCCGAAACAACGGCAGAGTTATTTGATGATGGATGGTGTGTTATCTGTTCACCAATTTTGGTAAATAAAACCAACAGAACCAGTTTTTGAGGTGTTTTAATCAAATCTATGATTGAATGTGGGGAGTGTCAAGTTGACAATCCTGCAGTTTGATCAAATCTGTTTGAGCGTGTGCAAAGGCCTTAACTTGAACCATATCAAACTGTTTCTTACGTGAAGGTGGAGTCAACCTATAATCTTTGGCACTTACTGGTTTTATTCCATCACAGCACAAAGAAAGTTATTGCAATGGTCCAGAAGTACTTTCAGCAGATTCAACTTTTGACAATTGATTGTTTTGTAGAATGCCGAGAAAATTACAATGACCACAATTTCGTAGCGATCCATTCAGAACTCATTGAGATATAAACATTGGTTTCAGTGGGGATTTTGCTTTCAGTCAACAAATTAAGTGCATATGATCAAACTAAACTATGAGTTCGTTCCAGATGAGTTGTCCAATGGTAATCCGTAAGATTTCTGCCTAGATTAACGACTTCTGCTCATTGAAATCAACCTCTTCACCAATCAAAAATGTTCCAGCGCTGACCACTTGTGAACAACCAACTCATAGTTCTTCGACCTCTAGGGTTCAAGGACCTTATTTTGTTTGACAAGGACGTTCCGCCGATTAACATAAAGTCAGGCGCAAGTTATGTCTCGACAAATGAACAGCAATGATACCAGACTTAAAAATGATGTCGAGGGCCGTCCATGCCAAACAAAATGAGGCC
The DNA here is from genome assembly GCA_011764245.1 of Trialeurodes vaporariorum. Lineage (NCBI taxonomy): Eukaryota > Metazoa > Arthropoda > Insecta > Hemiptera > Aleyrodidae > Trialeurodes > Trialeurodes vaporariorum. Next base: position 19,759,139 of record VMOF01000013.1, on the reverse strand, counting down.
GCAGAATTTTCTATGTATCCGTGGAAAAGATACTTCACACCTTACAATCACTCTAAGTCAAGGTCTATTAAAAACACGTCAGTCCGGTGGTGCAGTAATCTTTGAACAGTCCCTGATTTGGAAAGAAAACTAACGTATAATCAAATCGGGGAGAACCAAACTGGAAAACAGTGCGCCGCTTTATCATCATGGTTGTAGAACACAGCTCAGAGATTAAAGCGCAACTGGACTGACTTGTTTTTTATGGACCTTGACGTTAAGTATTTGTAGGGTCAGTGTAAGTCACAGTGACGGAGCCAGAAATCTGTCCTTCTCTCTCTTCTCCTGTTAGAACAAGTGGGTTAGAAAAGGACGGATTAGGGGCAGTCACATGATTTTCGCCCCCTCTTCTATCCTTGTCTAACACAAGCATTCTGATGAAAAAAAGAGAGAAGGACAATTTCCTGGATCCGCCAGAGGTAAGTCATGCTCCAAATTCTTGGAAAAATTACCATCCGTTGATAAGATTTTGAGCGTTTGGATTAACACCTTCTTTGATAAGGGTTACAGTAGCTTCGAAATCACCGATACAAGCCGCTTCTCGTAACTTTTCCTCGAGACAATTGACTTCTTGCCTATCCATTTGAGATAGGAAGAAACACAAGAAAGAGGTCTTCTCCTGATTTGTATCAGTGGGTTTGAAAAGTGATGACCACTGGAGGATAACTACAATTGAGATCAAAAAGTCTGAAAATACTCGCAGAGGAAAACGCTTTTAATTCAGCCACTGTTTATGCTAAGAGTGAACTTTATGATAAATAACACTTCCATGACTTGAGAATTTCACACAGCAGATAAACTTTACTTGAACTGTTCTACTTACAGTACTACACTACCTTCAACGTTGTGTTGTTATTGTGAACAAAATATACAATCAGCCAGTGGAACGAAGCGATATCAGATTAGAAGATTGAAAAGATTGGAGAGGCTGAATGGGTGTGCTGCCACCGTAATTAAAAAAAACTGCTATCTTCGGATGATACTATTTTATGGATTCGTCATCATTTGGGCGAAAAAGTATTGAATAACCGAAAAATTACATCCTTATTTTACGATCTATAATCTGCTTATGATAGTGAAACTCATTTGAAAGCCAGAGCTCCCTGTCCATTCGTTTTTAATTTTCCTTTTGCGCTCTAGCAAGCTACGAAAGAAAATTTCGAATTATGAAGTTTACAGCATGTTTGTACTTTGTTGATAATAGATAAAAAAAAAAGTAGAGCTGAAAAGGGTTTCTCTCAATCTGGCAATGAGTCATGTGTCAAGTTTACGAATTATAATATAACGTGGTCGCTCGGTTTTTAATCAGCATTATCAAATAACATTCATGTCACTTTAATCGTAAGTTAATAGATTTTGTCAAGTGCTATTATTTGTCTCTGACCTGCTTGGTGTTGTCACTATTGTAGGTTATGTTTACGTGTTATCAGAGTATCATGTTGGTGTCAAAATTTTGATTGTAAGTTCAAAGACTTCAAAGCAACTTTTCCTGTCACTCTCAGTCTATCCCATGATGCTTAAAAAATCACTTTTTGTCCTTCATCTTAGTATAGTCCCCCACTTTCTGCTAAGTGTATTTGTCATCCTTTTACAGGCTGGTGATAAGAAAGGATAGCTACCTGTACTTCAGTATGCAAGCTAAGGGATAGTTGGTTGTGCTTTTCTTTGTTGAAATGAAAATTTCGAAACTTTCATGATTTGATGATCTGCATTTACTCGTCTACGTAAGTTCGCACATCTGTCGGATTGCTGCCCACTGGGTCATTACCCAAGCAGTCCGGGACCTAAGTAAGAGATTTCCTCATTAGTCTCTACTTTTGCAGAAGGTTGATTCTGCTCTTTACAGGAAACGTTATGAGGTTACGCTGAGTCTTCTTGTCTCTTGTCATAAGAGGTTTGCAATGAGGAACTGTACGATACAGATAGAGCCGTTTATTTCTTCTGTCTCCTATCATCTCGCACAAGCAGTGGGGTAGTGTGCAATGTGGCAACATTGTAGTTCTTCTATTTAAACCCATGAAAAAGATCAAACTGTTTCGTGTTAGGTGAACACCAATTCGCATTTGACATTTTACATGGGTTTTTAGTGGACAGAATGCAACGTTGTCAAATTGCACATTACGTTACTGCAAAGATATTATATACTATATAGATACTGAATGAGGCCCTACCTTAGGCTGGGAAAATGGACCTGCTAGGGGGTACACAAATTGGAAGATTCGCCGGCCATGTAAGCAGCGTGTTTTGCCATAGGCAAACATTCTCTCTCTCTCTCTCTCTCATGGAGAGAGAGAGAGAGAAAGAATCTGTTTGCCTATGCGCAAAACAAGTTGCATACTTACAGGAATCGGGACCGTTTTATTCCCTAGCATTCGGTATCTATATAGTATATAATATCTTTGCGCTACTGCATACGAGAAAGACCTGAAAGAATCAGCTTGCCAGGGGCGTGCCGTGGGGGGGGAATGTGGGTACCGTTGCCCCGAGCGGCACTCTCTGGCAAAATCAGGGTGAACAACCAAAAAAAAAAAAAAGTCATCAATTTTATATGTTCGCGGAGGGGGCCAAGATTGCATTCTTGCCCCCCTCTTTGGAAACCACGGCACGCCCCTGCAGCTTGCTGTAGTTTAAGTTTTGGATGAAAAGAGAAAAGAAATGATTTCCGGAACGAAAAGAAGCTGTCAATAAAGAGAGGGAGAGTATAACGTTTTAAATTAGCAAATGTCTTTCTGATTAATTCTGCGAGTCCTAGCTCTCTTGTCTGAAACATGAGTAAATATCATTGGCGGATGGAAGCAGCGTTGCCAGGTTTTAGGGAAATATCAGTAGATGACCCATAATGATCAATATAAAATCTACTGATTAGGGAAATATCAGTAGATTACCCATAAGGATCAATATAAAATCTACTGATTAGGGAAATATCAGTAGATTATCCATAAGAATCAATATAAAATCTACTGATATTTCTCTAAAATCTGGCAACGCTGAATGCATGGTGGTGGGCGAAGGGAGCGATCCCCCCTCCCCCCCTTTGGCCAGAAAAGGGGGGAAATGTGAGAAGAAAGAGGAGGAGGTTCACCTGGGTGCAGAGTTGAGCAAATGGGGTAATACTCGGATACCATGAGTACCAAGAGTCCAGTACTCTGGACATTTTTACTTTCTCACTCTGATGAAGTTAGAAATTGAGTAGATTTTGCGATGGCGCAGTTGTCTGTTTGTCTGTATCCCGGCATAACTTTTGATCTAGTGGTCCATATTCATCCAAATTTTGCAGAGAAGTTGCTTTAAACATTCCTCAATTCTCAGAGGGACTTTTTTTGTTTTTTTCAAAATTTTAAATTTTAAGCAAGTTATGAAAGATATAAGGTTTCCATTAAAATCAATGAGAAAATGGGTAAAATGGGTGAATGTAGGGAAAAATTGGAATATTTCAAATATAGCTGTTTGAATTTTGATGAAAATTTGAAAAAACATTCTGCAACCAGTCAACTGTAAGGTGAAAGCACCAGGTAAAGACACCCCCTAAGAACAGTACCAGTGACAGACACCCCAAAAGGCTGATGCCCTGATCTGAAAAGAGAAAGTTAGCTAGGACTTAAAATTACTTCCAAGTTCTGCTATTTCAATGTTATAAGCATTTCAATATGACTTCTAAGTCCGAAAAATTGTGCATTTGTTGCTAAAGAATTTGGAAATTTTGGGTGTCAGTCACTGGTGCTTTCACCTTAATAACCTTTTAAGGGGGGTTCTGAGGATTTCCCCCAAAATATTATTGGGGGGTCTGGGGGTTTCCTCCAGATTTAGTTTCATGTGAGAAAATGTTAGTGGGGTATTCCGTTGTTAAAAATCAACTGCAATCACCGTTGAAGCATGAGTCAAAAAATTTACGAATCTTGAGTACTGTTACTCGTGGGGCTCGCTCGAGTACTACCCTGTTTGCCCAACTCTGCAAGGGGAAAAATCCCTAGTCCAAAAGAAGCAGTTGTATTAAATTCTGTGTCTGCATAGCCACTAAAAAATGAATCTTTCATCTTCATTTCAAATTGATCCGTCCCAAGTTTTGATTTAATGTTAAAAAATAAAAGGCAAACAAACCAAGCCAATTTAAAATGTCCATTTGACAGCTCCATTATGGCTGCCACCTATGGTGTCCTGAAAATTACATCCTAGAAAGCCCCTCGATGGTTACAGCTCGTTGCCAATCAGAAATGGCTTCAGAAATATTAGCTCATTCAAAAAATTTGATTACTTTGCGAAATTCGCTTATTCTGGCTTGTAAATGAAAATTTGTCGTTCAGGCTGCGTTCATTTTTTCTAACAATACCTTCTTTCTTTTTTGCTTTCTGCTCAGGTTTTTGTTTTGTAACTCGCCTGTCAAGATGACGTCCATATTTGACCAGTTTGAGCAGGCGTCTCAAAGGAATCCTGTTGCACCATCGATAAGCAGAGCTCCAATTTTACCGGAAATGGTAAGTTTTAGACGAAACCATTCTTTTGGTTCTTGCGAGCCCAGCCTGATTCTATACTTCTCTCTCTATCAAGTCCGTTGAGCTAATTATTTTCTTACTTATAGGACATGGCATGTTTTTTATGGTACATAGACCATCATTATCAAGTGGTGCTTACTTTTTTTTGGATAAATCAAAACTACAGACAATTCTGAGCAAAAGCTCTCGAGGGCTCAAAAAAATTCCATGTGAAGTTTAATCGCTATTGAAGTTTGAAAGTTAGATCAACATTTTTTTTTAACTCGTTTTTTGAGCATACTGTATTGGAGTGAGCTAGCTCCTATATGGTTGCCCGCCCTTTCTCTACCTGCCGTAAGAACTGAGGTGGGGTCGAAAGTCAGGACGGCAGAAAGGAGAAAAAGACAGAGGAAGTGGCACTACTGGGACGTGGCCTGGTGACTGTTCTGCAAGCTCGCTCACTCCGGTACAGTGTACTCAAAATGAATTCACAAAGTGGTCTGATCCAACTTTCAAACTTAAATAGCGGCTACACTTGATATAGAAAATTTTTATAGACCCTTCAGGGCCGCTTTTAAGACCTCCCGCTATATGAACAAAAGGTAGAACTGGCAGTTCACTATAACAAGAGGTTCATCTACCTGTCATGTAAACTGGCAGTTCAGCTCGAGAGAACAATAGAAATCGGTTAGAACAAGAGGGTCGTAAAAGTGACAACCGTCAGTCCTGTTGAACAGCAACCCAATACCCCTTGAACAGACGGACGACAGGAGGTCTTAAAACCGGCCCTCAAAATTTCTGCTCAGAATATCCACCTTGACAATAAAGTCCCATTCGGCCGACTCTGCTCTTTGGGCACCTAATTTAGTGAGGTGATGTAGTTTCAGAAGTGTAGGCGGACCTAAACCGATAATCTTTGGAATTTGTCAACATTATTTCTGATATTACTCGATGAAAATGAATAAAAATGAAATTGAGTGTTCACTTTTCAATGAGGAAAACTTTAAACACAAAAGAATAAAGTCAGGGTCAAATCCGGTATTGAATTGAAGGAATAAAAGTTGAAAATTCGCCAAAGATTATGGTTTTGGTCCGCCTACACTTCTGAAATGAGCTCTAATAAGAGTTGATTAAGAACTATAAAAAATCATTCAAAATTTAAATTTTGAATATAATTATATAATTGTAAGTGTCTGAAGTTATGTGTTTAGTAAAAAAAAAAAAAAAAAAATGATTGTACTTGATGAGCTGAGAACATTGGTGCCTTTAGTTTTTTCTGAGTGTCCCGGTTTTGGAGATACACACGTGTAAAGTTGCAAGAAATTGTGTGCGTAGTGACGTCACTACACTCCAATTCCCGTTTAAAACAATGTATTTTGGGCTAAAATCTCATCCTCAGAACAATGGGACTTTATTAGAAACCAAAGGCATCTTTATTCTCAGCTCATCAATTACTTTCATTTTCTTTTTATAAAACAACATTTCAGACCCTTGCAACTGCCCCATTATTTATGTTGGGAAATGAAATTCAGCAATCAACATTTGCATTTATGTTTTATTTTCCAGAGTGCCTCTGATTATGTAACTATGGCTTTGCAAGAAGAGAAACCGATGTTTACCAAACAAAAAGTAAACTTCTTACCCACCAAACGCATCACTCATATGGCGGTTTGTAATGAACTGGTCGTTCTCATAATGGCAAACAATACAATGCTGTACAAAAATCTAAAAGATCCTGATAATCCGAAAGGTGTGTTTACTCTTTTTCTATTCTCTCTGTAACTCAATAATTCTTTGCTTTTAGACTGCCCGTATTTTGTTGAATACTCATAGGATAAAAATAATGTTCTACAGTTCCTGGAGGTAGGCTACCTGCTACTCACAGTACTTATCTCAATGAATTTACAAATGTCAGGTGGCCTACCTGCAGTGGCATTGAGTGCCATCTGGCAACAGTGCAACTGCTCCATTTAAGCTCATTAAATATATCGAATTCTCTTTGTGCACTGTGCACCCCCTGAATTCAATATTTTATATGAGTTTAAATGGATAGAATACATTGTTGCCAAATTGCACACGATGCCACTGCCTACCTGAACCAAAATCTAAGGAACTGTCCGGCCGTCTGTTTGTCTCTGACTGTACCAGCAAACGCACATGTTATGGTAGTCAAGAATTTGAGGTTTGAGGCAAATCTTCGTGTAATCAGAACCAGGGGTGCAAAATGTTCCAAAACTTCGGAAGTTTCATGCGATCCATGACTTATTTCCTCACAGGATTTTAAAACAATTTCCTCACAAAAATTTAAAAGTAATGAATTTTTTTTTTGGTTATTTTAACATTTCAATGCCGTATGTTTGCAAAATGACCGATATTTTCCCATTTTGTACACTATTTTCTTGGGAAATTCTTATAGCCATTATTAAAAAAAAAAAAAAAAAAAAAAAAAAAAAAAAATTGGACAAATTTCCTCACTTTCACGCGATCTGCGGATCGCTAGATCGGGCACATTTTGCACCCCTGATCAGAACAATCGTCAGCCCGCCAGTAGCAGTCTTGACTGTCATAACTTTTGCGTTTTCTAGTACTTTGAGTGCTCTTCTAGCCTTTAGGTTCGATTATATGTTTTCACAGCCTTTATGTTATGTAAGCAAAAATCAGGTTCTGCACTGATGAAAACCGATAAAAGCAGATACTAGTAAAATAAACTATAGGGAATACCCCTTGCACATATTCTCACATCAAACTTAATCTGGGGGCCCTCAGACCCCCCTTGTATTTTCTGGAGGAAACCCCCCAGACCCCCGTTTATTACTCTAGGGGAGACCTCCAGAGGGTTGATTCTGCTCATTTCACGAGACGAGATGAGATGACTCCGAGTCATCTCGCCCTATCTCTTTGCATGAGATAGAGTCCGTTTGTCTCGTCTATCTCGTGTCGTCTCGTATAGACAGAGATAGACAGGGAGAATCAGCCTACAGACCCCCCTCTAATATTCTGGGGGAGACCCCTAGATCCCCCCCCCTCTAATATTCGGGGGTATACCCCTTGACCCCCTCAAGGGGTTAATTTTACATTAGGCTGGTTGCAGAATGTTTTTGCAAATTTTAATCAAAATTCAAACAGCTATTATTGGAAATATTTCGATTTCCTGCATGTTTACCCATTTTCTCATTGATTTTAAATGGAAACCTTTTATCCTCATAACTTACTTACAAATTAAAATTTTGGAGAAACAAAAAAGCTCCTCTAAGGAATGTTGAAAGCAACTTCTCTGCAAAATTTGGACGCTTATGGATCATTGGTTCAATTGTTCTACAGATGGACAGACATCTGCGCTTTTGCAATACTTACTCAATTTCTAACTCCATTAGAGTGAGAAAGTAAAAATAATCAGCCACAGTTTGAATTCCTCATTTTTTTGCTTATCTGATGTTATGTGCACTTATAGATTACTCTAGCGCTATCTATCAAATTAGAATCTCTCGAGTAGTTGGAATTTGATTGCTGCATAGGTACTATGACTTTCAAAAGAAAGTTTCATGGTCGAAATGTTTACTCTTTTAAATCTCAGTAACCTTTAAACAATTTTGCGGCTTTCAAGTGTTAAAAGACAAATCAGAATGCCCCTTTCAGAGTACGTCATGAAAAATCAAAACTTCTATTGGAAACAACAGAACAATCTATCAATAAGAATTTCATGGAGGGTCTTTTCTTTTGAAAGACATAGTACATAAAATGAATCAGCAATACTACCTTTTCATTGATTACTCCAGTGCTATCAATCATATCCCTTCACTGCATGATTTTTTTTTTCTCAAGCAAATGTGGATTTTTCAATGTATTAGGTGGTCAAATACATGGGAAAAATAGTGAAAAAAATAATTTGACGGTTTTTCGGTCAAAATTCTCTTTTTTCTATTTTTCACTCGTTTTTTAAAAGTGATATAACACCATAAGAAATGGCGGGAATTTTTTTTATTTTTTTTTTTTTTAAATTTTCAAAAAAAAAAAATTTTTTACTTTAATTGGATTTTTCAAAAAGCCAATGCCGGAAACTTTATAAAAATAATCAAAATGTGGTCAGTTTGGATACGGGGGCAAATTTTCCCCCTGACATGATTTCGATCACGAACCCTTCACTGCATGATGTTTTCTTTCAGCCAATTTTTTTTTTTTTTGTGTGAGCTCAAAATATACCTTCTTCCGCGTTGACACACCATGCGGCGAAGGCATATCTAAAAACCTGTATTTTATATGAGCGTTTGAAGAATTTGTTCCACCGGTGGAACCCCATGCAGTGAAGGGATATTAGAATCTCTCAGGATTTAGAATCATGTTAATCAGTAGTGTGTATTCAACCAGTCTCTGTGCATAGGCGGATCCAGAATTTGGCAACTGCGCATTCTTCTCATTTGAATGTATGATTAACAATCGATTCTTGGAGGGGCTACAGCCCCATGACAAATCGATTATTTCTCATGCAATCAAAAGGGGAGAATACTCTGTTGTCAGATTGCTGGATCCGCCAATGTCTCTGTGTGCTGAGTAAAACTAATGCTTCTTTTTTTCTACTCTTTTCAGAAAAAGATTTGTCCAAGGAAGTTACTCAGTTTCGGCTCGGCAAAGTATTTCTAGATGTCTCGGGAAATCATTTACTCATCAGTTTAATTCCAAAATCAACAAATGGTGAACATGAATTGCTGTACTTCAACCTCCTGTCATCAGAAAATAGAAGTGTGAGTCAAACTTCTTTGCTAATTTGTTTCTTGTCGAGAGTGATTGAGTGTTGATCAGTCAGAGGATTTTCCGGTAAAGTGTCTCCCTCTGTTGTTGTTAAATAGATGTGCTAGATAAGGACGGAGGGAGAAGCCAAAGACTTCTAATACTATCTAGACTGGACATAAGGCCGGTTTTAGGGCGGGGAAAGTGAATACAAGGGGTGGGAAAAAAATCGCATGTTGCGCCTGGCTACGCCGCATCCACGATTACAGTATGTGCTAAGATTTTCAGAAATACATTGATTTAGATGGGAAAATGACTTTTTTGAAAAATTAATTAAAAATACTAAAAAAAAATATTTTTCCATAAAACTTGGCACCGTTCGAAAGCTCATGATATGCAGATTTCGGTTCGGGCCGGTTTTATACATGATTTTTGAACAAGAAACATTCTACAGGGGCTTACAGTTGGGTACCGATTTTCTACAGGGTGTTTCATAAAATTGTTTTCTTCGTACTTTTTTTGAATGGTTACAGCTCAAAAAAAATAAAATTTATGCGATAAATTATTGAGACACACAAAACAAATAACTTTAATCATAACATAGATTACGTAAAATTGAGTATATACAGCTATGTAGGTTGTCTCAGCGGGGTACCGAAATGGTGGAACACCCCGTAGAATCGAGGAAAATTGACCTAACTTTGAGCCTCTGTAGAATGTTTACGATTGAGAAAACGGTATAAAAACCGGCCCGAACCGAAATCTGCATGTCATGAGCTTTCAAGTGGTACCAAGTTTTATGGAAAAATATTTTTTTTAGTATTTTTAATTAATTTTTCAAAAAAGTTATTTTCCCCATTTAAATCAATGTATTTCCGAAAATCTTAGCACATACTGTAATCGTGGTTGCATACCGATCGGTTTCAATGGGCAGGCGTTATGTCCAGTCTAGATAGTATTAGAAGTCTTTGGGAGGAGCTATCTCATGCAGGGCTGCCATTTTGCATATAATTAATGGCATTTTTCAATTCACCTATGATTCCACCGGTTGAGAAAAGATTACACTGTTCAGTTCAGTGTATGACTGTAATGCACAAAAATGTTCGCATCTGTAAGCTTTTCTCAAGCGGTTGAGTCGTCGATGACTTTTAAAAACCTGCGGTTATTTTAATTAATTAACGGAGTTTTCTCCTATTGAGAAAATATTACAGATCATAGTTTTTTCATGCATTTCAGTCATACATTGAATTGAACTGTGTAATCACTAATCTTTTCTCAACTGGTGGAATCATCGGTGAATTGAAAAATGCCACTAATTATTCACCAAACGGCAGCTCTGATCTCATGGCTCTGACCCCTATTTCTATCCTTTTCTAAAACATGCCTTCAAACTTGCAATGAGAGAAAAAGACAAATTCAAAGATCCGCCTCTGAAATTTGCCAAAGATTATCAATCTAGGTGCGCCTACACTTTTGAAACAAACTTTAACTGCGCAATCCACTTTGAAGCTCATAGTCTGTGCAAAATGATCTTGTGCTGATGGCTTACGTTTGTTTTTTAAATTGTGCTTCCGTGTTAAATTTTTTGCAAACGCAGAGATAGTATAGGAAAAATGCAGGGAATTTTGAAACCTCCTGAAAAAGACAATCCTGTTCACATAAATTGTAATCTCCCTTCTGTTATTTGATGCCCTTTTCCTCTCTTTCAAGCCCAGTTATTCACTTGGAAACACAAGCATAACAAGCTTTGGCAAGTTGCCGGGGCAGCTGGGTTCTTAAACTTCTGCTTTTTGCCTTCTAAGTGTACTCTCTTCGTTGCATGAAACAATTTTACCCGGCTAATAATTTGTCAAATAAATAAAAACATTATCGGGAAATGAAGCTAAAAATTTAAATGAGAAACGGCGGGATGTTTCAAAACTTAACTACATTTCATTATCAACTACAAAACTCACTCATCATACTCAAGTGAGGGGAATCGCGAGGATTTGAAGACTTTTTTCAGGACAAAGAGGAGTGATCAGAGCCATGTTTGGTCAAAAAAAAGGGACACTTGTAAAGACCATTTTATAGAACATCGAATCATGACTCTGCCCTCCATACTCATCTTTGAAATGGTTAAATTCATTAAAGAAAACTCACGGGACTTTGTACAATTTAGTGTCTTTATTATTACTAATGCATTGACTTATACGATAGCACTATGATGTTCCGATGTGCTAATTTTTGAAAAAAAAAAAAAAAAACTCACAAAAAACAAAAAAATAACCTAAAAATTGAGTCGCCGCTCTAACAGCTAAACCAAAGCAAAATTTGTCTTAGTTATTTGCTTTTCTATTTATGCAGCCTTCAAGATTACGTTGTCCGGAAATCACCGCCGTTGCTTGGTGTCACAAAACTCGTCCAAATCAATTGGTGAATAGCGGTCCTATTCTCATGGGCTCATCTCTAGGTGTTATCTACGAAGCTGAATTGACTGCCAGCAGTGATACATTCCGGAATTCTTATTTAGTTGCTCAATCCAATTTTGATAAGAAAGAGGTAAGTCTCTTTTTCTGCCGCCTTCTCCCCCCCCCCCCCACCTTCAGCCTTATTTACTTTATCTTTTTCATCTCCTGTATGCGTGCACTGTTGTAATGTCACGCTGTAAAATGCACTGCATCTCTGCGCTGGGTTTGCGGTGTTGTTGCCGTGCACCGTGGTCTGAAATTAAAAGAAGTGACCGAAACGCATCGTTTTTGACCTTTAATGCTAAATACTAAACTTCACAGTGACATTGCTAGGTTTAAAATACTTGCTGAAAGTGTTCTCTGTGGTTAAAATTGGTCTTAAAAATTTATAAATGATGAATTTATGAGAAATTTACTTGATGTTTTTTTGCCACTTTCGTAATGTATTATGTATTCTCCTGCAATCCCAAATTTGTTTTGTTACACAAAGTCTGTTATGCCACTTTTTTCGCAAAAAGGTCAACTTTACACGCTTGATATTTTAGCTGAAAATCAACACAGTTGAGAAATGTCTACTTCAAATCGACGTGGATTGCGTAAATGAGCTGCAGAGCTGTGCTTTGTGCAAAAATGCCTACGCACAAAAAGAAAAATCAAACTTTTTGCCACAATTGGCCTCAAAATTTCCCATTTGCCACACCTGTCATGTGATCCAGGGATCGCCAGATCAGGAATATTCTGCAGGTCTGCTCCAGACGTATAAATCGACGTTAAAATACAGATTCTGTGCCTCTCTTTATTTATTTATCATTCTGAATACTGAGCTGTTTATTTCTTTGTTTCATTTTAGTTTTAACTTATAATTTTCTTTCTTAACTCTAAAACTTTCTTGCTGTTTTTGAAAGAATTAGTGTATAAATTTGCCTAAATTCAACATTTTTCAAAGTTTTGTCACTGCTTACAATGCTAAGATGGATGCTACACCACTGTTCTAGATAAATGTGTAGCTTGTTGACAAGAATCATGCATTAGATCTTTTTTTTTTTTTTTTTTTTTTAGAGAAAAATAGAGAGTTGAGAATTATTTCGTTTGAGAGAGAGAAAAAAAAAAAAAACTAAATATATTTAGAGCACTTTACTTCCTTGAGTGCTCTAGGTATTTCCTTTCCAAACTTGAGAGTCCCTGGCAGGTCGCCGTTACTTTCCTCTTTCCTATCCTTTGTTTTGAGAATACTTTGATTGTCTTTCCTATCCCTTCTTTTTTTTATGCAGTCCAGTCGTTCGCTGTGAAATATCAGCATAACGAACCAAGTGTTTGGGCGGCTGGACTTTACTACTACTACTACTACTACTTTTTTTTTTTTTATTCTCAGTTCAGTCGTTAACTTTGAAATACAAGCATAACAAACACAAGGTTTGGATGGTTGGACTTTACTACTTCTACTACTACTACTATTACTAATACTTTTTTTTTTATGTTCTACTGACTCATTGATAATGATTGCAATTTTGTTTGTCAACTTTTTCAGTTATTCGATATCGGCAAGGGCACGACGACTGTTATCACAAGTATCGAGTATCATCAGCTTTCATCTCTCGAGACCTATTTTGTCTTCGTTTGCACTTACAGTAAATTTTATCAATTTGTCGGATCCGTAAATAGTCAAGAAAAGAAACCGTTTCTGAAGAATTTATTCAACAATTATTTAACTAAACCAGGTGAGACTGACCTCTGCCATCAATTGCAAATCATAAAGCTAATTTTTAGAGGTGTTCGAATATTGACATCTTTGGTCGAGTAGAGTCGAGTCGAGTTGAGTTTTGCCTATTTTTCCGAGTTTTGAGCTTGAGTTTGAGTAATTGCAAAACTACAAAATAAGTTCATTAAAACTGAGCAGCCAAAAAGAGCTGAAAATACCAACACTGCTCGTTATACTATCATTCATTATTCAAAAAGCAAAGGAGGAAAAGGGAATAAGAAAGTTCAATCTTTCGATTGAGGGCTTTTATCTTACTTTTAGTCAAAGTTTGATGCTACTTTGGTTGGAGGAAATTAAGTAGTTGACGTTGAGATTGTTAAAGCTTTGCTTCCATCTATCTTTTTCTTTACTTTGAATTTCTTAAATTCTTTGAAATTCTTTGATCTATGTCCTCTACCCTCAATTTTGAAATTCTTCGAGCTATGTCCTCCACCCTTAATTTTGGAACAGAGTTGTGGATTTTGCGTTGTAATGTTTCACAGGCTGTCGAATCTCGCAAAATGAGCGGTAAGAGATGCACAAATTCAAGGTGGATAGAATGAATTTCACAAACTCCGATTTATAACGCGCAGTTATGATTTTCGAAGACGCAGACTTTTTTAAAAATAAACAAAAACAAAAATTACCCGAATTTTTTTTCATTCCAGTCGAGCTGTTGAGTATCGGAAAACTCAAAAATCAAGTATTTTTTGGGTACTTGAACACCTCTACTAATTTTTTCAATCAAAACGTGTTGAAAAATAATGGAACTTGATAAAACGTTGAATTTTTTACTGCCACTAGCCAGCAAATTTCGAGTGTTCTATTGAAATAGAATGGAGTTCAATAATCACTCCGACCAGTTGGTTCACCGATCGCGGTGAGTCTGTGAGTAAATTTTGTAATTTGTTCTTAGTTTTATGGTAATTTTCACTGTTTTTGACTCGAAAATCATTTATTCAATATTAACAAGATCTTCCATAGAAATAAAAAAGAAATTCTCTCACAGACCGCCTCCTTTTACTTTTTTTCCAGAAATTTACTATCCAGTCTCGGAGCCCTCTGTTATCTCGCAGCTACAGTTCCATTATCCTGGGCCTGGGCAAACCCCAAAATCCTTCGCTTGGTCAACAAGTATCGGATTATTTTATGGACAGGTAATAGTAATCTCATACATCAGCAACAACTGTAAACATTCAGGGACTTTTATTTGAATAGAAACTGGGAAGAGGCAAATTCTGGAAAACACGCTAAACATGTAGTGAGGGTTCCCAGATGATAAGTCCAAAACATGAATGTCTGAAACTTTTTCGTCCAAAAATACATTTTGTCAAAATCATCTTAATGTCCAACGCGCTAGCGTCCATAAGACTATGATGTCCAATTATAGACAAGTCCAAATAGAAAAGTTCAAAACCTATGAATGTGAGCAAAGTAATGTCCAATGTCCAGAACTTTTTTTTTCTTTACTTGTATTCGGTTCTCTTCATTTTTTCTCCTTTAAATTGATCCACTCCGTATCGACATGTATTCTTAATTGAATGCTGCTCCACTGAGCGGAGTCATCTTACGTATGTTACTTAATACTTAATGAACTAGTTGTCACAACAAAAGCTGCATCATTATCATGCATATCTTTGTTCGTATTTTTGATTATTTCTAACCTACAATTCAAAATTTTTGCGCGCAACAGTTTAACTTTTCAGTCCTAATGTCAAATTACAAATTCGACGCAACGTGTTTGGACATTTTGTTAATCTAACTTGACATCCGTTTATTTGGACATTAACGATTTGTACATTTCATTTTGGACAGTCAAACTTTGGACGTATAATTTTGGACGTTGCCGTTTGGACATTACGGTTTTGGATATAACATCTGTGGATCCTAGTGAGGACGTTTTGGCTCATATAGCAGCCGTTTTTAACTCGAAATTTTTTGAAAAAATAAAAAAATAATTTCGAACCGTGGAGAGAGCCACTATTTCTACACACTACAAACTGCCTATGTAGTGTACTGCATATACAGGGTGTCCGGTAAGTCCCGGAACGGCTGCGCCATTTCTTTATTTACGCAGATAAAAAAACCAAACTTTGGGAATGTTCCTAGATAAATAAAAACTACTTTTTTGGGGGGTCAAAATTTTGGTCGCCCCTCCCGGGGGGGCGGGGGCGCCCCTAACTTTTTTTTTTCAAATGGCAACCCCTATCTTGTGATACCTCATTCGAAAGAGGGTAAAAAACTGAGCATTTTGGCGCAAACCGCATGTCGATATCTCTTTTAGTATTCGAGATATCGAACTTCAAAATCTATGAAAACCCATTTTAAAAAAATCATAACTCTTATTCAGAAAGTCGCTATTTAAAAAACTAGGGGTCTAAACTACTCTACATAACAAGCTCTTTCCAGGGAAAAACACCTCTGCCCAAAAAAATTAACTTACAGTTATTGTTTTTTTCCCCGCCAAAATTTTTTAAAACATTTTGGCGGGAAAAAAAAACAATAACTGTAAGTTAATTTTTTTGGGCAGAGGTGTTTTTCCCTGGAAAGAGCTTGTTATGTAGAGTAGTTTAGACCCCTAGTTTTTTAAATAGCGACTTTCTGAATAAGAGTTATGATTTTTTTAAAATGGGTTTTCATAGATTTTGAAGTTCGATATCTCGAATACTAAAAGAGATATCGACATGCGGTTTGCGCCAAAATGCTCAGTTTTTTACCCTCTTTCGAATGAGGTATCACAAGATAGGGGTTGCCATTTGAAAAAAAAAGTTAGGGGCGCCCCCGCCCCCCCGGGAGGGGCGACCAAAATTTTGACCCCCCAAAAAAGTAGTTTTTATTTATCTAGGAACATTCCCAAAGTTTGGTTTTTTTATCTGCGTAAATAAAGAAATGGCGCAGCCGTTCCGGGACTTACCGGACACCCGGTATTGTTACTTATGTTTTTTTTACTTTGTCCAAGAGTTTGTCCCTTTCAAATAAAAAAAAAAAAATATGTCAATTTTATTGAAAGTTATGGACCAAATCCTCTGAAAGTTTCCTTGAGTGTGTCTGTTACTGGTACGCTCATCCCAAGTGCAAAGAAAAAAAAGTAACTTTAAATATACATTGATAAAAATACGACCCTTTGAAAATGGGCAGACAGCTCATTTATTTATTTATTTATTTATTTATTTATTAGGTACTTATTTATTTGTCTATTAAACGAGACAAGCCCTTGGACAAAATACCTAAAAATAGGTAACAACAGGCAGTACCCTAGGCATAACACGTTTTAAAATATTTGAATAGAGATTAACCCCTTATGGGCCAAGCCCGAGTAGACTCGTTTTTCATCCTCCAGTCTATTTCACGTTGTTTCAGTTTTCATTCCAGATAAACGCGACTATTGATGGAAAAACTCATTAGATAAGCTTTCTACGGGCGCCTTCAATTCGTCGTGTAGGCAATTCCAATTCCCCAGAGTACAAACAATTAACTACCTTCTTTATTTAAACGGAGAAATGACATTCTTATGAACTAACCTGGCCCTTAGAGGGTTGAATAAAATGAGAAAAAATGAGATAGTAAGGTAAATGAAATTAAAATTAAATTTAAAAGTTGAAATTGAAAATTGAAATTGAAGAGCCAAATTATGAATATTTAAGGATTAATTGCTTTAAGGAGGTGGGGTAGGAGATAAAAGTAATAAAACTAAGATCGAAAAAGGGTGTAATAAAGTTAAAAGAATTAGAAAGACGATGAATAAAGATCTGTGCAAAGATGCGGAGCTAAGGATGGGAATCGTAAGAAAGAGATCACTGGATCGTAAGATACGACCAAAACACGAATATTAAATTTAGATAAAAGCTCAGGAGAATTATTTGATGTTTCCAATTTTTTAATTCTGTAGAAATAAATTCTCTGTTACTAGATCGATTCTTCAATCATCAACAGCTCTTCCATAATCGAATCATCGCAACTCCTTGAATATCCGGACCCTCGCTTGCAGCCGATTTCGTTTGTCATCACTCAATTCCACGCTCTCTTGCTTTACTCAGATCACGTGACCGGTATCTCTTTGCTCAACGGCAAACTTGTTTTTGAAAACTATTACAACGAAGCTCACGGAAAATTGATCTCAATAAACAAAGACCTTGTCACGGGAACCGTTTGGGTGGTTGCTGCGAAAGCCGTTTTTAGATATAAAATCGTGAAAGAGGATCGAAATGTATGGGAAATATATCTTGAGAAAGGTTAGTAAGAATTTTTTTTCTTCTTTTTTTATATTTTTTTATCTTAAACCGATTTTTTTTTATGAAATAAACTGTTTCATTGATGATCACTGGAGTAAAGGACACAGCACACTACTGATAGGAAATGGTTTCTGATAGTTTTTTGATGAAATGGGGCACTTGCAAACTTTTGCCACTTTGAAGAGCTGATTCTTACATAAAAAGTTGTATAAATGACAAAAGTACCAAAAAATTACAAAATTTACTCTCAGAATCAGGCTTAACCCTTTAAATCCAGCACCATTACAAAACCTTCTCACAAATTCTTTATCAATCTCAATAATTAGAATGAACCTTTCTCGTTTAGTTTGATTTGAATGGGTCTGTTGCAAACTTTTGCTACAACGATTAAGAGAGAGTAATCTAATGTCAAATCGCCTGAAAAGTCCATTGGTGGCATCAGAAAGTCATAAAATGCAATAATAAACTCACAAGAGGCGTTTAATGAAATCCAAGATGGCGGAGAAATATCGAGCGATTTGTATGCATGTACCACGAACATCCAAGGGTAGCCAACCTCACAATATCGATCCCAACCAATCACAACGTAAACAAACACATAAGCTCTACCTCCGATGAGGTTGTCTAAGTTGGCCATCCTTGGATGTTCATGGTGCATGTATACAAATCGCTTGATATTTCTCAGCCATCTTGGATTTCATTAAACGCCTCTTGTGAGTTTATTATTGCATTTTATGACTTTCTGATGCCACCAATGGACTTTTCAGGCAATCTTACATTAGATTATACACTCTTAATCGTTGTAGCAAAAGTTTGCAACATTGTGATTTGTTTAATACATAAATAAACCACGATTATTTGGCGGTACAAATTTGTACCGTCAGGATACAAAGGGTTAATGGCAGAGCTACACCGGTATCATGGGAGATTCCTATCTAATTTGAGACTTATCTCTATGTCTCTGTAGAGAAAGTGACAAATTAGACAGGAATCTCCCATCATGATACCTGTGTAGATCTTCCACACAGTGGAGCGAGTCAATGGGTGGGGTTGGACATAGAAAAGATGACAAAAAATGCCAATTTAAATTTTTTTACAGTCAGCAAACAGATTGTAAAGGGTGATTCTAAAAACTTAGGATGTATTCAAAAATTATGAAATGAATGCTTTGACTCACAAAATGATGTTAAAGGTTAAGGCGTGATGGCGAAGCTATGCACTATGGTCTGAGATCGAAAAAAAGTGGTCAAAAATCAGTGAAAAATCATCAAAAATCATTGTTTTTGACCTTTCAAGATTTATTCAAGACTTTCTGGTGACATTTTATAATTACATTACTTGTTTACAGTGTTCTCTGTGATTAAAACTGGTCTTTAAAGGTTATAAATGATAAATTGATGAGAAATTCACTTTCTGATGTTTGCCTCTTTTTGACGATCTCAGACCACAGTGCTATGGAGGTACCATGAGAGATTCCTATCTAATTTGAGACTTTCCTCTGTGTATTTGTATGGAGAGAGTGATCATATAGAGAGATTTATTTAGATTTCTATGGAGAGTGATAATAGATCAGGAATCCCCCATGACACATGCGTAGCTCTGCCAATTAAGAGCAAATATGGGGGAACTATGCAAGTACTATGGCTTTCTAAAGAAAGTATCCTGTTAGAAATTTTCATTATTTTGTTTCTCGAACCAATTGACGAATTTTTACGGTTTTCAGGTATTTCAGTGTCCCACAGCATTGTCGCTTGCGACACTATGCCCCAAAAAATTTAAAATTATGGAAATTAAAAGGAAAATTCATCAAGAACCATTTCGATGAGAGGACTTTCTTTTGAAAGTCATAGTACCTATCATAAATGAATCTAATCTAATTTGCCTCTCTCTCCATGGAAACACGCAGAGGAAAGTCTCAAGTTAGATAGGAATCTCTGGCCCTATTCTTGACGTGTAAAGCATGACCATGTTTAGGTACACTTTTCTTAGGAGCCAATAAATATAATTAAAAAAACTTTTTTTGAATAGATTTGTCTATTTAATGGAAACTTGTTATTTTTATTTAGTTGACTGTTATTTTTACTGCTACTCTTCTCTGATTTAGGTCAGTATGATTTGGCCAAGCAGTATTGTGAAGATAACCCGATTCATTTGGACCAAGTTCTAGTCAAGCAAGCGGAAAAATATTTCGAGCTTGGAGATTACGAAAACAGTGCGGCTCTTTATGCGGACACGCAGTGTTCGTTCGAGGAGATAGCGCTGAAGTTTTTGCAGGTCTGGGAATTGAATGGTCTCAAACTCTTCTTGCGGAAAAAGTTGGAAAAATTGAAGTACACGGACAAAACTCAAATCACCATGATCTCGATCTGGATGTTTGAATTGTTTTTAAATCAGTTGGGTAATTTAAGAATCGACGGTAAAGAAAACACGACCGAGTATCGCAATCTACAGGAAGAATTTGAAGTCTTCAAAAGGATCCCGCAAGTAATCGAATGCGTGAAAGCAAATTTTAGCACGATTGAGGAATTGATCGCTAGCCATGGCGATAAACAGAATCTGATTAAACTTACCATAGAGAATAAGAATTTTGAGCGCGTCATTCGACAGCATATCATGAAAGGAAATTATGAAGATGCTCTTACAACTTTAGTCAATCAAAGTAATCGTGATTTATTCTATCAGTTTATTCCTGTCATTTTAGAGGCTATCCCAAGACAAGCCATACAGACTTTAATCATGTATAATAAAAATCTAGATCCAGTGAAATTATTACCGGCATTTGTTGCAAGCAACATTGATGAAAACCACGCCTTAGAAATAATGCGCTATCTAGAATCTTGTTGTCCTTTCAACCAAAATCAGTCATTACACAATTATCTATTATCTCTCTATGCTCGGTATAGTGAGGCTAAGCTTATGAAATACATTGATATCCAAGGTCAAGAAATAAGTATGGTCAATTATGATGTCAGGTATGCGCTGACGTTATGTCAACAGCACAAATTGACGAAAGCTTGCGTTAAGCTTTCAGCTTTGTTAGGTTTATGGGAGTCCGCTGTAGATTTAGCGCTGACAGTAAGTATAGATCTTGCAAAAGAAACTGCGGCTCTACCGCCTCACAGTAGCTTAGAACTTCGCAAAAAATTGTGGTTGAAAATTGCGGAACATATCATTAGTAAAAACAACGATATCAAAGAGGCAATGGAATTCTTGAAAGAGTGCGATTTGATTAAAATTGAAGATATTCTACCTTTTTTTTCTGATTTCGATACAATTGATCATTTCAGAGATGCAATTTGCGACTCTCTTCAAAAATACAACGAGCATTTTAAGGACTTGAAAGAGGAAATAGAAGGTGCTACCAAATCAGCAAATAGCATCCGTAGTGAAATTTCAGCTTTCCGTAATAGATACACCATCTTTGAAGCCACTGATGTTTGTACGCTATGTAATATCCAATTGATACTTAGATCTTTCTATTCGTTCCCTTGCGGACATCGATTTCATTCATCGTGTTTAACAAAAGAGCTTTCTCCACTGTTAGATCCGCAGAAACGATTCGAACTTCAAGAGAAGCAGAAACAATTGACGATGTTGAGTTCGAGTAATCGAGACGATAGTATCTCTGTGAACTCGACGACTCTTTCTCCGATCGATAAAGTCAAATCTGAGATAGATTCTATTTTAGCCTATGAATGTTTTTTCTGCGGAGATATTTACATCAACTTAATTGATAAGCCGTTTATTGAGGACGATGATTTTGAGAGAATAATGAAGGAGTGGGCGTAAAAAGCTTTTGAAAGTGTTTTGGTTGTTAATCACCAAAGTTCACTTTTGGCCATTTTTATCAGCTAAAAATTGGGGAGCGGAGCCCTAACCGCGGTAGAGTGAAGTTAGGTGTTAAGATCAACGTTACCTAGCAAACATTGATAATTAATGCACGAATAAAGAAAGATCAATTGTTTTTATGACAGAGCCAACGTAGCCTTTGAGTTTTCGTGTAGATCAGAGACAAACGGAGACCTAGCATTTGCTACGCTTCCTGTGTCATGAAAGTGAGGCAAGTAAAGTGGGTTAATTTTTGTTCGGAGGTTCAACAAAACAACAGCCAACAGTCGCCTACTGTTGAGTGTTGAACATTACTCTACTGTTGAGTGTTGAACATTACTCCAATCAAAATCTATTTGAAATTTTGCTTCAAAGTCAAAATATCAATTAAAAAAGGTATAAGATTTTGAAAAAAATTGTAAGGAACCGTTATTCTGTCAAAAAAACGCCAATTTAAACCACGAAAAAATCCTAACCTATATCCATCACTCAACAGTAGAAGTAGGCCTCTGTAACGACATAACTGTCCACGAAAGCACCTAACATCAGTGTTTTTTTAAACTAAATTTCAATGTGTGTCAATGAATTTTCTTGTTACATGCATTAATAGTGTGCAAATCAATAGTGTTTGGGACGCTGATTTCACAAATGATATCATTTTCTATTTAACTCGTCCCAATTTTACGCATATTCTACTTTTAAAAAATGTTCGTGGTAAAGTTTAAATTGTGGAAAATCTAGAATATTTCGATCAAAACTAAGGCCAAATTCGAACTTGGCAGGTCAATTTACGTTGGTATCGTAATTGTTTACCCGATTTCATGTCCAATTTAAAGAAAAAAGCCCATGTGAGTGTCTAGGGCCCCTTGTTTTGTATTCATTGGGGGCGGACACCTATGTCGTTAAAGCGTAAAAATCCAACAGTAGGCGACAGTCAACGATGAGTCCTGATCAAAATTGAGCCGGAAAATTAGACACTTGTTGCAAACTTTTCGCCGGGTCTCTATCTGTCTCTGGTGTAGATCATAGCAAGAAACTCGATTTTCATACTACTCAAGCAGAAACTTCCTTCAGACTAAAACATGAAGAAGTGGTCAGAACATTTAAAGAAAAATGTCATTATTTGTTATCATATCAGAATTATTCAGAGGATATTTTCTGCTACGGAAGTTTCTCAGTTTGCCTCCTATGTTTCTATTTCTCTTAAAAAACAAAAAATTAATTAATTAAAACTAAATTGATTAATAACTAAATTAATTAATTGATTAACTTCATCAATTAAATTAATCAATTAATTAAACTATTTAATTAATTAATTAACTAATGAAGAATTTTAATAGGTTTGTTGCCATCTTTTGCCACAGCTATATACAGAGCTTATTCCAGTTTAAAATCACCTAAAAATAAATCCGTTGGGAGCATCAGAAAGTTCCAACATTGTCACTTAAACTCAATAAGAGCGTTAATACAAAATTCCAAGATTGAGGTCAAATGAGTGAGTCAAAATGGTGGAGTACTATTTAATCGCAACTTTCCATGCTGAGAAAAGCAATTCATCGTAGAGGAAAGTGCAAGTAGATGGGACTCGACCAGTTGACCATTGTGACCTGCTCCATCTTGTATTTCTCCTTTAATACTTTTTGTGGGTTTTTGAGTGAATCTAAATGCTTCCTATGTGATTCTCACGCAATGGGGCTGTTGCACACTTTTGCTATAAGCAATTTAACTGTCGTTTCTGGTGTAAAGGCCTTCAAAAGTAACGATGGCAGCACTAAAAACTTCCTTAATCCACTCTTAAATTCAATAAACACGTTTATTTGTGCGAGTGTAATGGTGACGTAGGGCAGTAATAACGGGAGATTCTTATCTTAATTTTTTCACTCTCTCTATGCTGACAAGGATGATTCACAGATTCATTAGGTACCAGAGTTGTGATCCATGGTACCGTGAAACCTGGTGACACCGGTGTCAAATGAAAGTCGTCTCTTAGTGGTCACTTCTTGATGGAGTCACAGTATTGTTAGATGGGAATCTCCCATTATCACTACCCCAAGCCACCATTATGCTTGGGCAAATAGACGCGCTTTTTGAGTAGAGGAGTGGATTTTGGAAGTTTTTAGTGCTGCCATCGTTATTTTTGGAGGTTTTTACACCAGAATCGGCTATCAAATTGCTCATAGTTAAAGTATGCAACAGCCCCATTTCATATGGAAGCCCCAGCAGTAGCTAAAGTCTGTAACTGGCTGATTATTTGTTTTGAAATTTAGGGGGTAATGAAGAGTCCAACATTGATCATCGTACTGTTTTCAATTATTAATTTACATCAGAAAACATTTTTTGAAACTTTGATTGTAGAGAAATGTTTTATTTTTAGTTGGCTTTCTATCTTAATGATGATTAAAGAAGAAAAAACAAATAAAAATGCAATTTTAATGCAATGCAATGCAATGTTTTCTAAGGCCCGTTGCAAACCTCTGTCGGGCTCTATGATGATGCAGCCATGGGCGGACACAGGGAAGTGTCTCTCTCTCTCTCCTCCCATTTGAAAACGTGCGTTAGAAAAGGACAGAAGAGGGGGCCAAAGTCACGTGATGGCCCCCTCTGCGTCCTTTTCTGACACATAAGTTCAAATGGAGGAAGAGAGAGAAAGACAATTCCCTGTATCCGCCCATGGATACAGCTAAAGGCGTTTCGCTTATTTACGTTATGTCATGCTAAAAGAACACCCTGGGATGCTTTTTCCTCTAGACCTAATTTGAAATTTCTTCGTATCATGAATGTATTGTGAAAAATCTCATCAGAGTGGCCAGAGCACTGTGGCAAAATTTGTTTTCCTCCATATGATTCTATGAGAGGCGTACTTTCGCAAAATTTGCCTTATGCTCTTGGCTAAAATTGCGTCAGGGACATGGATTTTACCTTTAAAAAAAATAAATAAAAAAAGTAAAAACTTAGTCACCAAAACTAGCTTAATCCTTAGTAAATAGTGTATTGAGAATAGGGTATTGCGTATTAAGATTTGAATTTTGGAAGAGTTTTTTTGTTTTTTTTTTCAACATCACCAAAAGTGGATAAGGCGAATTTTGCGAAAACACACCTCATGTAAAACTAGAGTCCCTGTATGTTTAAGAGTCTCGCCATACGGGATATCGATTCTGATTGGCTGCTGGATTTTAGGCTGTCACGGAGCTCAAGGAGACGTTCTCTGTGCTATTCTCCATAAGATGACCGTTGGAATGCCTCCTTCTAGAAGGCGTTCACGCCTCTTCGGCGAACCCAACCAATCAAAGTGGACGCCTCCTTTGCCATTCTTCTTCTTCATTTTTCATGTGGCGAGACTCTTTCATATACAGGGACGGGACTCTATGTAAAACTATTGCTGTGATAGTGATGGAGTATCTCACTAGCAATGAACTATCTCAATAGAGAGGCTGATTTATATTTTAAGTCCCGTCCTAAAATGTGACAGCATAAACGATCTGATTCTGATTGATTTTCTTGGTTTTTTTTTAACCTTGAATCAAAAATGGGTCTGTTGCATACTTTTGCTACAACAATATAGAACCTTAATTCTTAAGTAAAATTTGGCGAAAATAACGATGAGCACCTTAAAAACGTTCAAAATCCACTCATTAACTCAGGAAATCACTTCAATTTCAAACAGCCCGCCCTACACTAGACACTATATGCACCGGTATACTACTACATAGACGGAATCACCGTGCATAAGTGAACAAAATCGTAACTACAAAATTATGGAATTCCCTTCTAAATACATAAACTATTGGCTGCATTTGCTGTCTGGTCTTTTCGGTTTATCAAAGAATACAAAATAATATAAGAAATGTACGCATCTAAACGAAACATTCCAAATTTTTGTAAATTCTGTTGATGTTTACATAAACGAGATGGTTTAGTTATAAGTCGGTGATATAGTGTCTAGTGTAGCGCGGGTTGTTTGAAATGGAAGGTATTTTCTGAGTTAATGAGTGGATTTTTAAAGTTTTTAATATGCACATTGTTATTTTTGCAGAATTTTACATTAGAAACTATGAGTTATATTGATGTAGCAAAAGTACGCAACAGAACCGTTGTAACAAATTCAGTGGAATGGAAGTTCAGTGTTGCAGAGGGGCTATCTGAATTTTAATACAACTATCCAAGTGAGAAAACCTTGCTTGTTTCTGTCATGCGTCAGTTTCTTTTTTGTGTAAATCTTTCCATAAAAAACAGTTGTATCGATTTCTGTGTCCAGATAGCCAATCTTAAACACTGCTCCCACTTTTATTTATGTTGATTATAATTTAATATGGTCTCTCCACTTGCAAATTTAAAAGCGTGAATTGACTGCTTCAGCCAATGGGCTTCTTTGTTGTCGATACATCGGACTCGACCTATCGGCTTCGAGGCAGCTCATCGGCTCAATCAGTTTATTTGCGCTTTTAAATTTGCAGGTGGAGCGACCCCTTTACAACATATTATGTCTGCTCGAAAAAAAATTCTGGAAGGACAGAGGGAAAGGACCAAATTTTGCGAAATAAAATATTGGTACGCGAAACAGTCTGTTAACTCACTTTTCGAATGACACAGATCTTTCTGTCTCATTTTTATTGGCTGTGCTTTTCATTGTTGAATTTTCCTTTAATTAAGAAGTTAGGATGTTGCAGTATTTATTAGGAATAAATAATTTTTAATTACTTATAATAAGAGAATTTATGAATTTTGAACTAATTATGTATGTATGTACCCAAGATTTTGTATAGTAAAAATTATTAAAGGCATAATTTTTGTAATTTTTGCTTTTTTCTTCCTGCTATGAAGTTACTGATAGACAACCAGAACGGAAACTCTGTCGGATTATGAAGCAAATTCATTTCGCCATGTTGGGATATAGGATGTTTACATCTTGATTTGCGCGCAAAAAAAAAAAAATACATATAGTACATGATCCGCGAAATTTTCATTCTGAAATGCCAATAGAATAAAGGTGAGGCCGAAAACTTAAGATTTCTTTCCAGAATTTACAGAAGTAAATGAGTTTCAACTGGTTTCAACACAAATCACACACGTGTGCCATGTTGGGATGTAGGACCACTGCGTTGCCTGTTGGTGCCATTAAATTCCAAACTTGCTTCCATTGGCTCTTATGGGAGTTTCCGTTCTGATTGTATCATTCTGTGCTGATAGGTCCTTACATATCATATAAGTAGCTGGTAGTAATTAACCTGAAAAAAATTGAAGCATTGAAATATATAATGAGGTATGCACCACTAGATGTTGCAAAGATTGTGCAGTTGTTTCTTTGTCAAAAAGATTACCCAAGACATCCGCTGAAACAAAATTTTTAAATGAAATTTCTCCTTATATTAATGATTTTTTCCAAAAGAATATCACTTGGTAAACACATTCAGTATTGTAGATATAATCAAAAAGAAGATGCACAATCTTTGCAACAACTAGTGGCGCATACCTCATTATACGTTTCAACACTTCAATTAGGGTAGTGCAATTGGGAATTTAAGATGCTTTAGTATATGATGTTTTGATGCATTCGTAATGCCCTTATTTAATTTTCAAGACTAATTTCAGATCAAGTAATTTAAATCTAGAAATGGCACTGGAAAGTTTAAATTAAGTTTCAAACGTCAAAAATTGTTGAAAAAGTCATCAAAAATCATATTTTTTCATTGACCTTAGGCCTAATATATTTGATATCAGATTCTTAAGGTAGGATTAAGAAACAGAAACACAAAAGTTGACTTGTAAATTACGGCCGTTCTCAAATCATGCCTCTTGAAATACGAAAATGCCTTCAAAACTGTGTTTTTGCTAATCCAAGCACTGACACCCTGGAGACTAAAATAAGAGATAACTATTCGTACTTAAGGGAGATGGTGTTGCATATACAGTGATTTGAAGGCACTTTGGTTCAAACAAATCATGAAACCAAACTCTAAAAGTGCCTTCAAAACAATGTATATGCAACATTATCTTCCTCGCGTACGATCAGTTATTTAACTGCGGTACCATAGCTCATAGTACCGATGATTGGTTTTGCATAAACGCAATTTTGAGGGCCTTTTTTGGATTTCAAGCAGTAGGTACATATGTACGATTATTATATTCCTGAGCAATTTTAGTTACAAAATTTGCTGGTACAACTATTGGACTTGGGTGCAACCGATAAAGTTCTGGCACGTATTGATGAATGAAATGAATTATACTTCTGGAACTTCTTCTGTAACTAAGTGGATTCATGAGAAATATTGCAGTCATTCGTCAATGCTACATTTCTTACGGTTACAGGACCGTTTTTGTTGCAGAAATCAAAACTAGAAACCATTCTGAACAAAAGTTCACGCGGGTCCAAAACATTTGTATAGGTACACCTCAGTTTCACCGCCTTGAAAGTTTGAAAGTTGGATCAGAATACATTGTGAACTTGTTTCTTGGCATACTGTATCCATCTGTATGTGTAGTGAGCAAACTCACAGAATGGTTGTTTGACCTGTATGTCTGCCTGCCTCTTATTCTGTCTTTCTCTTGGTCCCAACACCGACTGACACAGGCAGATAGGCATGGGCCTCATGACCAAAGGGCGTATGCAGAGGGGGTGTAAAGAAGCACTGCGTCTGCCACTCCTCATGACCGACCATTCTATGCGCTCACTTACCTACTATACATGCAGTCTGCAGCAGTTCGATACAATATGCCCAAAAACAAATTCACAAAAGTATTCTGATGCAACGGCCGCTAAACTTGACACAGAAATGTTTCGGAGTACCTACGGTTTCTCGTTTCCATTTCTGCAAGAAAAAGTAAAACTCGACTATATTGTCCAAATGCTGCAAGGAATATGCAGGTTCCTTTCATGGAGAATAAGGTCAATTCAAACTTGAAGTCATTAAATATGCCATTTTGATGTAATATCTTCTAATAGTTTACTCCCAAAATATAATTATTTTACCAAACACTATTCCATCGACTATACCCCATCCAGTTTGTTAGCACTGAATAGAAATATTACCTTCTCATCCACCCAACTATTAATGGACTTCCTCTTGAAATCAGGAAATGTTGGATGGATGAGGGAAGTATTTCTTTTCTCCCCTCCCTTATTCATTCATTTTTACTATCTAAAGCGTTACCATAAACCATATTAATGAACTCTGAAACCATAGTTTCCTGTTCTTTGTTCTCAATGAAGTGAAAGTTTGAGGTGTGGAACCTCTGATAAGTGGAATCTTATATCAGCACTGTAATATCTCCCATAGAGGAACAATATAAGAAAATATGGTCTGAGTGGAATTTCTTTAAGTGGAATCTTTTGTTGTATGGAACTAAATTTTCAGCACCGTCGATTAAGTTTTGTTTTATTGAGTGGAAAAAAGCACTGAGGTAGCATCAAAAACACGTAACGCAACGTAAACTAGACCTAGACACAATTTTTGCCAATTTTGTAATTTTGGTCATCTCATCTTTTGAATGTGAACTCAGGTCAAAATTCGAGGGAAGCAGGTCTATTTCTAATTTGAAGGCGTTACTGCCAGATTGTCCTGAAAGATGCATTTTTCCCTTGAAAAAATTTTGAAGGGGAGTTTTTCGGATTTTTCAGAAAAAATGGACTCAGGCCCATAAGCGGACCGTGACCAAAAAAAGTGGGGGGGCTAAAAAGTGATGACTTTTTTTTAGTAAATTTCAATTTACTTATTTTACCGGTTTTATGGAATCCGTGTCCCCCCCCCCCCCGACAGAGTTTATACGTACGACATGTATACATGAATACAATGAACCGTACAAAATGTAGGTACAGTATCACACTGAATGCTTATATAGTACAGTATGTACTTATGTATATATTTACAATATGTGCTATATTAGTACTTATTTACAGTATTTATACATGTAAGAAGGGTTTGTTTTTTTTTATTCAGGGGGGGTTTTGGTGGAACCCCCCCCCCCGAACGCAGATAATGTCCAGAATTTAGAGAAATATAGGGGATAATATGGAAAGAAATGGAAAATCAGGGGAATGTAGGGAGATTATAGGGAGAATTAGAGCAAAATAAGGAATTTTAGAGAAAAATAGGGGAAAATAGGGAAAAGTAGGGAAAAATAGGGGGAAATACCGTGAAAAAGGGTAACATTGGGGAAAAATATGGAAAAATAGGGGAAAATAGTGAATAACGGGGAATAATTGGGATAAAGTGATAATAGTCCGGGAAATAGATAATAATACGGATTAATTAGGAGCAAATGGGGATCAAAAGGGAAAATTGGGGAAAAAAAAAGAAATTTTGGGAAAATCAGGGAAAAATAGGGGAAAAATGAAAATTGGTGGGGTAAAATATGGATATATAAGGAAAAATGGGGAAAAGGAGGAATAATGGGGCGAAATTGGGAAAAATGGGGAATCATAGGGAGAAATGGGGAAATAAAATAGGGAAAATTTGGGATAAATAGGAGAAATTAGAGGAATAGTAAGAAAATATGGTAAAAAGGGAAAATAGGGGAAAATAAGGAAAAATAGTGAAAAGCAGGGTAATTTCCTAAAAAATTGATAAAGTTTGGTAAAAAATAAAAGAAAAATAGGGAAAATAGGTCCAAATGGGGAACAGTAGGGAAAATTAAAGTAAAATAATCGAAAATTGAAAAATTAGGGAAAAATAAGGAAAACTAAGGATTAGTGGGGATAGTTTTTCCCTATACTCCATCAATGCGGAATACTCGATGCTGATTGGTTGATCCATTGACCAATCAGAAGCGTCCCTTTCAATCAATGGGGAATACTCGATGCTGATTGGTCGATCCATTGACCAATCAGGAGCGACCATTTAAATTAATGGGGAATACACGATCCTTAATGGTCCGTCCATTGACCAATCAGAGGCGACCATTTCAATCCTTGGGGAATACTCGATCCCGATTGGTCGATCCATTGACCAATCAGAAGCGTCCATTTCAATCAATGGGGAATACTATGGGGAATACCCGATCCTGATTGGTCAATCTATGGACGCTTCTGATTGGTCAATGGCTCGACCAATCAGAAGCGTCCATTTCAATCAATGGGGAACACTCGATCCTGATTGGTCGATCCATTGACCAATCAGAAGCATCCATTTCGATCAATGGGGAATACTCAATCCTGATTGGTCAATCCATAGACCAATCAGAAGCGTCCATTGCATTCCTTGAGGAATACTCGATCCTGATTGATTGATCCATTGACCAATCAAAAGCGTCCATTTCAATCAATGGGGAATACTCGATCCTGATTGGTCGATCCACTGACCAATCAGAAGCGACCATTTAAATCCTTGGGGAATACTCAATCCTGATTGGTCGATCCATTGACCAATCAGAAGCATCCATTTTAATCAATGGGGAATACTCGATCCTGATTGGTCGGTCCGTTGACCAATCTGAAGCGTCCATTTCAATCACTGCGGAGTTCTCGATCCTGATTGGTCGGTCCAATAACCAATCAGAAGCGTTGACTTCAATCAATGAAGAATACTCGATCGAAATCGGTCGATCCATTGACCAATCACCAAATCAAATTGAAATTTACTCGGATTTGAAGTTGCTTCATGCAACTACCATACAGCATTTTTTTTTTTTTTTGGTTCTCAAGTCTCAAGTTTCCCAATTTTTAGCCCCTCCGACTGGAAAAACTGGGGGTGCTATAGCCCCCCTAGCCCCTGATACGGTCCGCCTATGCTCAGGCCTTTCCATTAAGGTGGAATATTAGGAACGAGGAGGAACATTTCCTGTAGGAATGAGGAACACACAAAGAGCTTTCACTGTAATTATCTGTCTTTTATTCTTTTTTCTTTTTCTTTGACTTGTGCATTTAATCAACATTCTTATTGATGATCATTGTATTAATGTTAATAAATAAATAAAATAAAATTAACAGGTCAATCCAACAGTGCTGTAACCTTTTGCTCCATTCCAACGGTGGTGAAGGATCTCGCCAAATCTGGAAATCAACCCTCATATGAATATTACAGTTTTCTGCAGGCTGATTATGAACAGTCGTACCGTAATGCTATCGAGTCGATGATAGAGTGCGTGTTATCTTATGGGTGGTGCCATTCCAAAAGGTTTCATTCCGATTGAAACCCTCCTATCTCTAAGGAAATTCTCCGATGACTCCTCAGCAATCGGAGAATTTCCGTAGAGCTCGGAGGGTTTCTATCGGAATGAAACCTTTCGGAATGGCACCACCCATAGGATAATACACACTCGATCATCGACTTGATATAGCATTACGATACGACCGTTCATAATCAGCCTGCTGATTCGATCCGAAAGACTACAGCCCTATCGGATAGACCTGTTCACATTGATCTTCTTTAAATGCAGCTGACCCAATGTAAATGAGAAAGAGAGCAGCATTTATGTAAAATTTTTAGCTTTTGTTATTGTAAGTATGTATCTTTGCCTGTTTATTCAAATTGCGTCTCCCTTTAATTTTAGCGGAGCAGAGATTGGATTCTAAGAGTTTATCTCCTTTATGCACTCGAAGATGCTTGATAAGCGAAACATTTGATTTAAATTTTAAAGGGCACTGAGCGCAAGTGAAACCAGCATGCGTAGCGATATGATTTTTTAGAGTACCTCTATTGCTAAATTTTGCGGGGCAGAGATTACAAGTGAAGGGCTTGTCATCATGATATTTTACAATATGCGTATCACAATTTATTCTCTGTGCAAATTTTTGCGGGCAATGAGGACACGCGAAAGGTTTCTCTTGAGCATGTATCCTCGCGTGCGGAATCAAAGAACTTCTGCATGCAAATTTCGAGGGACACTGAGAACAAGCGTACGGTTTTTCATCACTGTGAGATATCATGTGAGCTCTTAGTCCTCGGTTCGATCGGAACTTTGATCCACATTCAACGCATGAGAATGGTTTCTCACCGGTATGGGTTTTCATGTGTGAGTCGAGGATACTTTTTGCTGTAAATTTTGCGGGGCAGTGAACACAGGAATAAGGTTTCTCACCGGTATGCTGCCTCATATGTATAATTAGATTATTGCCCTGCGAATACCTTTTTGGGCAGTGAGCGCAGATGTAAGGTTTTTCGCCAGTGTGTGTTCTTAAATGTTTCTTTAAAGCGGAGCTACTAGAACTTATTTTCTTGCAATGGACACATGCAAAAGGCGATTCACCTGTGTGTTTCGACATATGAATTTTTACGAGATGTTTCTTTGCGAACTTCTTAGGACAGTGCTCACAAGAATACGGCCCATAGTTTCTTAAGTGTTTAAATATATGATCCTTTAATGAACCTTTTGTGGTGAACGTTGCCGCACAATGCGCACAGGAAAATGGTCTCTTCCCTGAATGAACAGCCACATGACTCTTTAAGTTACCCTTTGTCTGAAATGTTGCCGGACACTGCTCGCAGGAAAATGGTCTCTCTTTAGAATGGATCACCATGTGCTTATTCAAGGCACTTTTGAAAAAGAACTTTGAAGGACACTTTGAGCAGGAAAATAATCTCTCTCCGTGAGTCTTCAAATGTTTGTTTAACTCACTGTTAATAAGGAATTTTGCTGGACAACGTGTACAAGAGAATGGTCTTTCTCCAGTATGTGTCATCAAATGAATCTTCAACCGGCTACTAGTGAATACCTTGAATGAACAAAAAGAACAGGAAAATTGCCGCTTCCTCGAATGAGTCATCAGATGGTCGTTTAATTTATCTTTGTAAGCGAACTTTGCAGGACAAAGTGTGCAAAGAAAAGGTCGTTCCCCAGAATGAATCTTCAAATGCCTAATTAAACAACTTTTTTTAAAGAACTTGGCCGGACATCGTTCGCAGGAAAGCGGTCTCTCGCTGTAATGAATCGCTAAATGCTTCTGTAGCTTATTTTGAGAAGAAAACTTTGCTTCACATTTTGAACATGTGAATAGTCCCTCCCCTGAATGTTTAGCTAAATGTCTTCTTACAGAACCTTTGGCAAAAAACTTAGCCGGACAATGTGAACAGGAGAACACACCTTCCGTCTCAGAATGAGTCTTCAAATGCTTTGATAAAGCGTGCTTTGAGTTGTAATTTGCTGGACACTGTGAACAGGAAAACACGTGCTCCTCAGAATGAAACAACAAATGACGTTTTGCCGTACCTTTTGAAGAGAATGTTGTCGGACACTGTGGACAGGAGAACACACCTGCTGTTTCAGAATGAGTCTTCAGATGCTTTGTTAAAGAATGCTTTAAGTTGCTCCGTCTACTTGCCGCAAGACTCTCATCAACCTGAGGTGACAAACAATTTGTCAGAGGGTCTTTACATTTCAAATCCTGTTGACAATAGATATTCTCGTGCAATTGTGTATGTTCCAATTTGATATTCGAGTCTCTCGCGGGAGATTCAAATTCACTTTTAGGCACGACTTCGATTGAGGATAACAGATCGTGATTTGCACTGTATCCTTCAAGTTTAGAGATACTTTCGACATGCAGATTGGCGCATTCAAAATTTATGCTTTCCTCCATCATTTTGCTTTCTTCTTCCTTGCGTACCGATAAACCAAGCGTATTCCTACATTCTAAAACTTCTTTCGCTACAACCATGTTCGATTCATTGAGGATAATTTTTTGCTTGAATTCAGGCTCATCTTCGAGATCAACCTCATTCAAGAGAATGGTCTCCAATTTGATCAGTTCAAGCATCGAGTCGCTGGTTTTCTCTTGGCAGGATGTTGATGTGACACTTAGTCCGTTTCCATCTATATTGAGGCATTTATGATTCAGTTGCTCTCTATGCAGCCTTTCAGAGTCAGCATTGGCTGAGTCAACATTGACTGACTCAACATTTACGCTACCTTCATCCCAGTATCTTTCTTGTTTCACGATTACAGGCGAGTGCTGAAAATCTTTAAATTCCAGCCCTTCTTCAACTTCAGTATTCCGTGAGTCAGTTACATCAGCTGTGGTCTCGAATCGAGATCCAGATATTACTCCTGGCTCCTCTTCCCACAAAAAATCATTTTCTACTTTTATTGTCCTACCTAATATGATGTCGTTCACACAGTTCAAAGCAGTTGTTAAGGCAATGTCATTCTGAGTCGCTGGTTGCGTTCTTCTCTCTTCTTTCAAGTTTTTTCCGAGTATCTCGTCCACTCTTTTAAGAACAATTTTCAGTCTTCTTCCTAGCCATGTCTCCGCGTTTTCTTTGGTCGTATTGAAAGTTCTGTTTACATTACTCTTTTCTACGCAAACAATTGTTTGCTCCGGTGTGGTATTCTTGTCTTCCGAATGAGAAAGGGCCTTGGATTCAGCGACCAAAGTCATTTCGTGGTCGGTATTTTTTGCTTCCGGAACAATTACCGATTTGATATTCATAGTGATAGATCATTCACCTTCATTATTCCTTTCATTTAATAAACATCAACTTTCTTGTTGGATTGGACTACATAACCAGAGTTATCTTCCAGTGTTTTTAGGGGATGCAGGATTCCATACAGCTTTACTCTTCTAGATCGGCTTGATGGTGACTTTGGTGTCTTCTGTGGTGTGAAGGGATGAGGATCTTTGCAGGACTGTCTTTCTGGAACTGCCAGATGATGACCTCAAGATATTTTTCTTGAACTGTTCAGGTATGATCTTCAAAAATCCTTACCTTGAAAAAAAAAACAGTAACACAAAAGGGAAATTAGTGTTGCCTTGTGAGTCTGTTAAATCAGAATCATTTAGAGTAAGTATCAGGTTCTGACAAGCAGTGGTGCATGCTTCTGAATTCCATCAAAGCGCATTAGTAAGCGGTTGATTAGCAACGAGTCAAAACTCTGCGCAAACCAACCGCTCACCGATGCATTTTGATGCAACTCAGAAGCCGAACATACTTTCTAGAAATTCCCTGATTTTTCCACATCTTTCCCTGGGTTGTGGAAAACCATCATTTTCCTGTCAGTTGCAACCCTGTTTTAAGAGTTTCCAAAGCATTTAAGCTAGAGTCCCTGCATAGGTAATATGAAAGAGTGTGGTCATGTAAACAAGTAAAATGCCAGTACAGAAAAAGAAGCAACTGAGGGAGGCATCCTTATGCACGACACTTACGGCAGGGAATGGCTTATGGGAAGGCTGCTATTTCTCTCAAAAAATCAAATTTTGCAGCCAAATATTTGCAAAAGTCGTTGAAACAGTTTGATAGTTGTTAATAAACCAGTGTAAAGTCGATATGCCCTAACATTATAATTTGAAAATATACTTCCAAAAAAGTGTCTTCCTCCAACAGTCACGAGCAGGGAGCTCATTGACAACAGGTGAAGCGTTTTGGAAGCATGTTTCCAAGGTAGATCGTTGGGTTTTTTCTTTAAGTCCCTGAATTGCACCCATGAAGCAAATTCTAATTGGTAACCTGGTCACTTTTCATGAGACCAGGTTTTGAAATCACACTAACTAACAGGAGCCAATCACACACAAAGCAATCCAATTATCGGAAATAGTTTAGTAAACAGGCCGCTGCATTTTCCAGAGACAAATAGAGACGGAGTACTACACTAAAATACAAAGGGTAGATTAGAGGCACGCTGAATTCTTGCAAATCAAACGATACAACAGTCAACACCCCTCTGATGTCGAATGGTGACCCACAGAAAACACAGGGGGATGGACTGGGAAGTGAAGAGGAGGGAGGGTGCTCACCATTCAACACCCTGCGACATCAGAAGGGTGTTGACTGTTGTTTTGTGGAATCCGCGCAAATTCAGCGTGCCTCTGCTGCAGCCAGTTAGCGCTCTAACTCTGACTTTCTCTGGTATTTTCTGACTTATCATAGCCTTACCTGATCTAACCTAACTTCATGGGTGTATTGGTTGAGTAGGGGCTAGCGGCCCGTTAACTAAACTATAGGCCAACTTTCAATTGTTTCCTGCGGTTACTTACTCATCCACTCACTTTTCAGGAAACCCACCTCGCGGACGGTAAGTCTTGAAACTCGCAACCAAGCTTTTCCCGGTTTCCCCAACCAAGCTTTATGTTACTCGACCGTTCATGAGCGTAAACCGAAAGGTCCGGTCAAGTGACCAGAGTAATAAAATTTCGGTCACCTAGCGATTTTCAAAACCTGGTCACATAAAAGAAGAACTTTACTGAATAAAATTTGCTTTTTGACTACTGAGTAGGTACTTACTTCATCTTTAACTGCTACTGCTAACTGCTACTGATAATATTAACTGGTAACTGCTACTGATAATACTAACTGGTAACTGCTACTGATAATACTATTCATTCCTAGCGATACATTGATTGACAAAGAGAAAGCTAGCACAGATAGAGTAGTAATCAAGTAAATAATCGAATCTCTTTCGACTAACATAAGAAGTGCTTTCTGATCTTGGTGTTTACAAATATACATCCATTGTTTATTTATGTTTAACCCCAACAAGTATATTTTGAGGTTATCAGTCAGTCAGTTATTTGGCGTTTGGTATTACAGGATTAGCTCTTGCTATTTTCACTGTTTTTGGAGGTTAGTTCAATAATTGGACTTGGAATTATGGGATGCACTGACTATACTGACGGAATTTTAGATTTTGGAATATAAGGGCTGTTTGTTTATTTTATTTGTCATTTTTTTTTTTTAGTTGATAACAGCAGTGGTCGCTGTTATTCGCGGCATAATGGCTTATCATCCTTTTCGTTGATGGGTGATTACTTTGGAGCAAGGAGCAGTCCATTTTGCTCCGTAGGATAGATCGTTGATTCGAAGACCACTACATATTCTTCTTCATAATGGTTGTCGTTCGCCGTTGGTAGTTTTTTGAGGACGATGATTTCGTTTTGTTTAGTTGCCCGGTTTGGTAGTTTTGATGGTGCATTTAATTTTGTGATTCTTATGTTTTCGAGGTTGGTTTCTTTGATAAGAGGGTTGTTGGACTTCTGGCATCTCTTACTGAAGTTGTCAGCTTTCTCGTTTAGGTATGTTTCTACTGTGTCTATTTGTAGGTCTTGTCGGATGATGGAGTTTCTCACGAACCATGGAGAGTTGGTGATCATACGAAGCGCTTTGTTTTGTTGAGTTTCAATTTTCTTCAGATGGGTTTTCGCAGCTCTACCCCAGACTTCGCCAGCATAAGTGAGGATGGGTCTGATGCAAGTCAGGTAAATGAGACGTTTGTTTCTTAGGTTAAGATGGGACCTTCTGTTAATGAGGGAGTATAGTAGGGCTATAGCGGAGCGACTCTTGGTGATTACGTTTTTTATTTGTTCTGCCCATGTCAGTCTTTGGTCGAGGAGAACTCCGAGGTATTTTGCTGATTTCTGCCATTGGATCTGCTTCATTCCTAGTTTGAGTTTCTGGGGGTGGATTTTATTTATTTTGAGTAGAGAACTCCTATCGTTTTATCCTCGTTAACTTTAATTCTCCAGATGTTAGCCCATTCCATCAATTTGTCCATGCTTTTGGAGTTTATCAATCAATATATGTAGTGAGGCATGTTGGGCTCCAATTGCGGTGTCATCCGCGAAGGTTCCTATGAAGATGTCCTCCATTTTAGGTACATCGTATGTCAGAAGGTTATAAAGGGTAGGACTTAGGATTGCTCCTTGAGGTACGCCTGCAAGACAGTGTCCGATTGCTGAAAGTACACCTTCGATTTGTACTCTGAATGTTCTATTTGATAGGAATGATGCGATCAGGTGGATGTATCTGTTGTCGATTCCGCATTTGATGAGTTTGAATAGCAGTCCGTTGTGCCAGACTGAGTCAAAAGCTTTTTCTATATCCAGGTAGACCATGGCTGTCGTTTTTTTCTCTTGGAACCCTTCGGTGATAAACTCAGTTGTTCGGAGTATTTGCTGTACCGTGTCATGGTTTTCCCTGAAGCCGAATTGATGGTTGGGGATTATATTCTTGGCGGTGATTATTTTCTGTATTCTTTTGAGGAGGATCTTTTCAAATAGTTTTCCCATTGTGTTTAGCAGGCTTATGGGTCTGTAACTTTTGGGGTTGGCTGGATCTTTGTTTGGCTTGCTGAACATTAGGACTGTTGCTTCTTTCCATTGCGCTGGGAAAATTGTTAGGAGCAGTGATACATTGAAGATCCATAGCAGGTGTTTCATGAGGGGTTGCTTGTTATCGAGCAGTACCCTGTTGGTAATTTTATCTGGTCCGGGGGCTTTATTTGGTTTGAGGCTTACTAGGGCTAGTTCTATTTCGCTTGATGTTATCTTGTCAGGAGGTTCGCTTGGCGGAGAGTTGAGGAAGGCTTTTACTTGGGTGTTAATTAGCTCTGTCGTTTGTTGGTATTTGGGTGGGTGAGGGGAGAATTGCTTTTCAAGTGATGCTTTAAATATCTCTGCTTTGCCTTCGCTAGATGTTGCGGGTTCTTTATTGTCCTGGGCGATTGGTGGAATTTGTGGCGGCTTGCCTTTTAAGGTTTTAATCATTTTCCAGAGGCTATTGTCCTTTGTTGATAGATCCTGTAGTTTTTCATTCCACTCATTGTTTCTGAGTTCGTTAAGGTCGTTTTTAATTTCCCTGTTCAGTTTGTTCAGTTCTCTTTTATAAGGAGGATATTTGTAGGTGCTCCATAACTTTCTTGCTTTATTTCTCTTGTTGATTTTTTCGGTTATTTCTTTAGGGAGGTAACTGTTGTAGGGTGCTCGCTCGACTGCTTTGGTACTGCTTTCGATAGCTTCTTGGATGGTGTTGGTTATTTCATCTATGTAGTTGCTGAGTGTTTCCGCCGTTTTTTCTTCTGGAGGTGCTCTGTTTATTAGTGCAGAGTTTAGTTTCATTGTTACTTGTTGCCAGTTTGTCCTTTTAAGGAGTTGGGGTAAGGTGTCTATTTTGCTGCACTCTAGAGTGATCTTTACAGGGATATGGTCTGAGCTAAGTGAGTTTATTTCTCTTATTGATGCGGCGCAATTTAGGTTGTAAAGTAGGGCTATATCTAATATGTCCGAGGTAAAAGAGGTTGCTGTGGTTATGTGAGTTGCATTTTTTGGGGCCAGGAGAAGCATTTGGCTGTTTTGCGACAGGTAGTTCTCGAGGACTCTGCCCGCTGAGTTGGTTTTGTTGGCTCCCCAACTCATATTTTTTGAGTTCAGGTCTCCTGCTATTAAGAGATTTTTCGGGTAAGTTTGGTTATTAGTTGCAGGTCCTCTGGGAGGAGTTTGTTTGTTGGTTGCTTGTAGGCTGCCATGATGATGATTTGATCTTTCTTGTTGATGTTTACTTTGGAGGTTGTTAGTTCAAGATTTTTCACTGGCGGGTTGGGCAATACTTCATATTTAATATTACTTCTTACCAGAATAGCTGTTCCACCTCCGTTTCCTGTTTGTCTGTCGTTTCTGATTGTTCTGTAGTTCGGGATGTTGAATTTGTCTCGGCTTGTGAGTTTGGTTTCGTTTATTAGTATTGCTATGGGCTTTGTTTTTGCAAGAAGGCATTGAGTTCTCTCTTTTTGCCAGGACGCCGTTCGCATTCCATGCGATAATATTGACTGTTTGCTTGTTGTCGGAGGGTTTTGTGTTATCCATCGTGGTTTATTAATTTCTCTCCAATTGTAAGGACTGTATCTAGTAGGATATTCATTTTTTCTGATTTTGTTCGGGCTCCATTTATCTTCTGGATCATTTTTCGAAGGGCTTGGATCATTTCAGGGATAGAGAAGTCATCTGATGTATCTTGTTGGAAGTTTTCACTATACAGTTTTTGGCTGGTTGTTGGGGTTGATTCTTTTCTGGAGAAATTGGAGGTAGGATTTATGACGGGTTGAGATTTTGTTAAGGGGGGGAAGTTTTCTTTATTCATTGCTGGTTTCGTGGTGCTAGAGTTTGCGGTTTCTCTGGGTTTGGGCTTGGGGTTTGCATTTTGGTGGGAGTATTTGGTGGTGTGGTGGAGTCGTTTCCTTCGTTCGGCTTTATAGGATTCGCATCCTCTGTAGTTGGCTGTGTGATTGAGTCCACAGTTAGCGCATTTTGCATCTTTTTCCTTCGGTTTTTGACACTCTTCTGTTTTGTGATTTTTGGCACATTTTACGCACACAGGCGTTGAAAAGCAATATTTTTCGGAGTGGTGAAATTTCTGGCAGTTGTAGCATTGAGTAATAAGAAGTTGGTTTTTTCTATACGGCTCCATGCTAACTCTGCAGTTGAATAGGTGGCTGATTTCATAAAATTTTTGTGCATTGGGGCTTTTCTCTATGGTAATTACGAAGATTGGGAGTAATTTTCCATTTTTGCCCTTGATTTGGCCTGTTCGGATAATATTAAAGGTTGACTCGTAAGTGCTGGATAGCTCTTCTTGTATTTCTTCTTTCGAGATCGTGTGAGGGAGGCCTTTAAGGACTATTTTCAGAATATTGGGTTTTTCTAGTGGGTAGGAGTGGAAAAATATATTATTTTCTGCGAGGAATTTGGTGGCGGTTCTGTAATCATCGGGCGACTTTGCTAAGATTTTTAGGTATTCCTTTGTATCGCGGGCTTCGAAGTCTTCGACTAATATGGCTTTTAATCTAGTGGTGATTTCGGGCCAGTTGGTTTTGTTTTTCAGAAAAATTGGGGGGATTTTCGGAGCTTTAGGGATGGTTTCTGATTCTTCCATTTCCGCATCAGGTTCAGAGTCAGATTCATTTGGATCTAATAGCTTGTTCAATGGGTTGAACTTGTTGGGGGGGTTCATCGGGAGGTGTTCTGATTCTTTAGGTAGTTGGGGTTTGTGGACCTTTTTGGGCTTGATCCATTCTGTTTCATTGTTTGAGTCATGAGCTCTTTTTTGGGGGTGTATTTGAGAATTTTCAGTGAGTTCACTGTTAGTTGTGTTGACATAATGGATATCCTGGGTGTTTGTTACCTGGACCTTATACTGTTGGATGCGGTCATATTCTGCTTGAATTTTATTTTCCAGCGCTTGTAGGTTGGCTAGCTGTTCGTTCGGAGTTTTATCCTGTATCAGAGCCGCTATGTAATCGGTCTGTTGGTCGTCAGCTGGGTTCAAGGCTAAGTGGAGCACGTGGTCGTCCTCGTCGCTCGCCATGACAGGGGAGGGGGTTCACTTCACAATAACAATTTGCACATTAGTGTCTATGTCGGGAATATCGCGAAACACTCGCGGTATATCCACTCGATTTGGATTGCTTGGCTTTATTTTTCCGTATAAACCGGTATATTCGCACGATTTTTCAATTACTAAATGAGAGGTCCATATGACACCGCCATTAGCTGAGCACCAGTTTCTTGAGGTTCTTGAGGTTATGGACATCCTAGGGTATGTAAGTACTCATTGTCTATAAATGTCTATGACAGATACAGGTGTGTGCATTTGGAGTTCCTGTACAGGGTGTAACAAAAGTCTGTTCCCCCTCTGAACTTTTGAACGGTCAATTTTTTTGGAAAACGCTAAAACACAAACACCCTTATTTGTAGCTAAAGTTTCTTTTAAGCCCCATAAAATTTTTTGGGGGCCCCTCCTTGGGAAGGGGGGGCAACTTCATTTTTTCCAATAGAAAGGGGGTGTTGTAATTTCAGCAATCAATTCTTCATCAAAAATAATGAAAAATGGCGCAAACCACAATTTATTACTCCTCCCCGTCCAAAATTTATGGGGGGGGGGCCAAAGTTTGCAAAAGACCGTTACCCCCAATTTTTTCCTCTCGCTGAGTACGTCCCAGAAAAATTGTATTGACAGAAAATGAAAGGTCTAAACAAGCGCTACAAGCCCACCACGGTTTCAAATCTCTGACTCCCCGTTTGGGCGCTAAGGGGGGCTTACTTTTGGTTAAATTTCTTGCCCCTCCCCTTTATTTTTTCTTCAGCTAGAAAAGTCGCAGGAAAATGATCGTGACAGCGAACAAAAGGTCTTATCGAAAGCTAGAAGACTATCAAGCATCAAGTCTGGTGACCCCCCTTCAAGTGGAAAGAGGGGGGGATTTGCCTTGGAAGAGGTACCATGTACCCCTATTTTTCCTTGAGCGCTTAAAAAGGGGGATCACTGGACTCTGATACTTGATGGTCTTGTAGTTCTTGAAAAGACCTTTCATTTGTAGTTGACACTGAAGAGGTTAAAACCTGGCTAGACCCATTTAACTGACGGATTTTATTCTGATGATCTTATTTTTTTGAAATGACGGTCAATTCCGACTTACAAGAACAATCCAAGTTCTTTGATCCAAGCAGCACTTTTTAATTTTTTCCAGTTTTAGTTTATTTTTCTTTTCTTTTCTTCTACGATTTGAATTTCAAACAAGGAAAGAAAGGAAGGCTTGACACAGTTTCTTTTAACTTTAAATATAAAAATATAATTGGCACAAGACAAAATGAACAAATGAGTAAAAAATTCAAGAATTAAAGTTCAAATTGCTTGATATTTCAGCTTAGTAACTGACAAAAAACTGATCTTAGATTCTAATTTGGAAAAGTCAAGAAACAAAAGAACAAAGAAACCATCAACAAATGACGATAATTGAATGTGTGTTTTTTTCTATTGAACTGGGTGCTTTTTCTTTTCCTCAAAAATTTATAGAGGGACAGCATTCTATGGCAATTTAATTCTGTCCATTTTGTAATATGATAGTAATTTACATTAAAACTAAAAATTAAAACTAAATTAAGTTCAAAAAGAAACATGAGATTTGCGTGAAAGTTGATCCTTCTAAAAAAAAAAAAAATACTTTTCGAATACATGTCGCACACAAACTTTTTTAATTTCAGAACTTTAAAGAACCACCAATAATGTGTTACAGAAAAGTCAGCAGATTAATTTTGAAACTTAATGGGCGACAGTTTCATTGATAGAGCTTTGTTGGAGTGATGCAGAGACAAAACAAGCGGTAATCTTACAAATCACCAAAATTACATTTAAAAAGGTAACAAGAAAGGAATGAAGAGAAGAAACAGGCAAAAAAAAAAAAAATGGTCGCAACAGAATTAATGACCGGAAAAACAAATTGACAATGATTGAAAAATAATGGGCCTGTGAGCTAAGCATCATCATCAAACTCAGCAAACAAAGAAAATATTTTTGCTTTTAAAATTCGTTTGGCCTTTTTATTTTAAATTTTTTTCAGCTCAGCAATGATGTTTTTTCCAAACAGATCATCTTCCGTCACTTCTTCTATCGAATCACTGGCTTTCTCTTTCAGCTCCATTTTAAGAGCTTGAGTAACATCCATGAAATCCTTAGCTAAAGAGTTCAT
Organism: Trialeurodes vaporariorum; assembly: GCA_011764245.1. Classification (NCBI taxonomy): domain Eukaryota; kingdom Metazoa; phylum Arthropoda; class Insecta; order Hemiptera; family Aleyrodidae; genus Trialeurodes; species Trialeurodes vaporariorum. Next base: position 19,715,500 of record VMOF01000013.1, on the reverse strand, counting down.
CTTCGAAGTTTATTTTTTCTTTTACTCAAAAAATTCAAAAAGGAATAAAAAAATCATTTAGTAGCCATGAAATTTTGATCATTTCTTTGATTTGATAATAATTTACGTTAAAAAACAAATTAAGCTCACAGAAAAGGAATGATGATCCCACTGAAAATATTTTTAAAAAAAATGCGGCACTAATAATTTTTTAAATTCAGAATTTCAAAGCAGAACCAATATTGTGTTGTAAAAAAAGGTTTTAATCGGCAGAGGAATTTAGAAAATTATAGAGCAGTAAAGTCACTGACAGCGCTTCATTTTTCAGATACAAAAATAGAACAAGCTGCAATTTTACAAAGCACCATAGAAACAATTGCAAAGACGACAAGAGAAGAAACAGGCAAAAATAAAATGGTTGCAACAGAATTAATGATATGAACACATGATATACAATAATTGAGCAATAAAAAAACTAAAAAATAATGAGCATGCAAGCTAAGCATCATCAATATCTTCATTCATCATCTAACTCAGCAAACAAAGAAAACACTTTGGCTTTTAAAATTCTTTTAACTTTTTTATTTTCAATTTTTAGGAGCTCAGCGGCGACTGTTTTTACAAAAAAGTCATCTTCTGTTGTTTCTGTCGTAGCTGAAGAGTTCATCTTCGAAGTTTTGCCTCCAACGAAAGTTTTTCTATCAAAGTCATCTTCTTGATCTAATCCGTTGGAGTCATCCACAGCTTTTGCTTCTTCGATAATGCTAGTTTTTTCATCAGCCTTTAAATTTGAATTCAAAAATGCCCTGAACAAACAAACATACAAAATTTGAGACAAAATGTAATGAAAACTAGCTAATAGACTCATCATGAAGCATTTTATGGTCATCGGATAGTTTCAAATCCCTTTCATACTAATGCTACTGCCAGCGGTGGACCCAGAAAGTTTTTCAGGAGGAAGAGTAGGGCACACCAGTGAAATTAGAAATTTGATAAGCAATGGAGCTGTTGCAAACTTTTGCTACAGGCTTATTAATAGTTGATTATGGGGTAATACCCTGTAAAAATAACGATTAGCGCACTAAAAAATCACGAAATCCACTCCTAAACTCACAAAATGCTTTTAAACACGAGACCGTAATGGCGGCCGGGGCCGCGGTTTTCATTGAGGTTCCCTATCTTCAATCAGCGCCATCTGCACGAGGTGTTCTCGCAACACCACACAAGAAGAAGAAGAAGCAGACAATTGCCATAAGAAAACCGCGGCCTCGGCCGCCATTACGGTCTCGCATTTAAAAGCATTTTGTGAGTTTAGGAGTGGATTTCGTGATTTTTTAGTGCGCTAATCGTTATTTTTACAGGGTATTACACCATGATCAACTATTAATAAGCCTGTAGCAAAAGTTTGCAACAGCTCCATTATGGGCTATTTCTGTTAAAAAAGGCAACATTTGAGACTGTAGAGGGAGGGGGCAAGGGTCGCTCCTCCTGGATCCACCACTGGCTACAGCTAAATTGTGCCAACACAATTACTGCCAATACTAGGACTGCAACTGATACATTAAATAAGGACAAGACTCTTTAATGCATGGGTTTCTTACTCATAGAAAATCACTAAAAGACTAACCTATAATATTCTCCAGGAGTTTTAAATTTGTACTGATCTTCCACCGTGGGGGGCTCTCTTTTCTGGAATATAATGATATCGCCATCCATCAAATCTTCAATGACCTAAAGCATAATGAAAGAATTCATTGTAAAGAAAAAATGGAAACATAAAAGGCACAAGACAATAAAATATTCTGAGTTTAAACATTTAACGGTAAAAATATGTCACAAAAAAATCCAAAACCCTCTGGGTTTAAAAAAAAAAAAAGCCGGTCTAGTTTAAAAGAACTTTTTCTTAGGGATTGATACAAAAAAAAAAAAAAAAAAAAAAAAAAAAAAAACTAAAAAACAAAAATCTGCTCCTAAATCTGATTTAAAAAAAAAAAAAAAAAAAAAAAAAAAAAATGCTAATGATATATGCTGCGATCAAGTCTCAGGTTCTGTTTCATCTTTCTTCAATATTTCTTGTGACCACAGGTGTCATTTTGGGCTTTACATTGCGTTTTACCGTCCAAACATTGAAGATCGGTCGTGTGTGTGTGTGTGGGGGGGAGGGGGTCTGCCAATATTAATCGCTGAAATACGTTTGATATCCGATGCGATCAAGTCCCAAGTGCACTCTCTTCCTACCACTTTAATCTAAGGTGCCCTTTAATAATGGGGGGAAAAAAACTTGAGCCGGCAATTTTTTTGCTCCTATTTCTTTGCTGATACCAGCGCTGATCTACGGAGGAATGTTAAACTGCGTTTTCCCGATGCAAATTAATTAATTAAGTAAAAGTAGATTCAAGTGAATGCTAAGTATGATCGTTGACCATATAACATTTTTCTGTTCACGAGAGAAGTAGGACCATTTAGGGTATCAAAATGTTCATTTTTGCCTATTTTGGTTCAAGGTGCTCTTAATTAAGTTTATTACAAGAATTTATGGTACTCAAGGATATTCATTGTACCATTTGAGTCATAACCGTGATGTTTAAATGGTTCATAACCAATACTCCAGTAAGCGTCACTCCGATATAGCCATACATCCATACTACATGGAGAATTGGTTGTGGACCAGTATGGACCATTATACTGGGGATAGCATATCCTCTGTTCATCAACGGTTTCTTATAGGTAGGCCATCTTCCACTCGTTTTCTTTAAAGCCATAATATGTTACAGTTATTACAAATTGTTGAGTAGACTGGTAAAATCTTTGTCCACCTTTTCATTTAATGAATCACGGGTCGACGATACGATGTGAAATTGAAACGGGATAGACGAAGGAAGCAAAAAAATTGCCGGCTCAAGTTTTTTTTCCCCCATTATTAAAGGGCACCTTAGATTAAAGTGGTAGGAAGAGAGTGCACTTGGGACTTGATCGCATCGGATATCAAACGTATTTCAGCGATTAATATTGGCAGACCCCCTCCCCCCCACACACACACACACGACCGATCTTCAATGTTTGGACGGTAAAACGCAATGTAAAGCCCAAAATGACACCTGTGGTCACAAGAAATATTGAAGAAAGATGAAACAGAACCTGAGACTTGATCGCAGCATATATCATTAGCTTTTTTTTTTTTTTTTTTTTTTTTTTTTTTTTTAAATCAGATTTAGGAGCAGTTTTTTGTTTTTTAGTTTTTTTTTTTTTTTTTTTTTTTTTTTTTGTATCAATCCCTAAGAAAAAGTTCTTTTAAACTAGACCGGCTTTTTTTTTTTTAAACCCAGAGGGTTTTGGATTTTTTTGTGACATATCAAGCTGATTTTGTAGTCAAAGGTTTTGTTTTGTTTTGTTTTTTTTTTCATGGCATTCTTTGAGCAACGACAGAGTCAGAGGCGGCGCGTGCAACTTGGCATCGATGCCCCCCCATTTGGGGCCAAGGCCCCCCTGGGATGGACCTTTTCGGTCCGAGACTCCTCAGGCCACTTGAAGACCTTCATCAAAATAAAAAAAAATCATATCCAACTTCTCATGGCGCATGCTAAGTCCATAGAAGTCGACATTAGCGGATTTCAGTGAAACCAGTGCTTATTCACGTTCGATCTGGCAAGACCGCGCGCCTTTGAAAAATCGATATCTCGAAGTAGAATTGCTGGATTGCACTGCGGTTTGAGGCGGTAGCTATAGCTTTTTGGTACTTACTAAAACAATTACGGATCCACCCAAGTTGATTAATAGATCCTATGGGACCTCTAACGGCCACAGTTTGGGACTGTCGATGATCGCTATTTGGCCGCCATGTTGGATTTGAAAATTATTAAAATTGGACCTCAGATTCGGTTTTCTCGACCGCGAAAACCCCTGGAAACTAATTTTCACTTAAATCCGTTGATAAACAGGATGGTTATTGAGACTGCCAATAAATCACTATTCTGCCGCCATCTTGGATTTGAAAATGAGTTAAAACAGCTCTCAGATTCGGTTTTCTCGACCGCGAAAATCCCCAGACCCAAAATTTCAGTCAAATCCGTTGATAAACAGGATGCTTATTGAGATTGCCAATAAATTGCTATTTGGCCACCATCTTGGATTTGATAAATAGGTTTTCTCGACCGCGAAAACCCCCGGGACCAAAATTTCAGTCAAATCCGTTGATAAATAGGATGGTTTTTGAGATTGCCAATAAATCGCTATTTGGCCGCCATCTTGGATTTGAAAATGGTTTAAAACGGATCTCAGATTCGGTTTTCTCGACCGCGAAAACCCCCGGACCCAAAATTTCAGTCAAATCCGTTGATAAACAGGATGGTTATTAAGACTGCCGTTGGTCGCTATTTGGCCGCCATCTTGGATTTGATAATTAGGTAAAACGGACCTCAGATTCGGTTTTCTCGACCGCGAAAACCCCCATACTCAAAATTTCATTTAATTCCGTTGATAAACAGGACGGTTATTGAGACTGCCAATAAATCGCTATTTGGCCGCCATCTTGGATTTAAAAATGGGTAAAAACGGACCTCAGATTCGGTTTTCTCGACCGCGAAAACCCTCGGACACAAATTTCCAGTCACATCCGTTGATAAACAGGATGGTTATTGATACTGCGAATAAATCGCTATTAGTGTTTTAGCCATTTAAGTTACTTTGGCCCATTTGACAGTCATTAATTGTTAAAACTCGAACGAAAACCGTGGGTCAAGAGTCAAAACTCAAAATAAAGATAGCCGCCGTTGTTGTTGTTGTGTGATTTGTAGTATACGGACCTTGGTGGTGTGGACACAGAATAAACTTGTTTCAGGCTTCGGTCTGTGGCAACACTAAAGGGTGGTCTGATTGGCCCATGCTTATTTTCGAGTTTATTTCCTTACAAGTGAATGAAATAAGTTAAACTCTTCGGAAGTATCATCTCCCAGTCATTCTGAATCTATCAATATATGGTTATCTAGGGTTTTGTGTAGGCGTTTACTCTGTGGAGTGACTTATTGAATAATTGGTTTTGGCGGTCGATTCAAAATTGAACCGTAAAAAAGACGGTTTTCTAAAGATTTATTTTTGCTTGAACCATGAATCAAAAATCAATTCATACCATCTCATAGATCTTTTTGGGCCCGTTCTGGCCATATAGGGGGTTATGGGGTTTTGAGCGACGGTATAAGCGGTATTTAACCGAACATGCGAGAAATCCTGCTCAGAGCCTTTTTCGCGATGTTCGTAAAAAATATAAGTGGTCCCGCTAGCCAACTGCTTCTGGGGTTTTAAACTTGACCGGGGTGGCTATCGCCACTTATAATATTGGAAATTTCTTGGACAATAACTAAGGTGATTCCAGACAAAACTTTTCCAAATTTCAATCCAATGGGCCACTGGTCGCTTTTCAGAAAAGTCGTATTTTTGGTGTTTTAAACTGAAATCATAGATAAAACGCAAAATTCAATAACGTCTACACCCGCAAAATTTTTTATGGATTATTTAAGCCCAAAACAAGTAAAATTGGTTTAGAATTAAAGCCGAAAATTATGAAATTCATTTCGCCATAAGCTTAGTGAGTGAGAGTGAGTGCGAGTGATAATACGACCATCTGCCTCACTCGCACTCATTGAGGCTTATGAGAATTTTCGTATTTCATAATTTCCGGCTTTCCTTTTAAGTGTTTCAACTTGAAACTTTCAGGGCATCTTCCTGAAGTAAGCTCGCAGGTTCTGACGTTCTTCAAATTTATGTTTTTGACGTAAATTCGTCAATTTTAGCCAAAAACTGTTGACTTTTCGAGCAGCGCAACGTGGTGTCTACGGTTGGAACGAATTGACCCTGGAATCATTTGAAGACCTTACTAGTTTTTTCTTTCCAGGAAGTTTTAGTCATAACAACAATTTCTACTAAACTATTCAAGAGGGGAGTATAGCTCCAGAAGATCAATGAATAGATATTCATTCACAACAAAAAACAGCCTTAAAAAAAGTCTTACAGTTATTCTCATGAATAAATACAGATCCATAACACAACTAGAGAGCAATTATTCCTGAAATGACCTCCTTGCTTTTTCACGTTCAGAAAACGACAAAAAAGGAAAAATGTTGCGCAGGATTTTTTTATTCTAAGCTGGTAGACATCACAACAAAAGAACTACTGGACCTAAACAATATGACTAAATAATTTTTTTAAACATGAGTGTAAAGGGAATAAAGAGGCAGGAGAAGGGAGTTTACCTCTTTTAATGGAGCCTCAAGGTTGAGAATAGGCTCCAATAAGCTAGGCTTCACCTCCTCATAAATGAGAAGCTTGGTTGACGGAGGAAAACCAGCTCTTTCATTCAACATAAGGATTAGATCATCTGCAAAAAATAAAAATACGAATTAGACTAAAACTTAGAGTTGTCAATGGAGCTGTTGCACACTTTTGTTGAAGATGCTTTAATAGTTGACTCTGATGTAAAAACGTCCATAAATAACGATGGCAGCACTAAAAACTTCCTAAATCCACTCCTAAACTCAATCAATGCTTTTATTTGTGCAAGCGTAACGGTTGCGTAGGGCAGTAATAATGGGAGATTCCCATCTAATAATACTGTAACTCCATCAAGAGGTGACCAATAAGAGACGACTTTCCTTTGACATTGGTGTCACCAGGTGTCACAGTACTGCGGTACTATTCATCGAATGTGGATCACTACTCTGGTGACTAATTACTCAGTAAATATTCCTTGTCAATATAGAGAGAGTGACAAAATTAAAATAGGAATCTCCCATTATTACCGTACTAAGCCACCATTACGCTCGCGCAAATAAAAGCATTTATTGAGTTTAGGAGTGGACTTCCTGGTGACACCTTATCCTAGGTTTCAACTTAGAGGAAAAGATTATACATGAAGAAATTATTTCTCTCCTGAAAGCTGCGTGCGAATTGTCCTCTCCTGTTTTCCTCCACTGTTATTCCTGTCATTTATGTTAGATTCCTGTTGTTTCAAACGGTATTACGCCTAGTTATCTTTGATAACCAATCCCAATATATTATTCATCTGTTCTTTGTAAGTATTCTCATTATTTGCTGTGGATGGCATCATATTCATTTAACCTTGATTAGAATCATATATAAAGATTCTCCAATTCCAAAGTTTTTAGTGCTGCCATCGTTATTTTTGGAGGTTTTTGCACCAGAATCGACTATTAAATCGCTTATAGCAAAAGTGTGCAGCAACCCCATGGAGATCTGTAAATACTTTTCACTCCTGGGGCTAAAAGTACAAACATGAAGAAAAAAAGTTTATTCAAAGCACACTCAATCCGCAAGTTAAGACAAACCTCCGTAAATAAATATTGACTTCTCCACTTTTGAGAGGTGAAGAAGCCTTTGTAGAGCATTCTTAAAGAGGCACTGGAAGTCAAAAATGTCAGAAGTCTCACAGAAATATACAGGGTGTACCAGACCACCCGGATAGGTACTTTTTCTCGAAAACGGCTGGGCGTAGAGAGCTGAAACATAAAAGTCAGATAGGGAATTGACCCCAAAGAATTCAATGAAAATATTTTCAAAGCCCCCCGAGGCCCCCCTGGGGGGTTTTGGGGGAGTTCAAAACACATTATTCCATTTTTGGCGGGAAAAAGCCAATAAAAGGTACACAAATAAGTTCAGATCTTGAAAGAACAACTCATTGCCGACATTTTTGTTCCAGTAAATTTTTCCATAAAACCCCAATTTTTTGGGGTTATGGGCCCTTTTGGGGGGAAATTTTCATTCGGCCACTGTGACCACACTATTCAATGTTTTTACAAAAACTAAAAACCATCTGAAAGAAGAGATCAAGACCTTTCTATTGATGTGTCACATAATACCTAAAAGTGAAAAATTAAGGCCCCCTTTAGATTCCAAAATTTGGGGGTCTTTGGGCCCCCCCCACGTAAAAAAAGTCAAATAGCAAGGTATGGCTTGTGATACATCGATCGAAAGCCCTCAAAGAGTAGAATAAGATGGCGCAATCCAAAATCCTCTACAATCATTACTTTCAAAATGGCGGCCATTTGAAAATTATGGGTGTTCAAAGGTAAGTCCTGGGAAAAGAGTCCAAGGTTGAACGATACATGGCTTGAAAGGCCTTAAGAAAAGCAAACGAATGGCGCAAACCGCAAATCAATCCGCCTCTTCAATCAAAAGTTTTGGCCGATTGAAATTTAAGCAGCCTTAAATAGGCCTTATTGAGCCCTTTATGTTTCAATCGGCCATAACTTTTGATTGAAGAGGCGGATTGATTTGCGGTTTGCGCCATTCGTTTGCTTTTCTTAAGGCCTTTCAAGCCATGTATCGTTCAACCTTGGACTCTTTTCCCAGGACTTACCTTTGAACACCCATAATTTTCAAATGGCCGCCATTTTGAAAGTAATGATTGTAGAGGATTTTGGATTGCGCCATCTTATTCTACTCTTTGAGGGCTTTCGATCGATGTATCACAAGCCATACCTTGCTATTTGACTTTTTTTACGTGGGGGGGCCCAAAGACCCCCAAATTTTGGAATCTAAAGGGGGCCTTAATTTTTCACTTTTAGGAATTATGTGGCACATCAATAGAAAGGTCTTGATCTCTTCTTTCAGATGGTTTTTAGTTTTTGTAAAAACATTGAATAGTGTGGTCACAGTGGCCGAATGAAAATTTCCCCCCAAAAGGGCCCATAACCCCAAAAAATTGGGGTTTTATGGAAAAATTTACTAGAACAAAAATGTCGGAAATGAGTTGTTCTTTCAAGATCTGAACTTATTTGTGTACCTTTTATTGGCTTTTTCCCGCCAAAAATGGAATAATGTGTTTTGAATCCCCCAAACCCCCCGGGGGGGCCTCGGGGGCTTTGAAAATATTTTCATTGAATTCTTTGGGGTCAATTCCCTATCTGACTTTTTTGTTTCAGCTCTCTACGCCCAGCCGTTTTCGAGAAAAAGTACCTATCCGGGTGGTCTGGTACACCCTGTACAATTGAAGTGTCCTAAATACGTAAACAATTCTTCAAACAAGTTGGTTGTTGAAAATGTTACAATGCAGTCCAGGTAGTTGTGAAGGGTGGGTTGTTATTGGGTTTTCTAACGTGTTTATAGAGAAGCGTGAAACCAGTTAACCAGGTCTCTCTGTCCTAAATAAGATACGCTCAAGACTGATCTGAACAAAATGTTAGCATCAGGAAATGTTAGGCACACACATCGCTGTAGTGAAACCAACAAAATCTAACTGCAGCTCTCTCAACTCTGTTGCATCATTGTGTGCTGATGCAATGTTGCATGAGCCATCCCATTCCTAGGGTGTACTTCGACAACATTGCATTGCGTCAACACAAATTTGCTGCTCATTAGAAACCAGCCTTGTTAAAGAAAATTGATGTCCCGGAATGATTTCATAGGTTTAGCTTGAATAAAAGATAATGGTATGATCTACAACTGCTTTTACCATAAGTCTCTTACACCTTTCTTTAAGATTACTCCAAATTAAAAGAGAGACTTAAAAAAAAATCATTGATTCTTCTTGAAATTGTAAAGGTAAAAAAGACCGAAATTGGGGAGGAGGGGAGATAATTTGACCTAATCTTTTCTAAAATGAACATCCTTTTCCTTTGATTTCTTTTAGTCTTCAGAAAAATTATGCTTATAAGTTGCGCTTTTTCACAGTATCCTTGACCATTATGATCTTCCTGACACAAAAAAAAAAAGAAAGTAATTAAAATACTCACACATTGTTTGATCTTTGGGCAAGTAGTAGTGGCCACAGTAGAAAATTTTCATTAATTTTGGATCATACAGTTTGAAGAACAACAGAACTTCTTCACCCTTGTTATAAAGAGGGAGACATGGTAAGTCAGTGTCGTCCGGAGGCGCAACTTCCAGAAAGACATTCCACGGATTCTGATCTCCTGATACATCTGATATCGATCTGAGTAAATCTTGCTCCCAGTCGATCATGGCAGGTCTGCATGTGTTGTTGCTACGCCGCAGGAGTGACCAAGGCCGAATTTGTTTCACAGAGCAATTCTAAAGAACATGACAGTGAAATAATAATTCATTTAGGTACATAAAAGTTTCATTTTTTGTTTAATCAAGTTCTCCATTTTGTTTTTCAATTCCTGCAAATTTTATTGCATCTTTGGAGTCTAGATACAGTAGCATCTCAATTATCCAGATTTCGCTGGACCGAAAAATTTGTCCGAATAATCGAAATTTGCCGAAAAACGCAATCTAGACGCTCTGAAATGCAGTCAGCGAAGATTTCTTTAAAACGCCCCTTTAAAGGCAAAGTTAAGCAACCCGAGTACGGTTATTCCTGCCGCGTAAATACGGAGCTACCCATTTTATAGAACATCGCGTTTTCTGGTTATTTTCTTTTTTTTTCAAGCAATATTACGGAGAAATTCGGTTAACTTTGTTCCCGAACCACAAATTCTGTCCCGATAATCGAAATTTTCGGACAGCCGAAATTCGGATAATCGGAAAAAAAAACACATTGAAAGTATTGGGATTTCGCCGGGACCGGCCAGAAAATCCGGATAACCAAAATATCGGGATAATCGAGATTCTACTGTAGCTAGACATTATGTCAAAGAGACTAAAAGTAATTCTTGCTCAATTTGAAGAACAAAAGAGGTATACCTCAGATTTGGATGACAGAATCTGTCATACAAACCAGAATCCAGAATCTGTCATATACTGTTACTTTGTAACCAAGGAGCTCAAAAAATGCTTGTTTAGCCATTATTTTTCATGACCACAACAATTTTGTGAACCTAAAGCATGGACGTAAAGCATGAGCTCTACCTATAGAAATAATTTGAGTGTTCAGAATGCCGATTACAAACTCGCATTGCTCATTCCTGCTGTCCGCGCGCTCTAGAGCAGATGAATGATTGTTGTCCACAGTTGATCTCAGCAGTGCTACCAACCTGGGGAGCACAAATTCCCCAGGGTTTTTGTATGAGCAGTCCGCCCACTCTCGGTCGTCCACAAAATAACCAAACTGTGACCAGGGACTACAGTGGTTCACAGTGAGCGGTTGTTGACATAAAAAAGACAGCTAGTATTTAAATACATTCTTTCCACCCTTCACTGCGTGAGATTTTTTTTTTTTTTCAACCAAGCATGGATTTTTCAAATCACTAGATGGTCAGATATACAGGAAAAATAGAAAAAAAAAAATAATTGGGTCCAGTTTTTCTGTAAAAATTCTAATTTGTCTATTTCTCACTTGTTATACTTGTGCTGTAGCACCATAAGAAAAGGCGGAAAAAGAAAAAAAAAATTCAAAATTTAAAAAAAAAAAAAGTTTCGTTTGATTAGATTTTTCAAAAAGCAAATGCCAAAAGCTTGGTAAAACTAATGAAATTGGGGTTGTATTGCATAAGGGGGCAAATCCCCCCACCCTGATTTCCATGATTAAAATTCTTATAATGAGTGCTGGTAGTCTTTTGAAAAATGTTTCAGCCCATTTTTATATTTTCTTACAATGTGACACTGGTGATTTTGAAATAAGTCAAAATATACAATTACTGTGTCTGATATGGGGCTTTTTACATCATTTGACACCGGTGTCACACTACGCAGTGAGGGGTTAAAGTTCTGGACTGGGTGGAGGGGGGAGTAATCCTGACCGATTAGTCATAATTTTATGAAGGCTGTATTGATTGGTGGCAAGAAATACCGATAATAAATGAAAATATATTATAGATAAGCTTACAAGAGTTTTCGATACATGGTCCAGAAAATCTAGTAAAGTTGTATTTTTCTTCTCTCGATAAATCTGGCCTTGAGACTTTTTAGGGTCAAACAGATCAGGTCCTTGATGACCGTCGAAACAATCTTCCAGCAGAATGTTCACTTCCATGTAGGAATACGCTTCTATCTGCCCTTTCCGTTTGATTTGGTCTGGCTGTTTTTCTCCCAGCGATTGATCATCAAGCTAAAGAAAAACCAAAGCGTGAGCGCAGGATAAGAATAGAGGAGAAAGAATCAAAAGGAAAATACGTGAGGATACAATACTTTTAGTCCGTACAATAACAAGAGTGGAAAGCAAGGAATGAAAACTCCTAACAATGGTTTCAGTGATGACGTCATTCAGTGAAAAAGTTACATAATATTAATGGTAAGGAAATAAAGAGTATGATTAAAGATGTCGCAGAAAAAAGGCAACTTCTGAAGTTGAAAGTTGTGTAGATCCTATCAGTGGAAAGCGCAAAATATGTACGATGGCCATCGAAGGCCCCATCAAACGGCTTTAGATGACAAAACAAACTGCGACTTTTGAATTTGGAAGATATTTCTTTTGAATTTATTATTTGATATTCAAAGCCATTATCTCCAGTTTCTTGTCAAATTCTTCCTTGCCATTTTCATAAAATTTGTCTCATTTGCATAGGGAGCGTTCTAGAATGCATTTGATCTGAGAGCTGGTGAAACTAAGATTATAAATAAGTGGAATAAAACTTTTTAAATTTAATCGATAGGTTAACCATTTCTACACCTTTTCTTACATAAATAATAAAGATTTAGTAAAATATGTGCTTTATGATGAGCAAAATTGAAAGTCGAAAATTGAAGCCGGATTACTGAATAAGTACTTTCAATTTGGCTTAAAAAGCACATATTTTACTAAATCTTCATGATTTATGTTAGAAACGGAGTAGAAATGGTTAAACTATCGATTAAATTTAAAAAATGCATTTCATTTACTTATAATCTTAGTTTCACCAGCTCTCCGATCCGATGAATTCCAGAACACTCCCATACTGGATTACTCAATAAAATGGAGTTTTGGGTGGGGCAAAATTATTTCACAAAACTCTACTTCCAAGATCATTACATCATTACTAAATCAATCTATTACCTGGAATAATTACAGAGGAAACATGTTATTCCAAAGAAGAAAGCATTCAGTCTACTGCTAAGATTAAAGGTAGAGTAAAGGAAAAGTGTCGATGAGTAAAAACAAAAGATCAAGAAAACAACTGATCATGAGAAAATAAAGAAGTAAAAGAAAATGCTACCTAACAATGCCCAAAAGTTAAATCACACAACCAGACTGTTCTTTCACCATTCACCAAATTCTATACAAGAGGACTGGACGTTTACAAATCTTTCAGCTGATTTGGCAGCGTGAAGAAAAGTCTGAATGCAAGACACCAGTGAAATACTCTGATGTTTGTTTAAAAAAAAGCATGTTAAAATAAAAAAAAAAAATGGGAGGAAGGTGGACTTTGTCAACTACGTTGTTTGCAGAATATTCTGAAATGCAAATCAAACTTATGTTTGCAAAAATATTGACCAAAGGTTGGCTAATTCACCACACTGCATGCACCTACAGTTCTACGATTTTTTATTATTTTTTTGGATGTGTTCGTTTGTCAGTGACTACTGACTGTCGGAATTTTCAACAAAGTAAAAGCAGTAGTAGCAGGGTCAAAACGAACAAAAATTGCTGCATTGTCGGCAAAAAACCTGCACTGAATCAGAAACTTAAAGAAATTTCAATGTTACAAATTATTAAAACAATTAGAAACTAAATGGCCAAAAAATACATCACAGACAAAATAAGGATTGAAATGGGAACTAGGCCAACAATTGGCCTGGTTCCCATTTTAATCCTTATTTTGTCTGTGTTACAAATTATTATAAAAGAAAAAAAAAGTGCAGAAGGGGGTAAAGCTGAGACAATTGTGAGGTGTGAAGAGAAACTTGAAGCAAATTTCAGGCAAACTCAAGCAGAATGCCAAAATGGCCAAAAGATACAAACAACAACCACTATTTCATAAATCAGAACTAACTAGTAGCTCAAAAATCTAACAACAACCAAATTTGTGAGCAGAAAAATGCGAGTAGTTGATGAGAAAATACCTATTTTGTTTTACTGAAAATGGTGATAATCTGAAAAATCGAAGAAAGAACCAAAACTTGGAGATGAGCAGATCGAAGTTACATCTGCTTGGTAGTGGTTCTAGCTGACTTGATAAAAGAGCCAGCTCATTCCAGGCCAAGAGATGGGGTAAGGGATTTAAGGAGGGTGGAAATCCAGAATTACCAGTCAGCATCATCAAGTGACTTCGAAAAGAGTTTCCCAGCTTTAAAATAAAAGACATTCTTGATACAAACGAACACTATCAAGGTAAAAAGAAAAAAATAATTCTGAGCTTCAGCTGAAAGATAAAAACGAAAACACAAGATTTAATTACCGTGCGTACCTACCCTTGTACATCACGCACCCCACCTACATTTAAGAATTTACATAAAGAAATCACTGTTTTCCTTGAGAAAACCAGGTTTCGGGGAAAAAAAAAGTTATTAATGTGAGAGTTTGGTCAATTCTTGTAACGCCTCTTTCTTGCAACTATGCTCGCCACATAGATTTCTTCGCTATTGCCATCTTTCCCTTCAGAATCCGACGCCTCAGCCCCATCATAGACATCTTTAGTATAATTGTAAGGATTTTTGTAACTGTCTTCATTGGCCTAGAGAGGGTCGTCTTCCATTCTGTCCAACACAGAAGGTAAACAAAAGCAGGTCAAGCAAGGTAAAGCCATGCGCTGATTGCTTCATTACATGTCCCCTGTCTCCAGAGCAGCTTGTCAAGTGATGTATTGTGGGTTGCATCTAGGGCAATATTGGTGTATGCCTTGCAACCCATATTGCAGAGCGAATTTCCCCCACAAAAAAAAGGTGCTAGTTGTACATGGGTAAATATGGTGCCATTAAAAAATCTTGATTGAATGCAATTTGGATTCAAATCCTTGCATTACTTCTGCACTAGTCAACTCAGATGACTAAATTGTGAGCTGATCATAAAGAGGCAATAAGCACAAGTTACCAGCCATGGACCAAAACAGCTTTTGCCTCATTTTCCGACAGGTTGCACCATGGGCATAGACAACAGCATTGAATTTTTAGATTGACATTAAATCATCTTTGCTCAGTTCTGGAAAAGATTTCAGAAGTTTTTAGAGTCTCAACTATTATTTATGCTGAATGCTACAAAAAAGCCGACTTTTAATTTATGATTTATCCGTAGCAAAAGTTTGTGACATCCCCAATACACAAAATTTGAGAGCTCTGTGAGTGGCACTGATTCAAACATGAACAAAGTTTGTTTAAAAATCCAAAAAAAAAAAAAATAAAAAATAATTAGAATTTTACACTTCATACCTGACCATCATTCCTGTTTTCCAGTTCATTTGGAGCATTTGGAAGCAACCGATAGTACACTTTTTTGGCTGGATTAGAGAGGAAATCTTTTATTGTCCTTCCCAACTGATTAGCAGCAGAATTTCCAGGTGTATCCTCATTTCTGAAAAAGATCAAATTTAAGCAAATGAAGCTCAAACCGACAAGTCTAGTTACCCAAACATTGAGACTTGTTAGACAAGTATTTTAAAGCATAAACTACTTATCAGAATTTCCACACAACAAGCTTTTATCTTTCTTAATATAAATTGATAAGACTTTGTGAAACTTTCGTAATAACAAGTTTAAAAGATCAAAATGACATTTGAAGAACTTTAAATTTTTTTATCTCGAGTGGGAGGAGGGCAGAATCATTTAGGTGTGGCTTGGTCAGTAATTATTTTTCCTTTTTCTATTTAGGTAAACTTTGAAAATTCCACCTCAGTCTCGAAAGAAGATTTAGCTTACCCATGATACACTAAGAACTCGATTTTTGTCTATTGACCCCAATTTTTGAGCAATCTTCTCAACTATTTCATCGTAAGCCGTCTTGTTTTGTATTTGAAACTTGAATCCAGCGTCCTCTGGAATATCGTTATCACAGAATGTCACTTCTACAGGACTATCTCTGAAAGAAAAAAATTTACAAAAAAAATAATTAAAAATCCAAGTTTGAACAGAAAAGATATTGAAGACGGTTATTGGGTTAAGTTCCACCGACCTTGAGGGATGATCATCAACACATCCTCAATTTAAACCAAAGACATTGAAAAGAGGTAGACACAGTAGTATATGGATCCACGTGTACAATCGAGTGAATTTTAATGATACCAATGCTACTCTTACTGTCAATTTTTTTCCACTTGACGAATGTCGGTCTTTTTCTTAAAATCAGTACATAATTTTTCTCTATAGACTGGTGCTTGGAATCATCAACTCATCAACACTTCTGAACAAAGTTTGTATAAAAGGTGAAAAGTGTCTAGCTGCTGGCTTAGAGTTCGGAGGAAAGATTTTTTTTTGTTCCTCAGTTTAGTTACGATATCTTGTATAGGACCATTATTGCTGAAATTACGTTAGAATCGAATAACATTTCTGGCAAAATTGCTTATTCATTTTGCTTGAGAAAGTTATATTTTTAGAATCCTACTGAGCAAGATGATACTTATGTTTTTCTGAGTTTATGATTTTTATTCCATTGTTTAGTGATTCCTTTGTGCATTGATGATATGTTAAAAATAAAACAATTTTCAACTAGCAAGCAAGTGCTTGTTTCGACGTTTTGCGCTATGACATTGCAATCCACATTCCCGAACATACTTTGCCTCCAGCCATTCAAAAATCAGCTGCCATTTTCTGAGTGCTCATTTAACATCCACTTTTATTCTATGATTTGAATTTTGAAAACTGTAATGAACACACTATCAAAGGTGGCTGTTGCGAAGGTCTGAAATAATATGTTTTTTTATGAAGAAAATGGAAGTACTTGATGAGCTGAGACCAAATGTGCCTTTGGTATCTAATTAAGTCCAATTATTCCGGAGATGAGAGTTTTGCCCAAAATACATTGTCTTAAATGGAAATTCTGTGTAATGTTATCACTACACCCACGATTTTTTGCAACTTTACAAGTGTCTCTCCGAAATCAGGACACTTAGGAAAAAACCAAAGGCACCATTGTTCTCAGCTCATCAAGTACTATAATTTTCTTTAAAAAAACACAAAATTTCAAACCCTTGCAACTGCCCCATTAATGAAAAATATATCTCATTACAGTAGTAAACAAAACAACACTAACCTAAAGTAATCATTTGGTGTTTTATAAATATATTTGGCTTCAACTTCAGCGGGCTCTTCTCTCTGAAATACGATAATGTTAGTGCCATCTGAGTTGTTCAGAATCTACAATCAAAAGTAATCAGATTAGAATCATAAATAAAGAATGATAGCTTTGCGATGGTAATTCTCTCACAACTCCCCATTTGGTTAAGTACAGCAGATACACTGAAAGTACTGCTGTGAATCTTGTAGACAAAGTCAAGCAGCCACAAAATACAATGAAAGTTTGTTGTGTGGAACGTTGTCTAAGTGGAATATCTCGCAAAGTGGAATTTTTTTCAGGAACCGTAAAACCTCCTATCAAAGAGTAAACAAGAGTCGCAATTGAATGGAAGGCCTGCGTGGTCATCGCAGGTAAGGGATCGGAAACGTGGGCTGGCCTCTGATTGGCTGCAAGCGTGGTGCAAAAATGTCTTCGGGTATAGGGAAATTAACACGGGGTTTTTGTTCCGGGACGTTTATCTCGAAACCCAAGCAAATTCGTCTCTAAACAATTTATGCAAGTCGATTTAGCAGAATTTTCCAAACAAATTGATAGGTCATAAGTGCCACTTTATTGCAAATTTGAAAAGACTGTTTCAGTTGAAAAGTACGCACAATAGTGTGTTTACATGCTTGGCGTGTGTTTGATTAACTCACTATTATGTGTACTTTTCAACTGAGACAGTCTTCTCGAATTTGCAATATACTGGTACTTGTGACTTATCAATTTGTTCGGAAAATTCTGCTAAATCGACTCGTATTAATTGTTTAGAGACGATTTTGTCACAGGTTTCGAGATAAACGTCCCAGAACGAAAACCCCATGTTAATTTCCATAAGGCCAAAAACAGTTTGGCAACACAATCTCCCTCCATTTCAGCCAATCAGAAGCCGACTCTTATCAGTATTGACCACGCTGGCTCTCAGTGCAATTGCGACTCTTGTTTACTCTTTGCCTCCTATACTCTGATCGCAATTTCCTTAGTGGAACTTTCGCTAAGTGGAATTTTTTTTGGGACAGGACCGAGGTTCCACACAACGAACTTTCACTATAATAACGATTCCACACTTCTGGCATGCTGCAGGATTTTCCAGGTGATTCTATGTCAAGTGACCAAGATGATCGATTAGTCAATCAATTAATGGTCATTACTGGGTTTTATGGATATTTTCTGGAAAACGAGAATTGTCAGCACCTGTAGGTAGATGTAACAAAGATATCTGCTAAATTTGGCTGCTCGAATCCGCAAAATAAGGATGTTATTATGGTTGCTAGCCAGAGATACACGATTTGTGCGAGTACCCAATTACCGGTCCATTATTGCCAGATAGCAGAAAGCCGATACTTTCAGATTACCGGCCTGGCATCTCAGTGCTACTGATACCCATATCTGGCCTCTGATATTGATCGCGAATTACCGGACTATCGAGTCGAATTTTTGGGATCCAGACATGGATTCCTAATGAACTTCGACAAAAACACAACTTTGGTCGATTGCACGATTTTTCAAGTACCGGTCAGTGAGATGCATTTCTCAATTTTTTATTTTCTTTTCTTTTTTTATGATATTTTCTTTTAAATTCCGGGTTTTCTTCCCTTATTCAACAGGAAATCTCTTAGCTGAATCTGTGTTCCCTAAGCGTAGATGGATGACACTATGGAACGGAGTGAAGCAAGTGAAGTTCCAAACGACTTATTTTGCGATCGACTAAATTTACAGGAATGCTTGACTCAAGATTCTATACTGTCAGTGTGCTATTCAAAGCTTACAATGTATACAAAAAAACATCTATTATATCCGAAATCTGATTCCTACTCCATTGGACTAATGTGATATCTTGGTCCTACAGAACAAACTGCGATGTACCTAACATATGACATAAATTGGAAAAGCTGCAACTTTGAGCTGATTGCAGCATAATGATATTGAAGGGTTGTAGGTGGCGGAGGCATCCTCTCTACATGTTTTCTCTTACATTTAGTCATATAAAATCATTCCAGGGTAGAGGTCAAAATTCATATTTCCTTTCTCTGTTTTTAATGAAAGAAAAGTTTTGCCAAATTCTTACGCAATATCTGTGTATGGCTCCTGAGGAGTATTAAAACAGGTTGGCGGATAAGCTTATACGGATTTCGGGTAGTCCGGCGGAGTCGATACTCGTCATAATCCGGCCGATATCCTGTGCCCAACTCAGGATACGATCCCTTAGTTTGCAGTGTTGCCGAGTCATCCAAATTTAGCTAGATATTCTTCGCCTCAGATCGTACCTGCCCCAGTATTGCGACAATTTTCTTGGTAGTACGAAAACAACTGCGTTAAAATCGATAAATGACAGAATTGATGGTTGATTCGCTAACCTTTAATGGCTTGTCATCTCGGGCTTATAGCATTAACTTTAGTGGGGACATCACTCATCTCAAAGCGCAAGGTCTTGTTTATCCAACAACAGATGGAAGAATATCCGGTATCAGGACAGTGAGGGCAACTAATTAGAGTTTCGGCTTGTTAAGTTCCGAAATGGTATAACGTTGACTCCGTTCGCCCAAATCAGCGCATATCCTTCTATTCCGTCTTGTGAATAACAAAAAATTGCCGGCAGCATTCATTGAAATTTACACCAGGCACTCACAGCAATACGATTACAGAATAATCTAAGCTCTTCAGCCTTCCTATTGATATTCCATGTTCCTCTCGACAAACACTTCGTGTGGAGAAACATCTTCATTTTTTGAGATCGTCCAAAACACAGAAAAAGAGGTTGACGAGCATCTATTCGAGTAGCATAACTCGCCACACGGAATGAATAGAGAAACAGCTGATTCAAACCTTTTATGCTGAACATTGAGCGCTCGGGTGGAATACTTGGACAAGACTGTTAAAGTGGTGAATGAAACACAAAGCTAAATCTGCAACACTGACGGTTCTTGATTATCCCCGTAAAAATATAGCGGGCAACAATAGAGTCTGGTGTAAATTCCTTTGAGTAGTTTGACTCGCTTTCAACCATATAAAACAGCATCGTCTCATTCCACTTGTTCTGAACAACAAAATTGCCTCAAGGCAGCATTGCATTGATTAATTTAAAGCACCAGAGCTATTCACAGAAATAAAGATTACAGAATCCTCTAACCTCTTCAAGGCGAGCTTCGAAGTTTAAAATAGGTTCCAATTGACTTATAAGAGCCTTTTCTTCAAAAATACGCAGCTTCGTGTCGGGAGGAAAACCAGCTCTATCATTTAAAATTGGAATGAGATCGTCTAAAACACAGAAAGTCAGTAAGGTGAGGGGAGGCAATCAACTAAACTCATCGAGAAGCATTAACTCTCGGCAACATTTCTGACCATGAAAAAAACAGCGATGATACAGTTTGATACCTTTTAATGCTGATACATTGAGCGCGGGGGGGGGGGGGGAATTCACTTAACAAGACTGTAAACCAGTCGTTTTAATGAAACACAAACTAAACCTGAACCATTCTCTACGGCTTTTTGAAAACTGCATACTGGACAACAACCTGGCTAAAGAAAATAAGCAAACCCTAAACTAAACCAGACGAAAAAGTCCTTCACTACCCTTCTGAACTAGTTTAAAGCAGTTTTTCAACACCACTCCAAATCCTTTCAAAGTGGTTCTTCACCACAAATCTAAACCCGTTTGGAATAGTTGGCATGAGCGAGCATTAGTTCAAACCCAACCCATCAGCTGCACAACCCAAAACCAAACCTTAAACCGCTTTTAGATCATCTTTCAAACAGCAGAACAAACTACTTCTAAAACTTTCCTGAAAAAGAAACTGGACCAATTTGTAGCTGTGGTTCAAACCCCTGTAAGCCAAAGAGGCTTACAGGGAGTCTTACCGGGAGTCTTATTAAGTAAATGATTGGATTCAGGCCCTTGATCAGGGACCTGGCTCAAATAGAGTCAAAATTCAGTCAAGTCCATGGCAAGATCTGAATTCAGGATCATAAATTTAGATTTTTCAAGCCCTTATCAAAACCTGGCAAGCAAATAAATTTTTTGGTCTTGCAGTGCCTTCAGATCGTGGATTATGAAAAACCACCAGATATTACAACATTGCGTTATACCTACGCAGGCATCTCGAGACATTCTTTACTCTGATTGAGAAATGCTGAAAAACTTACTAAGAGCTGTAGATACTGGTACAAAATAGTGACCGCAGTGAAAAATGTTCATTAATTTTGGATCATACAGTTTGAAAAAGAGCAGAGCATCTTCATTCTCATTATAAGGGGGTAGTAGTGCTGAGCCGAGGTCCGCAGTAGAAACTTCCAAAAAAACATTCCATGGATTTTGATTCAGCGATAGATCAGCAATAAATTTGTGTGAATCTTGTTTCATGTTGATGTATGCGGGTCTATATGATTGATTGTCAACACCAGGCTCCAGAGGCCAAAGACGAATTTGATCCTGGGGATAGTTCTGAAAGCAAATCAGTGAAAATCAAATCTTTGTTTTCTTATAGGTGAGGCCATTCAATTTTGTCAGCCCTACACAACAAAGCATTGGTGTATCATAGCACTGCATACCATATATATTTATGCTTCGGAATTGTTGGCAAGATATCTTCATATCTTTTTCTAAGACATGGAACAGAAAAAGATGATTCAGGGCTAAAATTTTCTATGTAATAAATCTTTCAAAATACTTAATAAAAAATCAAAATAAAATAAAAAATCATTTACCGGATTGACCTGCAAATAAAAATTTAAGCAATTAAACATTCGATGTTGGTGAAAAGCAATTTTTCTGAATCTTGAATTTCCTGCCAACTCTATACAAACAAAATCTCTGTTCTGGCCATTGGTAAAAAAAAAAAAGACGAGATCACAGCGAGATACATAAAAATCTTGGTGGTCAAATTGGCTGGAAAAAAAATTGTAAGGCTGGTGTAAGGTCACAATAAACTGATCAACAGACAAAAAGATCTAGGTTTAAACAACGGTAAGGTGCGCTTTAAGCTAGACTTGGAATACACAGATCTCATCATGTCTCTACTGCTGAAGATAAAAAACTTACTAAAGTTTTGGATACATGGTCGAGGAAATTTTTCAAAGTCGTCCATTTCTGGACACGCAAAGCTTGGTATTCCGCACGTTCAGGATCATACAGACCAAAGCTTTGATGATCTTCAAAATTTTTTTCAAGCACAATATTAACGGTCATGTATGAATAAGCTCCTTTCCCTCCTTTTTTTCTGAGCTGCTCCAGATGAGTCTCTCCTTGCAAACGTTCAATCAACTGAAAAACCAATAGGTAACATTTTTAGGAATAAGCCTACCCATATTTAACGGTTGGAACTAAAATTTAAATTTAAATGACCAGCAGATTTCAATCGACACGTTAAAAAAATGACAACTTGCTCCCCGAACAATTTTAGCTCCCTCATTATTTTGCTTATTGACCAGGGTTTTGAAGCAAAGCAAACCGCAAAGCAAAAACCACTCCAATCCCCTGAATTACTGAAAGATAGTCCAAACCGCAATCCTACCTGTAGAAATGCCTTAAACCACTACCCAAACCTAACCAAACAAGCTGATCTAGATATGAACCGATTCAACAATCATCCAAAATCGGTTCTAAGACTTCTAAGTGGTCAAGACTAAGACCATAGACTTTTACTTAGTCTATTTAATAATATGTGGCATCAAGCAATAGCTGCAGAAAAATGTAACACAATGTTAGTGAAATGCTGCTCCTGAGAGCGAAAAAAAAAATTTAGCAAGAGCAGGTAAAAAGTAAATAAACCGTGGGAAATACCCTACAAACACTTTCTCACATCAAATTTAATCTGGAGAAGACCCCCAGACCCTCCTTTAATATTCTGGGGGAGACCCTCAGACCCCCAGACCCCCCTTTGACATTCTGGGGAAGACCCCAACACCCCCCCCCCTTTGATATTTTTATCCAAATCCAAAGATCCATTACAGAAATATTTAAATTTTTCTTTTTTTTGATCCATTTTCCCATTGATTTTAATGGTAACCATTTTTCATCCATAACTAACTTAAAGATTAAAATTTTAAAAAAACATGAATCGTCCATTTTGTACAATCTGCGCAGAGCTGTTTAGATTAGATAAGATCACACAGTAAAAAAGTCCTCATAGAATGGAGTCGTGTCAACACTCAGGTCCATTGTGCCTCTTTTTACTCTAGAGCAAGCAGAGGGGCCCAAGTCCTCATATCGAAGCACAGAAGGCCCCTCATTGTTACGCTCCAGATCTCCTGTAGGTCCAGTCAATCTATGCCTGAGAGTAAAAAGCAAAACAGACTATTATATTTACCAACAACTATAACCACTACATGGGCGAAACCATCACGTTTATATAAAACATCATCACTCCAAAATGTTGGATGTTCCGTTTAAATGTATGGAATATTCTATTGCAATTAAGAAGACACTTCTGGAAATAGTCTCAGAGCTCAAACGAGTTGAACCTTACTGTTGTAGTTCAGAAAATTCATTTTAATTAGGGCATGAAAATCAAGGTACAAAAGTAGGAATACTAACTTCCTTCGGTATATCCTCCTCTGAGACTGTCTTGAGAACAGTTTTCTCCTCTGAGTCTCTGATATAGACTAGCATGTACGCGTTTCTGACAGTTAACAAAGGATCATACTTTAAACCATCATCATTTCCGCCAAAATTACTATCCACAGCTTCTTTTTTAGTACATTCACACACGATGTCATCATCAAATTTGTACCACTGTAAAAAGAGGAGAAATATTATTTTAAAACAATGAAAACATACAACTATGTGCCTTCTGCCTGCTGAACGGTTTCATTTGTGAAGTGAAGTTAATTTGTATTGATCAGAAAATTTTCTATCTTATTAAAAACAATGTTTCGTTGCATCTCACTTTTCACTGCACATGTGTTTCTTGTAGCAAGAATTAAATTAGTAAAAATGGACAAATATTCCTGAATCTATGTTGATGTTTCTTTGCAGGCAGGACTGCAAATATAAAAGTATTTTGAACTAACAGTGTTTTTGGTCCGGAAGAAACCACTCTCAACACGCAAAACAATTCCCATTTAGGGTGTTCGACGAATGTGATCGTTTTGCCAACATAAAATGAGTATAGTACTTTCCTGAGTATTATCTGCACCTATTCCTCACTTACAGACTCTCACAATCTATCCATTATTGCAAGAAATACCGAAAAACAAGTAGTGGAAACTGATTTTCAATGTTCAGCAGTTTATAGTTGCCTCTAAAACTCACATAATGGGGGACCCCCGGACGGAGTGTATTTTGATCAAATTTCCAGTAATGCTGGCTCAGATATCAGGATCAACAAATTTATAGCTAACCTAAACTCCTTTCAGGCACGCACCGCACCGGTGCCATAACTCCTACCGCATTTGCCGAGGAGTCCAACTGAGATCAGAGTTTCGATGTCAGCATGAAGATGTTTGTATATTTCTTAAAATTTTTTTTCTTTCCTCGCCAAATCTGAGGTGTGCATCTTACGCGGGAAAAAACTATGTGCACCTATTGTTATACCTTAATAACTAAACTTTAAGCATGGCAGATAAAATCTTCCTACTCTTAGGTATTATTACAAGGGCGCATAATTTCAAAGGCAAAACTTGCTTTGCAAACTAAATCAATAAACATTTCAAGAACAAAACTTCAAAGCTATTAACCCTTTTCACTCCACCATTTTTCAAGCTGAACCTTCCTGTACTCCACTAGAACTCCGTGAACTAGAGCTCCACTGGTAAGTTCAAAAGAAGTGCGTCAGAACGCAGCACTTCTCAGACACCTATTTTGTCCTGTTGATAGCGTCAATTTCGAGCTACAAAATTTTGTGGACCACAGCTCGACAATGGAGCGGAACCCGTTAATCGATTTTGTCGACTACAGCTCGGCAGTGGAGTGGAAAGGGTTAAGTAAAAGGGTTTCCTTAATGCATGCAAATGCACCACTCTATCTCTTTGTCTATCTTGTTGTTTATTATCTCTTTGTTTTTGTTAATTGTAAATTTGTGGGTGCTAACTGCCTCATCATTGGGCCTATGGTGCAAAGAGAAATTCTCTTTCTCTCTCTTTCTTCCATTAAACCGCATATGTTAGACAAGGATGGACAAGGGGATAAAATTCCTCTTTCGTTCTCCTACTCATAAATTCAAAGGGGAAATGAGAGAGATGGAGAGATCCTGGTTGCGCCAGTGAGTGGGCAGATGCCTGTAAATGTGCAGATTTTCTGGTTCAAGATTCAATTTATTGGATTAGACGGACAAAAAATAAAAGAGTAAACACCAATTTATCAATAATGAAGCATCTGATGGTAACATTGCATTTTGCCCATTCAAGCCCAAATGAAAAGTCATAAAGGGAGTTCACCACTTTATTTTCTCAGGTTTCAATACGTTTCAGTTCTTAAGAAGAACAGATACAAAAGCTGCACTAGAATTAAACTGAAAGTAGCTCATGTAAACACTACAATTTGAACCCGAGTTGTAACATTTAGAATAAACACAGCTAGTGATGAATATGAACACGGCTTAGAAGCTCCTGAAATATGACTAGAGCTCGTTTCAGAAATTTAGGCAGACCCCAAGCAATAATCTTTGGAATTTTGTCAACTTATTTCTCATAACGCATGATGGAAATAAATAAAAGTGGATTGGCTTTTCATTGAAGGACGCTTTGAATCAAAAAGCCAAAGTCGCGGGCAAGTTTTGTTCTGATTTGAAGGATTGAAAATTGAGCAATTGCCAAAAGAAAGTGGAGTATAAAGAGGATTCAGACACCTTTCCGTTGCTTTTAGAACAGATGTAAACAACACGACTTCCACCATAACTTTTTCCACTGTGAGCCAACACAGCATGCAAAGAGTAATTTGCAGATATTGACTCTGAATTTGTAAGAAACGGGTCAAGAGATAACTTTTCAGAGAACTCAAACCTGTAAAGAAGAAAATGAAAAAGCTTCATTAGAGAGGTAAATAAATAGTAGATTTTCCTAGAACTTTTTGCTGAAGCTCCAAATTGCAGAGCAACCAAGTCTCTCTCTACAAGTCTACAACAGAATAAACTATTGTCACAATAGTCTGAATCTTAAACCCTGCACAGCTTATTTGGTATGAATAAGAGCATGTAAAATGTTATGCTGTGGACCATGACCTTTGGAAGAAAGTCCTCTGATCAAAACCGCCCTTGATAATTTTGTCCATTGTTTTCCAAAGAGTTTTAGATTTTTTAAGGCATACTTTCAAGTGGCAATGCTTTCAGACTTTGAAATACCTGAAAAATGTAAAAATGTTTAAAAACTGGTCGGGGAATATGGAAGAGTGAAAATTTCTACCAGGATACTTTCTTTTGAAAGTCACAGTACAATGAATTTGGCACCTTTGGAGGAAGCATAAGAACAAATATCCTTCTACTTCGGCAATCAAACCGTGCTGATATCAAAACGCTTAGTTCCCGGTCCCTCCCTTTGCCGAGTGTCTCCAAGTCCCTCTGACCTATACCAGGAGTCTTTTAAAACAACAAATGTATGTACTTCATGTTAATCCTGCCCCATTGTTGGGCTGGCTCATAGAGTAGACTGTTTTAATAAAGCGATATATCGTATAGATTGTCGTGCAACGACCTTTGGTTCCAAACAAACTATGATTCAATGTATATTCCCTATATGCACATTTTTGAGCAGAAATTTAGGCAATTAAATCAGACAATTAGTGCAACGTTTTTGCAATTATGTATTCTACGTCCTGGAAAATGCTTGATTATGACTGATTTCAGGGCTGAAACCAGTAGCATAGCTAGCTGAGCAAGCGCCCCCCTGCCGATTCGAATGCTGCGCCCCTCTTTTTTAAGGAAAAAATTGGCCGCTTCGGTGGAGCCCCCCCCCTTTGCACCATACAAGTCGGAGCCTTTGTCGGAAAAATTCCTTTCTTTAAAAATTGTTGTAAATTAATGTAGAAAAATTATGTTTATTTATTCACAATGATAAAACTAAAAAAAAAAACATATCACTATCATGAGTTTGAAAAAGCTCTGAATTTCGTGAACGTGAATGTTGGCAGAAGCACTTAGAGCCATTACATTGCTTTCTCCTAGCTTCTCTCTTAGCTTCTATTTTTCTCAATCTGTTCTCTTTTCTTTCCTTTTCTTCTTTTCCTTTCCTTTTCTTCCTTTTCCATTCCTTTTTTTCTTTTTCCTTTTTTTCTCCTTTTCCTTTCCTTTTCTCCTTTTCGCTTTTCCTCTTTCGCTTCTCAAAATTTTTGCGCCCCCCCCGCCCAGCGGGGTCAGCGGGGCCTATAGCTACGCCACTGGCTGAAACTTCCGAAATCAACATGATGTAAACAGATTAAATGCTTTGTTTGGAGGTTGGAATCACCCAAGTGTTGTTGTTGTTTCAGTGGAATTGGCGGAAAGCTGCCGAGGGTTGATTCATACCTTCAAATGCATCGTTTAATCTGTAATATCTTGTTGTCTTCGGGAATATCAGTCGTGGAACCAGGCATAAATAAGCATTTTAAAAAACGTAAAATTCATAAACACAGAAAGGTCGCATTAGTTTCCATTAAAAAATGCACCTACGGGGAAAATACATTGAATTAGAGTTGGTTTGGAACGAGAGGTCCTCACACGACAATCGATACAATATATCGCTCAACTGAAACAGTCTATTACACTCTGTTACATTTGCTTTGCACAATAAAAAGACAGTCGGTATTGTTACACACTTCATTTAAAAATATTATGTACTTTCAAGTAATACATGTAATTTAATTCTTATTACACATACATTTTTTAAAGTATCATGCTTATTATACTGTTTCTGTAATTTAATTTTTTGTTTTCTGAGTTACTTCATTTTAAATGCCTCCATTTCCCAACCGGCATTCATGTACGCACGCTATTGCCGCGTGGCCTTACACCTCATTGGAGAACCTTGCCATGCATAATAGGTTAGCAGAGGCCTTCCGACAAGTTCTCTTTTGAACGTTTGGCCTCCACCTAATCTGGTATCCAGACAACACCACGTGGAGGTGTCCATTGAGCAGTTCTTGAGTCTAGTTCTTAGCATTAAACACTAAGTAAAACCATATTTTTGTTTTGTCCACAGCTGTTTTGAGAATAAGAACTGCAACTGTTTTGAGAATAAGATCTGCAACTGGGTCATAATTTCAAAATGGGCCAAATGGTGTCCCAACAAGATTACATTTTTAAAAAAGATCAAATAGGTTCGATGTTTTGATTTTTAAGTCAAAGGAACTTAGTTTAAAGAGGAGCAATGGTAATAATTGTTTTTAAAGTTATTTAAATACTACTTTTCACTGTTTTATGGTTCAAAATGTCCGTCGGTTTCGCGTCCCCCACACAAGTTTTTGGTAATTAACCTAAGTTTTTGACCATATTTTGAGGCTGAAATGAATTTGAAGATCATGAAAACGCTTCAAAAACTCTGTAGAACACATGTCAACCATTGCTTTTTACAAAATTATTTTTCTTTATGCCGTAAATCGTGAAAAATGGTTATACCCCGGTTCCAAAATGGCCGTCGGTTACGCACGAATTTTTCTGTTTTACAGCATCTTAAGAGTTTATTTAAAAGTGGAACTGGGTAACTTACGATTTTTTAGACCATGCTCAAACGTTCTGAACAGGAATTATCAACATCTGTGCAAATGGATTTTATTTGGAAACGATTTTCACCAACAAATCCAATCTCGTGATTTGCCTCAAGTCCTAGTCAGCGGCACTTAAATATACAAAAAAGGTAGGTAATGCTGTAAAGTTCCGCCCTGTAATTTTTAATTCAATTCAACTACCGTAATTTGCTTTAAAAATCAACACCAGAGATTATTATAACAAGTAATGTTCTTATTAAGTAGTTTTAAAACAGTCGGTTACGTAACTGACAGCGTAACCGACACAATCGACAAGTTATTTTCCATTTGTTCATCATGCGTTTCCGCGGTTCATATGAGAATTATCGAAAATTCAGCAGAACCCTTCGATAAAAAGTCTTTTCTAGTAATACTGAAGGTAAAAAATTACTCGTTGCGTTTAAATTTTGACTTGAAATTTTCACAGAGCATGCATGCTCAATTGGCCCGATTTAAAATTATGACCCAAGTGTTTTGTCGGCTCCCCATACAAAGTCACATGGTTGCAGGAAATCAGAGTACCAATTGCACACTTCAAACCACTCAAACTCTCCGTCCACAGTAGTTCCCTAGCTCCAGAGCATAGAGACAATTGTGGTCCACACTTGTTCACAGCAGTGCTACCAGCTGCGAAACAGAAAATCCTGCAGGGTTCTTGCTGGAGAAGCTCCGCCCATTTGCGGTCGTCCACAAAATAGAAAAACGGAAACTGTGGACCACACTTTTCCTTTCCATGGTAAACCATTGTGGACATAAAAAAAGCCTATAGATAAAAAGAATATAAATAAAAATAACTGCCAAACTTAAGGGGAAAGGGGGGAGAAGCTACTTCATTTCATCATTTAATACCATACAAGTGCAGCTCAGGAGAAAGAAAATGTCGCATATACAACAAACCTATCATTAAATTTGATGAAGCGGTCTGCGACCGGATCAAAATAAAACCGCTTGAGATGTAAAATCAATACAGGAGGAAAACTGATGAAAGCAACTGTTTTATCAGCATCTTGAAGGCCTTGCTCTCCGGCATTATACTTGTTGTTACCTGATAGTATTTCTGGTTTCAAGTGGTCAGTAAAAGACTGCAGAACTGGTAGAAATAAAACAAGATAGAAATCAGCTGAGATGAAAAGAAATGGCAAAATATCATAAGTTTAGAGCAAAGTTGGGCAAATAGGAGTGTAATCGATTACACAATTACTGGGTAATCGGTGATCGTCAAACCTTTCGATGGAAATTAAAAGTATTTTTCAAAGATACATAGTAAATTTTAGAGTCTTTTTGATTAGATATATGTAATTCTTCTGCAACTAATATGATGGGTGGCTTGTAAAAATTCAGCACTGATTACCATAAAATCACCCTCCGGCAAAACTACGATTACGATTACGATTACTCAGTAACCGTGTAATCGATAACCACCTCCATTTGCCCAATTCTGGTTTAGAGTGTTTTAACTAAAAATTGCTAAAGCTTGGTTTAAATTTTACAAAAATTGTCACAAACACACAGTCATTGAAAAATCTTTCAAAGACGTATCTTTTGACCCAAAGTTCGAGTTGAAACATTGTTTAAATCAAAAGTTGTGGGACACCCATAACAACCTGAATTATTTCATATTTTTGTCGACCCTTTTCATAAACAACCCTTGATAAAGCAACCCCCAAAACTTTAAAAAAATTGGTAGTAATTCTAGAATGCCCAAAAAAGGCTGATGCCAAATGACAATTAATCTACAGGGTGTAACAAAACTATACAGGGTGTTAAGAAAAAAAGTTTCCACTACGGTTTTTTCGAAAACGGCTGTGAATTTTGAAAAACGGCCAAACACGTGTCCAATAATATCGAGGGGGACCCATTTTGGGGGGGCTATTTTTTTCGGCGCCCCCCCTGGGAGGGGCGGGGGAGGGGGTCACTTCCGTTTTTCTTATGGGAGCCATATTTTTTTATTTCAGTATCTGAAAGAACTTAAAAAAAGAAATTTTTTGGCGCAAACCGAAGGTCGATATCGTTTTTAGTTTTCGATATATCGAAGGTCAAAGTTCGATATGGACCTATTTACAAAAAATCATTACTCCACTTTGAAATACCGGAATTTAAAAAACTAGGGGTCTAAAATACTCCAAAAAGCAAGCCCATTTTAGAAAAAAATATGAATTTGACACAAATTTAGCCAAAAATAGGGTTTAGCGCCCCCTAAAATTGTCAACGTTTTTACCCCCCAAGGGGGCCCATCAGACAAATTCCTTGAGACGACCCCTATCAAAAGATACATCGATCAAAAGGGCATACCAAACTGAGCATTTTGGCGCAAACCGGAGGTCGATATCGCTTTTCACATTCGAGATATCGAATGTTGTAAATCTAACTTTGACATTCGATATCTCGAATGTGAAAAGCGATATCGACCTCCGGTTTGCGCCAAAATGCTCAGTTTGGTATGCCCTTTTGATCGATGTATCTTTCGATAGGGGTCGTCTCAAGGAATTTGTCTGATGGGCCCCCCTGGGGGTAAAAACGTTGACAATTTTCGGGGGCGCTAAACCTATTTTTGGCTAAATTTGTGTCAAATTCATATTTTTTTCTAAAATGGGCTTGCTTTTTGGAGTATTTTAGACCCCTAGTTTTTTAAATAAAAAAAAGTGGAGTAATGATTTTTTGAAAATAGGTCCATTTCGAACTTTGACCTTCTTTATATCGAAAACTAAAAACGATATCGACCTTCGGTTTGCGCCAAAAAATTTCTTTTTTTATGTTCTTTCAGATACTGAAATAAAAAAATATGGCTCCCATAAGAAAAACGGAAGTGACCCCCTCCCCCGCCCCTCCCAGGGGGGCGCCGAAAAAAATAGCCCCCCCAAAATGGGTCCCCCTCGATATTATTGGACACGTGTTTGGCCGTTTTTCAAAATTCGCAGCCGTTTTCGAAAAAACCGCAGTGGAAACTTTTTTTCTTAACACCCTGTATACCATAAATTTCAAGGCGTATTCTAGAGGTAAAAATAAGACTTTTTTCCCCTATAAACATGGGTCCGAAATTGTAGTCCTTTCAAGTTGCAGTGTAGCAAAGTTTCCGAAAAACAAATTGAAAAATTGTCATAACTCCCTCGTGAATTTTTTTTAATGCTCGTAAATAAGTACTCTGGTGTAATTTTAGAAGCTCTGGCCGATTTTGGCCGTGAAAATGCTGCATGCACAAATTTTAGGGCGGGTTCGGGGGTTTTTCTTGATTTTTCTCACTTATTTAGGCCAAATTATGTAAAAACATGCTTTCGAATTCATTAAACCCAAAAACGATTAGCATCATTCAAAAAAAAGGTCGTAAAAAATATGCATTTTTGATCTTTACAAGTTTTTCCATTCCGCAAACCATTTCCGAGAAAATCGTCCCTGAAGTTGCAGAGGTAGGCCAAGAATGGATAAAATCAAAGAAAAGGCGATTATGGCCGACCTCTGCAACTTCAGGGACGATTTTCTCGGAAATGGTTCGCGGAATGGAAAAACTTGTGAAGACCAAAAATGCATATTTTTTTACGACCTTTTGAATGAAGCTAATCGTTTTTGGGTTTAATGAATCCGAAAGCATGTTTTTACATAATTTGGCCAAGAAAAGAAAAAAATCAAGAGAAACCCCCAAAACCCCCCTAAAATTTGTGCATACAGCATTTTCACGGCCAAAATTGGCAAGAGCGCCTAAAATTACTCCCGAGTACTTATTTACGAGCATTAAAAAAAATTCACGAGGGAGTTATGACAATTTTTCAATTTGTTTTTCGGAAACTTTGCAACACTGTAACTCGAAAAGACTACAATTTCGGACCCATGTTAATAGGAAAAAAAAGTCTTATTTTCACCTCTAGAATACGCCCTGAAATTTATGGTGTATAGTTTTGTTACACCCTGTATAACCTTTGATTATCAATCTAATACCCCCCTCATTTAAATACCCCCAAAAAATGAAGACTGCTATCTACTGTAGCCATATGGCTACGCTAGGATGTTATGGTTTTGACTAACTCACTATCCCCTACTTTATGGGGCATACATTTAAAAAAATGGTCGTATTCTGACATTTCACACAGAGCTCTATCATCTCCAAAAGTTTCAGGCGTTTGGGGGGGGGGGGAGGCACACTTATTATCGGAGCTAGAGTCCCTGTATACTATGAGAGTTGCGCCATTGCTGAATCCATTTCTGATTGGCTCTCAGATTCAGGCTGTCAAGAAAGCTCCAAGAGGCAAATGCAAATGGCGGAGGGTTTGTTTACTTTTCGCGAACTCGCTTTCATTACACATTTGAAGTAACAGTGACCGCGGTAATTTTTGTGAATTTTTCCTCTCCTTGAATCTTATCACGGAGAACTTTATCTCTTTCAATAACGACCGTTATTGTCGAGAATCTGAACCTAACCTATAATAGATAGCGAAATAGTGGCAACAGCGCAGAGGCAAACGGCCATCCGCCATTTGCAATTTGCCTCTTGGGGGCTCCATTGATCCGCTTCTTCTTCTTCATTTTGAGAGTCTTGTCGCAACTCTCATAGTATATAGGGACTCTAATCGGAGCTAAATGGCGTCCTTCGCAAGCATGTATCTCTGCAACTGCGAGGCTAGGGAGAAAAGCACACACACCCTTCTCAGCTCACAAAATTTTTTCATTTTTACAATAAAAATAAGAAACAATAGGTTCAGAAAAAAAATTCAGTTAGAGCAAGGTTAAAACAAAAGTTCAAGAAATAAAACAGTGGGGTACCTAATTATCAAATTTTAATTGGGTCAAGTCTATGATTTTGATTGTTATGAGTCAAATGTACTGCCTTCACAAGATTAAAATCTTTAGATGAAGGAGTTTGTGGTTTTTCCTTGCAATCGTAAAATTTCAAATTCTTTCGAGCCATCTGAACAAAGTTTAATTTAATAGCTGTTTGGCCTAGCTATTGCCTATTTTTAATTTTCAATCAATAAAAAATTGACTTAGAGAGAATGGATAGGTAGATATAAAAAAATAACTTTCAAAGCTGTTGAGATATTAATTCAATCATTGTATTCAGCCATGTATAATACACAGCAAAATCGCTAAATTGACCTCACACAATTTAAGGTGCACATTATGCATGGGAATTTCAACGTAACAGCCCCCCCCCCCCCCCCGGTCCAATTGAGTGCTTGAAAACAGTGATAAAAAATCTACCATAAGAGATACTGCCATGTACACAGATCAAATATTCTGCCCAATTACCATGTTTTCAGCAGATTTCCAAATTGCTGTGCTCATGGTATTCAAGAAGTGCTGTATCAGCAATCCTATGTTCAGCTATAAAGACAATATCTTGTGGGAGGGAGGACAGTCTGATAGATAGAGTTCTAGAATTCACCGGTGGAATTCACCTGAGGAATAAATATTACATAGCTGTGTGAAGCAGTATATCTATAGAAACTGAAAATATTGGAATCCATACTCTATAACCCCAGATAACTTCTTCTAGTGAATTCTAGAACTCTACCATAACAAATCAGCTGAAGACAAGTGCAGCAGTAATTCTTCCGTCAATCCTGTCCCCTCAACGAGTGAGAGGTGATTATACTGATGATCCGACTGGCACAGAGATCTTAAAATTCACAGATCATTTGACTGTGAACTTCAAAATTAAGAGTTTTCTTGATATTAAATCTGCATACCATACACCGATAAAGTTTTTCCCTTTTCACCCTTGTAGAGTATGCAATTGAGTGGGTGCCAACATTGGCCGCCACAGGGCATAACGTACGTATAGTGTAGTCGAGCAGAGCCGGTTCCCGGCATAGTCTCAAGGTGGTATTGTATTTCATATGATCGTGTGATCATGTTATTAAGTATTTGTCCCCGTAACCATTGAAATCTATATTAAATAAAGTTGACCATTATTCTTATAAGGTGTTGCTTCCTTGTACCTAAAATTCTACACGGATATTTCTCAACCCTCTTGAAAATGAAGGGTGCATATTATACGTAGGTGATAATGATAATTTTAGTTTTACAATCCAATGAGTAATGAGTGCTTGGAAAAATATGTGTACTTTTCATTGTGATCTAATGATTATTTCTATTAGAAACAGCGCACATAAACTAGTATGATAAACTAGAAGTATCAAATTTGAAACCTAAATTTTTAAAAATAGCTAAAACTTTTAAGTGCCTTAAAAAATGTATTGATTATAAACTTGAGATGAAAAAAATATTGGGTAAGATTCTTACTCAGAACTGTTAAAATGAAATAAAATAAAATCTGTGTTATTGAAAATAAAAAAATGAAACAAATAAAATAAACTAGAAGGAAATAGAGAAGAAGAGAAGTTCACTTACTATCTTTTTTTCCTTTTATATTCAAATGAATATCATGGTATATGTCTTCTTTCGTGAGCGGGTAACAGGAATTTTTACATTTGATGATGGTCTGTAATTAATAAATAAGATAGAGGTTATAAAATTCTTAGCCCAATCTTTTCAAGCTGTAAAAAAGTCTCCAATGAGCCAGGAGGTTCATTTAAGGTGATTCCAGGCGAAACTTTTCCAGATTTCAATACGATGGATAGCGCCACTAGTCGCTTGTCGGAAAAGTTGTGTTTTTTGGCATTTTAAACTGGAACCATCCATAAAACGCAAAAATCCAATAACGTCAGCATCCACAAAATTATTTTATGGATTTTTAGAGCCTAAAACGAGCAAAATTGGTTCAGAATTAAAGCCGTAAATCATGAAATGCATTTCGCCATACGCTTAGCGAGTGAGAATGAGTGCGAGTGATAATACGTCTATCTGCCTCACTCGCACTCATTGAGGCTAATGGGAATTTTCGTGTTTCATAATTTCCGGCTTTACTTTTGAGTGTTTCAGCTTGAAACTTTCAGGGTATCTTCCTAAAGTATGCTCGCAGGTGCTGACATTCCTCAAATTTGTCTTTACAGCGTAAATTCGTCAATTTCAGCCAAAAACTGTTGACTTTAGGGCAGCACAGCGTGGTGTCTACGGTTGAAACCAATCGATCTTGGAATCATCTTATGTAAAGTTAATCAAAAGCGGATTGATTTTTTTTTTTTTATTGAGCAGACTTGATTTTTGGGGGTCAAACTGAACTTGAACTAAAATTTTTAAAAGTTCTTGAATACAAACTTTTAAGTGTGAATGCTCTCATTGCTCTCCCACTTAATAAGCAATAAAATAAAAAGTGCAAACAGGATTAATTTAAGACTAGTCCGTTGCCGATAGGTTTTGAACTCAAAAAAAATATGTGAAAGCTGAATTTTGGTGTACACGTTCCTTATGGGGTGTACTTTCACCAAAAAAAAAGTCAACACCGAAATGTTCGCGGGTTTGCCAAATTTACCCAAAAATGTGGCCTAAAAATCGATTTTTTCAAAATTTCTCGAAAACCAGCGGGTTTTCAAAAAAAATACCTTAGTAATGGCTTGTAGAAC
Organism: Trialeurodes vaporariorum; assembly: GCA_011764245.1. NCBI lineage: Eukaryota > Metazoa > Arthropoda > Insecta > Hemiptera > Aleyrodidae > Trialeurodes > Trialeurodes vaporariorum. The sequence goes on along the minus strand of VMOF01000013.1, from coordinate 19,679,385 downwards.
ATAACATTTCCAACAAAAAAGATTCTATACAATTTTTTGATAAACCCCTTCGTATTCCCCGAAAACGCCATTTTCAATTTGCGTGATTTTAAAAAAAATCGAAAATCACAAAAAAATCACTGCAAAATCGGATATTTGGCAACGCTGGTCCCAGAAATTATTTTCGGAAAGAGCCACATAAGTGCTTTACCACTAATATGCCTCATTATCATTGATTAGAACTATATTCGACTTATTAATGAGCCGTGAGCCCCTCCTAGGCACACATTCGCCGCATCCCTTGAGAAACAAATAAACGGCTTATTCATTCATAGTATTTTGCTTTTCTGTTTGTTTTTTTTTTGGTTGACTGCTACAACTCAATGACATAATTCTTGAATAGATTATCAAAGTTACGTTAGTGTATCGAAAGCACGTGATGAAACGGAGGAGGAAAAGTGGGGAGGGGGGGCAACATTAGTTACAAGTAGATAGTTCTATAAAGAATATAAAAAATCACAACAAAATGGCCAGAAATTCGGATATTTGGCAACGTTTTGACCAGAGATGTGTAGACACTTGATATTTTTGAGGTCTGATTTTGAAAGCGGAAAACCATGTATAGTTGTAGGGGAGGACATCGACCTGCTCGTACTTTTAATAGCACTTTCTCCGGAAAACAGTAAAATTTTGTTCATGAAACCCGGGAGAGGCAAAGTACCAACTAAAATATTTTCGTCGCAAAGCCTCGATCATAAACCTATCATTAAAAAAAATATCTTGGTCGTGCACGCATTTTCAGGATGCGACTGCACATCTGCTGCATACGGCAAGGGAAAAATTAGTTTTTGTACGCTACTTGAAAAACGGCCAGATCTTGGCGTAGCAGCGGAAATTTTCAAATCTCGAGACTCAACACAAAATTCTATCGGTGAAGCCGGTGTAAAATTTTTCTTGGGCCTATACAGTGCACCAAAAAGCGTCAGTTCCCTCAACGAGTATCGGTTTACAACATTTCGAAAAAACGTTATTACTGCCAAGAAGAAACAGCTTTTCTCTCTACTGCCCACGGATGATGCAGCAAAATTGCACAGTTATCGCGTTTTTCACCAAATTCAACTTTGGCAAGGCTATGAACTTCCGCCCGAAAACTGGGGTTGGCGCATACATCCAATTGTAGCGCCTATTTATTCTACTATCGGACCTGCGCCCCAAAAAGTCTTACAATCAATATTTTGCCGCTGCACCAAAGGTTGCAGTAACGCCTGCGGCTGCCGAAGAACTGGCTTAAGATGCACCAGCACCTGCCTAAATTGTCTTGGCACCTCATGCTGCACAAACAGGCCTGCATTTGACATGGAAGATGCTTATGAAGATGAAAATATCGACGATCCACTTTCAGGATTAGAAGATATTGATGAGCTTATGGATGATTGGTGTGATGATGAGCCCCCTTCAGAGGCAGACGTGACCAATCAAATCGCCGACCCGCAACCGAGCACATCAAAAGGACTTGGTTCTAAACGAAGACGTCTATTTTAAAAACTGATCAGTTCCTAAAATTGTACATAACAACTAATCTCAAAATTTGAAAAATCAAAGTATTTGTAAAACCTTCAATCTGACTTGTAAATAATAAATTCATACTTTTTTTCAAAATGGTTTTTCTGATCACAGGAAAAAAAATAAAGAAAACAAGGAAAAAAATAAAGAAAATATACAAAAAAAAAAAAAAAAAAAAAAAAAAAAAAAAAAAAAAGTAGATCGGTACTTCTCTCGAGATGGCTCGTTTCAACAAAATACGAGCCAAAGGTACGTAATCTTTAAGCAGTACATTTACTGCTTTTAGCGATCGCAAATATACTTCGAATAAGCAAACAGTTGCAAAGATTACAAACAAAACAAATATTACGAAATGTAGGTGCATTATACGTAAGCTAAACCACTGGTGGCGTGTAGAATCTGGCAACGTTGCATTTCGTTCAATGCACTGTGCATCCTCATATTTTGATCCTTTTCATGACTTTAAATGGACTAAATTCATTTTTGCCAGATTGCACGCGCCGCCATCGCCAGTTCGTAAGTACCAAATTGAAACGAACTCTGGCACAAACTTTGCTTATAGTGCTTCACTGATTTTTTTTGCATCAAAGAGATCGTTCACGTGACGTTCGACTCAACAGAAAGCAAGAGGGGGAGTTGTAAGCTTAAATATGATGATCAAGAGGGGAGGAAACATAGCAACAAGCATGTTGAGGGGAAAAATTAGAGTATTTTATGTGTATCATCGTTAACTAATATTCTTTAGAACTATCTACTTGTAACTAATGTTGCCCTCCCCCCCCCCCCCCACTTTTCCTCCTCCGTTTCATCACGTGCTTTCGATACACTAACGTAACTTTGATAATCTATTCAAGAATTATGTCATTGAGTTGTAGCAGTCAACCAAAAAAAAACAAACAGAAAAGCAAAATACTATGAATGAATAAGCCGTTTATTTGTTTCTCAAGGGATGCGGCGAATGTGTGCCTAGGAGGGGCTCACGGCTCATTAATAAGTCGAATATAGTTCTAATCAATGATAATGAGGCATATTAGTGGTAAAGCACTTATGTGGCTCTTTCCGAAAATAATTTCTGGGACCAGCGTTGCCAAATATCCGATTTTGCAGTGATTTTTTTGTGATTTTCGATTTTTTTTAAAATCACGCAAATTGAAAATGGCGTTTCCGGGGAATACGAAGGGGTTTATCAAAAAATTGTATAGAATCTTTTTTGTTGGAAATGTTATGTTCTACAAGCCATTACTAAGGTATTTTTTTCGAAAACCCGCTGGTTTTCGAGAAATTTTGAAAAAACCGATTTTTAGGCCACATTTTTGGGTAAATTTGGCAAACCCGCGAACATTTCGGTGTTGACTTTTTTTGGTGAAAGTACACCCCATAAGGAACGTGTACACCAAAATTCAGCTTTCACATATTTTTTTTGGGATAAAGCCGACATTTGATCTATCGGCAGTGGACTATTGATTCATGTTTTCTTTCTCTCCCTCCCTCCCTCCCTCCCTCTCTCACCAATCTAATAATTCTGATTGTGATTCTCTTATTTTACAGTCTGTTGTATACAGCATCAGATGCTAGTGCCCATTGCAATAGCATCAGTCTAGCTGGCCCAAGCGCAAAGCATTCTCAATTTGCGTTGAAGCGCAGGCAGTGTGCCTATAATTTGAACCCACTTTTTAATTATCCTGCATCCTCTTCCGAACACTGTATTTTATTTTCTCCAAGATTTCCATCAAACAAATACCTCTAAAAGTGAGTTTAAACCCGAGGTATTTGCAAGAAACGTCTAGAAAAGCTGGCTATAGGGTATTCTTCAAAGCTAAAACTAAATAGCTTGAACTCTTCACCTAAGTGTTGACCATTGATCCGTTGAACCGTTGACCTTTTGATCTGAAATTTAGGAGACCTTATTTTTTAGTACGTCTACAAGTCTTTATTCCTACATCAGATGCAAAATCGAAAATTAAAAATTTTCACCCCACCCCAACTCTGTTTTGTGAGATGGCAGCACTTCACAGCCAAGGTAGCAAGAAGGCTATCTGGGTTCAGATTGGAGTGAGTTGCTGGTGCGGCTGTTTTAAAATAATTGCCCATTACAAAAGGAGCAGGGTCATAATTTCAAATCGGGCTAATTGAGCATGCATGCTCCGTGGAAATTTCAAGTCAAAATTTAAACCCAATGAGTAATTTTTTACCTTCAGTACTGCTTGAAAAGACTTTTTGTCGAAGGATTCTGCTGAATTTTCGATATTTCTCATGTGAACCGCGGAAACAGCCGGATACGTATGATGAACAGATGGAAAATAACTCATCGATTGTCGGTTACGCTGTCCGTTACATAACCGCCTATTTCAAAATTACTTAATAAAAACAATATTACTTGTTACAATAATCTCTGATGTTGATTTTTAAAGCAAATTACGGTAGTTAAATTGAATTGAAAGTTACAGGGCTGAACTTTACAGCATTACCTACCTTTTTTGTACATTTAAGTGCCGCTGACTAGGACTTGAGGCAAATCACGAGATTGGATTTGTTGGTGAAAATCGTTTCCAAATAAAATCCATTTGCACAGATGTTGATAATTCCTGTTTAGAACGTTTAAGCATGGTCTAAAAAATCGAAAGTTACCCAGTTTCACTTTTAAATAAACTTTTAAGATGTTGTAAAACAGTAAAATCCGTGCGTGACCAACGGACATTTTGGAACCGGGGGACAACCATTTTTCAAGATTTATGGTATGAAGAAAAATAATTTTGTAAAAAACGATGGTTTACACGTGTTTTACGGAGCTTTTGGAGCGTTTTCATGATATTCAAATTCATTTCAGCCTCAAAATATGATCAAAAACTTAGGTTAAACACCAAAAACTCGTGTGGGGGACGCGTGGGGAACCGACGGACATTTTGAACCATAAAACAATTAAAAGAAGTATTTAAATAACTTTAAAAGCAATTATTACTATTGCTCCTCATAACTCTAAGTTCCTTTGACTTAAAAATCGAAATATCGAACCTATTTGATCTTTTTTAAAAATGTGATCCAGTTGGGACACCATTTGGCCCGTTTTGAAATTATGACCCAGTAATAATTGAAAATAAAATGATACTAAATCACTAACAACAGTGAAGAATTTATGCTTACAATCATTTTGCCTTTAAATAATTTGGGTATAGTTCTTTCTACGCTAGTTCCTTTCATTTCACTTTGAAGATTCTCAAAAAGCTGAAACAAACCACAACATAGAATTATTGATTAAACATAGCATTTAGGGATGTTAGCGGATGTTTGGTAAAAAAAAAACTGGATGTAAAACCACACTTAAGCTAGCTCTACTAATTGTGAGATATTTGAATAGGAATATAACACGGATTTGTAAGGAAAATTAATGAAAGTCAACACAGAAGAACAACAAACTATGTGTAAATACACCAGCCGAGCCAAACGTACATGAATAAATAGTCAGGAATAGAATTAGACTGTGCTAATCCCCCCCTTTTTTACCTACTTCAAGACATTTTTAGTACTTTTTAATTTAAAATACTTACACGAATGTTTACGTTACGTTTGTTGCACAAACAAAACAGGGAGAATGAATGATGAGTGCAGAGCCGCCACTCCCAACCAACCAGAGCTCTCTCCTCCCCATTACCAAACATAGAAAACAAAAAATTTTAATGGTCAGTTTAAGGAAAAAGAACCCGAAGGCTGATCGTGAGCAAAGATACCACTGGTCATGAGGAAATCCCCTTGATAGGTGACTTCCACTGTTGTAATGGGTAGATATTGACTGATTAATGTCAACGCACGGTTTCAGCTATAAAAAAAAGTTTTATATTTTAATTTTCCGGAATAATTCAGGGGGATGACACGGTGGATTGGATCGTTTTGGTATCGTTATCGTTTACAAGTAACCTTATGGGTGACTCAACTGATCGAATCGTTTTGAGCCCCTCGTAACAATTAAAACGGATGAAAGGAAGCGATGAGTCGAGAGCTGTCGTAATCTCAATCGTTTGAAGTAGGAAGAGGTGAGGAGGGGATCACCTGCACGATCAAGTTGCGCAGTAGCAAGCCCATTTGATTTAATGCAAAAGATAACGATATCAAAACGATCCGATCCTCTGTGATCACCAAAGACATTATAGAAGAAGACTGGCCCCTGCTATCTCTTTGCACGGAGGAAAAGTGAAGCCGGTCTTGGCACGGGCTGATGGGCAGGGCACTTCCCCGCGCGGGGGTATGAACCAATTTAACATTAGCTCTTATGGAGCTTCGTTCTTCAAACCTATTTTAGTCAATTATTTCAGCGAATGACAATGTCGAGTCTCACATATGTTATATAGAGTAGTATAACGTACATTTTAACCGAAAATTTGGATCAATTTAAAGCGTCCCTTCTTTAATAATCGAAGTTAACGATCGGTCGGTCATTGTTTACTTTAGCACCCGTAACCTCTCTGCCGTACTTTCAATCGTAAATATCTAGCTGATAAATTGACCGAAACTTTCGTTTAAGTTTGTCAATCTCAACTTTGGCATAATCTGCATATCATATCTGCGTACTTTTGAAAACTAACAGTAATTAACATTCTTTTGAAACAGTTTTATGTCTCGGCTCCATAAGCCGCAATGTTAATTTGGTTCATACCCCCGAGCGGGGAAGCCCTGCCTATGACAGTAACCGGCTTCAAATCTCGCCGCTAGGGGCCAGTCTTCTTCTATAATGTCTTTGGTGATCACCCCCCAGAACCAAAAATATCACAATAAACAGAGTGACATTCCTTTTATTGAGGAATCAATGACATTAGAAATATTGGAAAAAATAAGAAAAAAGGTTTCTACTAGCACTCACTATAAAATGTTGTAACATGGTGACCAGTGGTACCTTTGCTCACGATCAGCCTTTGGGTTCTTTTTCCTTAAACTGACTATAAAAAATTTTGTTTTCTATGTTTGGTAATGGGGAGGAGAGCGCTCTGGTTGGTTGGGAGTGATGGCGAGGTGGCAGCTCTGCACCATCACTCATTCTCCCTGTTTTGTTTGTGCAACAAACGTAACATAAATGTAACGTAAACGTTCGTGTAAGTATTTTAAATTAAAAAGTACTAAAATGTCTTGAAGTAGGTAAAAAAGGGGGGGATTAGCACAAGAGCTACCTGCATGTATACTTTAAACATAGCTGAGGAGAATGTGACTAAATATTAAAGGATAACTCAGACTTACCATTTGAAGAAATGCATGGATATCATGTTGTAAAAAATAATCTTGAGACTTTAAATCTAATGACTCGATGAATATTTTTGTATTTACAGGTTTGTCGCTAGTCTGGAGTTCGTAGAAAGTTCTTTGTAATGCAAAAACTACACTTTTTGTGTTATCATAATTTTCCGCAGGCACTTCATAGACAGCCTGTTGAAAAAAAATGTGACGTTAACACAACAGAGGAAAATGTTAGAATTTGAATTTTTAAATGAGTTGACACATAAGCCAGAAAACATTGGATAAAGGTCAGAGATTGGCTTATTAAAATAACTTGTTACAAAACTAATAGAAGAATAGAGGAATAGATGTATTTCAAAGAGGGGTCAGTATTTCATTTCCAGAAAATTGATGCGCAAAACTTTGGGGGAAACGAGAGCCAAAACTAATGACCATCGGGTATTTTTCTTCGATCAGGAGCACTCACTGAGTAATTTTACCAACAGAGTTTTGCTGGATTTCGGAAATCACACAATTTATGGGTATCATACTCGGCATTGTCCAGGAAATTTACGTTCATCCATGACATCTTTCAATTGACAATAATATCTAAACTGGTTTTAATGTTAGATCAGTGTTGCTGCTTCCCCAGGGGCCACTCGCAAATTGCGCCTAAAAATTCAGCGTTGGGGCCCAAAAAACAGCTGCTTTGGTAAAACGTGGCGCCTAATTGAATGTTTGCCCGCATGATCATGCCGGTAGAGCTTGGAAAATTTCGCGGCTGCGAAATGCCGAGAAATTTTTAAAACGGTCGTATCGCGATCTGATCCTAACAGCAGTATCAGTCGTGACCACATGGGTTCAATTTTGTAAAGCAAATTTTCGCGAAATCGGCGTTTTCCAGCGAAATTCTGCGGGAGTTTGCGAATTTCGCGAAATTTGCAGCGTAATCGACTATCCGGCAAAACAGGCGAGGTAGCTCGTAAAAAGCACGTCTTTACGGAGGTAAAAACCCCCTCCCTTGTGGGAGGCGGTGGTGGCTTGAGTTCATGTAAATAGACAGGTATAAAATTAGAATTGAACTGCACAATCCGCTGAAAAATGCCGTAAAATAAAAAAGATCCAATAAATTGCCGCAAAAACATATGAAGTTGATGTTTTCCTTAAAAAACGCCAAAAGCGCGCGGAGAAGTAAGATAAAATTTATTTGCTTCTTTACTGTTATTCTATGACATCTTCCTTAGTTATCTGGGCTTATTCACTAACATTACATTACGCGTGTTTTCTTTTCAATGAAACATCATGCGCCGTGATTAGTATGCAAAAAAATCACTTCGGCTCCTAAAAAATTGTAGATGGCCCCTAAAAAGCAAACGGGCCGGTCAAGATGGCTCCCAAAACTGAAAAAGGAAACAGCAACACTGTGTTAGATATCAACAATCAGTTTGATCAGTTGAAGGGAGGTAGTAGCCCATGTTTATATTAGATTATTAGACTTAAAAATAAATTAAAAAAATGCACACCTAGAGAGCTTGTCTACAGATTATTAAGGCAACATTGAAAAACCCGATAAACTGAGGAAATTGTGCGCTTGGGAGATCAGCCATTTCTCCTGACACCCCTTGATGCTTGTGATACTTTTCACATTGGATACTGCTATCTCTGAAATGTTATCGTTACCCAGCAAGGTATAGCCATAGAGGGACGACACTATGTTATAAGTCCTATCTCAAAGTGAGGCAGCATGAACAGTTAGTTTACCTGTGATATTTTACCTTAAATAAAAAAAATGCAATTAATTCAATTGAAACTGGGTTTGATACTTGATAGAAAGTGCATGTATTTTATAGTGGCTCTCTGAAAACAGAATTCTATTACAACTATTCAGGTGAGAAAATGTTGCCGGCTTCTTCATCCCACAAACAATTCTTATACCTTCAACAGCACAAATTTTATGTCACGGATTGGAAATTTGAAAAATAAAAACTGAAATCGGATGGGAAACACTCTTAGAAAGATATTTGGTCCTCTTTGTTTTGGTCGATATGACGCGTATCAAGCGAGATAATCCCAAATTCCACAAGGTGGAAAAGTCAGCGCTTTTACTATAGCGAGCGGCCCGAAGAAGCAGCGGAGTGGCGGGTTGCATACTTCCTGCCGCTCTTTGTGGTAAAAGCGCTGGCTTTTCCACCTTGTGCAGTGATTTCCTCGCTTAATACGCTTCTACCAATCAAACCAAGGAGGACCAAATATCTTTCTAAGAGTTTTTCCCATCTGATTTCAGTTTCTATTTTTCAAATTTCCAATGACCTCTAGAATGCGTGTTTACAAGGACGACAAATGTTTCTGATACACCCTGTATGTAGCTCCTTGTTGCTATGTATCTGATGATCATAATAAATTTACGATGGCACTTGTGATTTGTAATACATTATTCCTGAGCGATATCATCTCAGGAAGAAATCAAGGAAATTTGTGATACCAACTTCCAAGTACATAATTATTTTCTTACGTAATGATTTTTTTTATCATTCAATAAACTTGAGTTTCTTATCAAGGAGCATCTCAACTGCAAGAATCCCCGCTTGACTCAATTTTGTCAAAAACAGCACTTGTGATGTTCTTCCGGGGAGGTGTCAATGTTTCAACTGTAAGAATTTGAACAGACACAACAATTCTAAGAGAGATTACCTTTCTGAGTTCACAGATGGAGTAAAGAGACTGAAGAAGAGAATTCACGTAGCAGGTGCTACCTCGAGATTTTAAACCCACAAAGCCAGTGAGCTTCTTTGAGTCCCAAAACATCCCATCAAGTGAAATGTCAAAAAGCGAAACCTGAAAGAAATAAGAGTATTCCAGATAGTTGCATACTTTTACCAACTACGTAATTAATTCTGAGCCAGGAGAAAATGCTCTGCTGAGTTTTTAGATGTAAAATTGACATTGATTCCGGTTCTTACTATTCAATAATTTATTTGGAAACTTAAAACGAACGTTTTCCAAAGCATCTTTTAGTACCATCTTAAGTTGCTATATTCAGCTACAATCAAGAATGAATGGAATCCATTAGCCAACAGCCAGTTTAAAAGATTGAATTTCAAGATGCAACTTATCGGTTAGATTTACTTGAAATGCCTACACCAGATGTTAGTCCTTACTGTTAGATTGGGACTTAACTGCTTTGTGGCCTAGATACAAGAACTTTTGCTCAGAATGATCTAAAAAATTGATTTCTGTAAAAGAAAGTATGCCTTCAGTGCAATCCAAACCCATGAAAAACCTGAGGGGTCCTTAAAATTAACCGCTGAAATGATGTCATACATTTAATGCTATTGACTCAGCGTTGACTGCTGTGCGCTCTGAAAATTAGCCTCTTTTCTAATAAGTAAACACCTTATTTTTTTTTTTTTTTTCTCAACAAATGAGGTTCGCTTCAAAATGAAGAGAGCGAGTCATAGTTCGTTCAAGACAAACACACGCATACGTAATTAATTACGCTCTACCTTCAACAGTTTAGCCATAAATGTTGCTAGAGTTGCGAAGAATTAGTCAATAAATGATGGGGCAGAAACAGATTTTAGAACACCCAGTAACAGGAGCGATAAACAAGAGAAATGAATAAATGTTGATGTTATTACCTCCAAAGTAATAGAATCGTCTGTGATGAATCCATTCTTAGGATCTAACAAATCTTCCCAAGAAATAAACTTAGGCCAGCCCCAACCATAACCATCTGGAGTCCATTCGGCTTTGCCTATCATGTTTGAAAGGCCTGAGGAGAAAACAAAAATAAAAAAACACCAAATTATTATTACTCAGCAGGAATATTCAGCTGGGATTTCCTGTAATAACTATTGTCTGTTGTTTGACTTGCCATTTGCATCCTACCAAACGCTCAGATGGTTTGGTGCAAAGAATAGAGCTGTGCTACGATGGTTTTTGAAGTCAAGTGAAATTTGAATGAATACTTTAAAAGAAAACCAAATTCAAATTGAATATCAAATATTATTAACAAAATACTGTTGTTTGCTTAGAAATGTTCTTTCCTAAAGCTCCAATAATTTTTTTTAATTTTTTCCATCAATTAGTGCATCCACTGTAACTGTGTTCACAATGACCATTTACAAGCTTTTCAGTTTATTTCGTTTTTAGTGGAAACATCATTCATTTGGAATAATTAATAATAGCCAACCAATGAAAAATTTACTGCACTCATTCAGTCTCATAGTCGGGAGATAATAATTGGCCCTGCTTGATCTTGCATAGAGCTTGCAGTAGCTGTGGTAGTCTCATGCAAGCTTGCAACAAACCTGCAGCAAACTTGCAAATCCAGGCAAGGAAAAAGGCAGACCATGACGACTTGGAGCAAGCCTCATAATGTCAGCTTGCAATAGCTTAAGCATAAGCTTAAAAACTGTTTGTAGAAAGCTTGCGAACGGAAGTAAAAAAGGCACCCTCATGGTAAGCTTTCTGCAAACTTGCAGAAAGTATGTCATTACAAGTTTGCAAAAAATTTGCTGATACAACCTTGCAACACACTCACAAACATCAGGGAAAAAGAAAAATAACCGCAACATTGCAAGAGGCATACAGCAAGTCTGTACGCACAAACTTAAACACTGTTATTGATGTAAGCTTGCATTAAACTTGAGCATTGAGGGAAAAACACTACCTGTAAGCTTGCAGCAAACTTGCAGATGGCAACAGGTATCATACAAGCTTGAGGCAAGCTATATAATGGCGATGAAGCTTTAATGGGTCTTTTACGTACTGTTGCTACAACAATAAAGAATCTTGATTCTTATGTTAAATTCAGCAAAAATAGGTAATGATGTGAAAAACGTTCAAAAACCACTGACTAACTCAGTGCATCACTTCCATCTCAAACAACCTGCGCTTCACTAGACACTATCATCACCGACATACTATTACATAGACAGAACCCCTGTGTATACGTGAACAACATCGTAACTACAAAATGATGGGATTTCCTTCTACATACATGAAATAATGGCTGAGTTTACTGTCTGGTATTTTCTAGTTTATTGAAGATTACAAAATAATACAACAAGTGTATGAATCTAAACGAAACATTCAAATATTTGTAAGTTATGTTGATATTTACATAAACTTGGTGGTTCTGTCTACGTAGTTGTACGTCGGTAATAATAGTGTCTGTTGTTGCACCGGTTGTTTCAAATAGAAGGGATTACCTGAGTTAATGAGAGGATTTTGATAGTTTTCAATGAGCGCATCGTTATTTTTGCCAAATTTTACGCTAGAATCAAGGTTTCACATTGTTGCAGTGAAAGTACGCAGCAGAGAGCAGACCCATTAAATGTATTATAACATCGAGAACTTGCCACTTTTGCAGCTTACAAATGGTTACGATTTCCCTGAGCCAAGTTTAGATTGCACTAAAATGAGGAAAAGTAAACCTCCCACATGGTTCAAAAGTAGTTTTTCAGTTTATTATAAAATTTGCAATGAGTAGAAAGGAAAAACAAAGAACAAAATTTTCGGTAAGTAGGTATAAATAGATGAATACCTCTCTGATACTTGCTTTAATTGAACAGGCTCATGCGAAAACGTTTTAATATCCAATTTACTTTTACTGATAGGACAAATATAAAAAAATTAGAAAAAAATAGCAAATTAAAAAATGAAGAATTAATAAAACTGACAAAACAAGAGAAATAGGAGCAAGAAGTTGTGGAAAAAGTTTGATTGGAACTTATACAGTAGCAGCGTGTTCTTAAGAGTGAAGTACACTCACAATGTGAAATATAAAAAAATGGACAACGGATGTTTTCCATTCATGAGCCCGTTAATTGATAGTGAGAGTCGGGCCTACACTCACATAGAGATAAACACAGCAACAAATAAACGATTGAATAGTCTAATTTCAATTGAGTTGGGGAGAGAGGGAGAGAGAGGAGAGTGAAGAGAAAGAAAACAAGTAGGGCGGAACAACTTTGTGACAAAGTTGCTGCAAGCTTGTAATGAGTAAACAACAAGGTTGCTACAAGCTTCTGTACAATCTGGGTTTTAAAATTTTACCAGGAGGTAGTTTACTCTACATGAAAATGTTTCTGCACAGATCCTGCAAGAAGCTTTCTGCAAGCTTGAAAGCAAGTTGGTTGCAAGCTTGCCGCAGGCTTCAAAGTGCTGCCCTGCAATAATTGCATACAAGCAGCAAGCATACAAGAAGCCTGCATGTAAGCTTTCTGCAAGTAAAAATATTGGTGCACAGACCCTCCAAGAAGCTTGCTGCAAGCTTGCCCTTTGTCTGCCTCCGCTATAAGACACTATAGTTTAGAATTGGTAATTCTAACATGAAGTGAAAAAAAAAGAAATATATAAAATACAAAAATAACAGGAACTTACTTTTAATGGCATCAGCATCACTGCCTTGTATTAGTGAGAGAATTTCAATACTATAGTTCATCGAGCAACTCCAAGACATTTCTGCACCTTTTAAGTCACACTATTTGACAAAAACAGTTAAGAGTAATTTATTTTTCCAACCAGGAATCTAGCAAATAATTGAAGAGAAGAAAATATAGAAGTAGAAATAGAAAGTCCAACCACCCTGGCTGCTCATCATAGCTTGCTATGCTTATCTTTCAAAGCAAATGGTTGGAATGAGATTAAGTGGGATTTTGTTTCCCATTTTTAAATGTTATGAGTTCTTGCCACTTCAAGTCCAAACTAGTTGTCTTTAGGGTTGCAGATTCACGAGCAACTCACTCATCCTTCCGGCGATCCAAACGCCCGCAAGCAGCATCCGAGCACCACCAAATGCTGCAAGCTGTACCTCACCAACCCAATGGAATCAAAATCATCAAATGCCAGTCCAGGAAACCCCGACCCAGACCATCTGTAGAAGAAAGGCCGATCATGAACTGGCATATCGTAATTGTATTCAGTGCACGTTATTCAAAGGGGAGGGTTATCTTTCGAATTGTCACTCTGATAGAAACCCTTACATCTTTACAAAAATTTGCTAATAACTCCTGAGCTACCGAGCATACACACCATAGAAATGACAGGGTTTATGTCGAAACACCTGCTTGAAAAATGAGCACCACCCACAAACGTATGCAACTTAATCATCAACTTGATTACGATGTTGTTCATGGTCACCCTCCCTGGTTTTTCTTAAAGTCCTGATTGCAGCTAAAAATCTAATCCAATAATTGAAAAGAAATTTAAACCCTTCATCTAAAATAACTTTGAACTTTACCAATTAGAATTCATTAATTGAATAAAAAAGAAAGAAAGAAAAAAAAAAAACGACTGTAACATATCTAGATATCAGAAAAATCTATTGTGAAGATAACTTATCAATTGATGCAGTAGATGGAGATAGTCAATAGTCTAGAAATCTCAATATTGACAGACTTAGTTTAAGAACAGATGTGTTCAACATATTGTTCAGTGAATGTTGCCACCTTTTTTTCTTGAAAGTTTGACTCCTTTCCTCAGACAAAATCATGAGAATAATGATAATATCTCAGAATGGCAACTCACATAACAAACCATTAAGGCAAGATCACAGACAGTTAGACCTGTAAGTGGTGCTTGTTGATAATACACTGTTTTAGTTGAGCGATACATATACTGTATAGATTGCCGTCCGATGGCCACTGGTTCCAAACAAATTCTGATTCATTGTATTCCCCTTAAGCCAGGGACTTGAACCGCTGAGAAAATGTCTATTTGGGTCCGTTCCCTGTTCAAGCCTCCATAAAAAAACCGGTTCACGATTCGGAACCGGTTAGTGGTGACTTTAGGTTTGATTCCGACCGGTTCGAACTGGAGTTGTGAACCGATTCAGTTCCGATGATGCGCTTTCTTTAGACATTTTCTCATAGAGATGTAATTTACAGAGATAAGAGCGAATAGAACAAACTAGGAAATTATTAAAAATATTACCTGTTTAATAATAATAGAAGTGAATTGGACAGTGAAAGGAACCAGAAGCAAACAATAACTTCCTGAACAAACGACATTTTTTCTTAAAATTAAAATTACAATAGATTCTATCTTTACTGAAATGATTTTAAGGGCAATTTCACAATAATGGGAATTGTATGTCGCCAGGCCAGCCAGGGACTTTGGAACATATGTGAAAGATAAAAAGTTAAACAGCAATGATTAGTCGTTATAACTATGTACGAGGGAGCAAAAAAATATCAGGAAAGAAAATATCAGGAAAGAAAATATCAGGAAAAAAATTACCAGGAAAAAAAATTATCATTGCTGTGGAATACATCACAATTTTTCAGGCGGAATTGTACACTTTTCATGTTCCAGATTTGGTTCGCGGTCCAACGACATCAGAAAAAACGATTTGCAGTTCCATTCAGAGTTCAGCAAACTTGCGGTTTGGAGCAGTTTTCGATTCACGGTTCAGTTCGGTTCAAGTCCCAGCCTTAAGCACATTTTTCACAAAAATTTAGTCTATTAAATCAAACAAATACATATTGCAAATTTTTTGCTAAAAAATGCAAAATTATGCCTAGTTCCAAAGCTAAGTCTGCCGGAATCAGCAAGATAATACAAAATAAATTATGCATTTAGAGGTTGGAATCACCGAAATTCTCGCCACATTTCCACCCAATCCACAACAACAACAATAACATTTTGGCAACACCAACATCCAAATACAATGTTTAATCTATAATATCTAGTTGATTTTGATAATTTTAGTCATGGAACCAGGCATAACTAAGCACTTTTGAAAACGTAGAATTCATAATCGCAAAAAAGTTGCATTAATTTTTAGATTTAATAGCCTAAGTTTCCCTTCAAAAATGAGCTTAGGGGAAAAATACATTGAATCGGAGTTCGTTTGGAACCAGAGATCCTCCAACGGCAATCAATACGATATATTACTCCACTATAGCACAGTCAATACAACAGCTCAGTTTTGAGGAACAGGAATGCACCAGTGAGTCACTCTGAATTTTAAGCGCATTATCTTTTGCTCACTGTGGATTTTAGCAGCTCCTCGACAAGAATATTTCAAAATGTTTCTAAAGACCCTCTCAACCATCATTCTAATTAATCTATGATAAAACTGTAATATTTTTGCTAAGGTATTTGGCAGCTCCTCTAAAATCTTATTCTCATTGATCTATGATAAAACTTAACATTTTATTTTCCAAAGGAGTGGTGCAGTACCGATGCGGGCTGAGAGCAGCTTTGATATTGAAAATTTCTGTCTAACAAGTGGAACGTCTCAAGTGTCTGCCTCCAATTTTGATGAACTATAGCTCAAAATCTTCCTTGAGAGTGATCAACACCGTGTATTTACTTTTTGCGAATGCGCTTTTCAAGTTGGAGAAAAAGAAGTTCAAAGTTTCCAGCTGAACTGCACAAAATCGTCAGAGTGCGCTAAGCGTAAAGAAATCAGAAGCAGTTCCCATAGTGACCCTGTGGTGTAGTGGTGAAGGCACTTGCCTCGCAGTCGCGTGGACCCTGGATCAAATCTCGGTCAATCTCGCAGGTTTTTGCACACACTCTTCCTCCCTTTCTCAAGTGTTTCTCCCCCTAATATTCTTTGATAATCTTCTCAAAGTTATTTTTACTTTATTTTTACGTCATTCCTGTGAATAGAAGGTTTGTTGCAAGGACGTTGAAATCAAAAATTTGGCACTCCACTGGGTATGTTTGAGATAAATGTTATTCAAGGAAAAATTAACATACGAATAATGTCGTGAAAATAAAGTGAAAATAATTTTTGAGAAGGTTATCAAAGATTATTGCAGTGAGAAACACTTGAGAAAGGGAGGAAAAGTCTGTGCTAAAAACTACAAGTTCGACCGAGATTTGAACCAGGGTCCACGCAGCTATGAGGCGAGCGCCTTTGACACTACATCACAGGGTTGCTACAGGAACAGCTCACAATTTCTCTACGCTTAACACGCTCCAATGATTTCGCACAGTTCAGCTGCAAAATTTGAACTTTTTTTTCTCAAACTTTAAAGGCACATTCGCAAAAAGTAAATACAGGGTGTTGATCAGCATCACTCAAGGAAGATTTTAAGCTATATTTCATCAAAATCAGAGGCGAACACTTGAGACATTCCCCTTCTAAGTAAAAATTTGTTGAGTCAACATTATGGTTATCTCTAACTAATAATTTTTTTCCAGCTTGTCAGTCAAAAATGAACTGGGTGTAAGTGAATAATTGAAGTACCCTGCATACCTAGCCAGATACAGATAGTTGGTAAAAAAGTACATGAAAAGAGAAAATACCTTTAAAAAAACACCGAGGTGTGCTTCCTTTTGTGATTCATTGGTCTTCTTTACTTGAATACACCATGGTAAATGGTGTACATAGGATGAAGTAGAAATCACATTCCTCACGTTCCTTGAAGTTCCGGACAGTCCGGTAATGTTTTTAACTGTAAACCTGAGGGTTGCTTCAGATCGAGCTTCATCTGCAGACAAAAAAATGCACAGAGGAATTTTAACATCAATAGAGATCATTTCAGAAGTTTAGGTACACCTAAACCAATAACCTTTCAAACTATCCAATGTTACTTCTCAAATTACTAAATAAAAAAGAATGAAAATGAATTTGAGCGTTGAATTTTCATTGAGCTTCAAAATCAAAAATTTGAAGTCGCAGACAAGTTTTGTTTTGATTTGAAGGAATGGAAATTAAAAATTTTCCAAAGATTATTTGTGAGCTGTGCGTACATTTCTGAAATGAACTCGAACTGAATCAAGATGTAACCGCAATCAGGAAACAGCATTTCCAGGAATGTCAGGATTAAGCATGGAATAATTAATTGGTCAGCGCTATCAGTCTGCGATACTTATTGGACATTAAAAGGTATAAAACCAATTAAATTGTGTGGAAATAATTAAGTAAGTTTGTGGAGAGGGCAGGGCCACATATTCTACACATCAAAAGTCCTGGGTTGTGAGGGAATTTTACACGGGCTCGGTTTTTTGCCTATTATTTTTTAACCTTGATTTCAAAAATGAAACAAATCCAACTTAAATTAGCTTGACTGAAATGAAGAAGAAAGCGTTTCAGAATGGTTGTCTTGACACAGAAATCGATATTAGAATTTCTATTGGGGTTATAAGACTTTTCGTCCAGTTTTTTTTGTCCGCTCGATTTTTTGTCCTTTTTTTATTCCTATGAAATTTGGTCCTTGATAATTCATCCAATCAAATTTCATCCAGTATAATAACAATTGGTCCTTTCATTATTTTCGTCCTCCACTGTAACGTCCATGAGTTTTTAGTCCAATTATTTTTAGGTGCAGAATATGTCTTTTGTCCTGTAATTTTAGTCCAAATATTTTCATCCTTACAAAAAAAGTTGGTTTCGTCCATGCTCATTTTTGTTGGCTTACAGGTAAAATAAAATGAATTAGAATTTCGCCAAAAATAAATTATAATTTTATTACTATGTACTTGGTGACTTTGAGAAATTTAGATTTTAAGTCTGGCTGTATTTTTCTGGTAATTTAGTACTTAATCTTGTAAAATGTTGAGATTGTTTCTTTCTAAAAGAGTTGCTGAGAAAGACTTTCTGAATTGAATAAAATGATAAATTCCAATTGAATACATTTTCTGATGATGAATTTTAATATATACTCATAAATTTGACCTGCGTAAACCAACAGAAATGAACAGACATGTGCAATGGACGAACCAAACTTTTTTTGAGGACAAAAAAAATGGACTAAAATTTCAGGACAAAAGACATACTCTGGACCAATTTTTTATTGGACTAAAAACTCATGGACATTACAGTAGAGAACGATAATAATGAGTGAACCAATTGTTCTACAGGACAAAAATTGATTGGACGAATTATCAAGCACTAAATGTTG
The DNA here is from genome assembly GCA_011764245.1 of Trialeurodes vaporariorum. NCBI lineage: Eukaryota > Metazoa > Arthropoda > Insecta > Hemiptera > Aleyrodidae > Trialeurodes > Trialeurodes vaporariorum. Next base: position 19,660,780 of record VMOF01000013.1, on the reverse strand, counting down.
CGGACAAATAAAAAAGGACAAAAAAAAGTGGGGGAAAAAAAACAGGAAGAAAGGTCATATGTGATCGACCTTAAAAGCATCTTGAGGTGATTCCATCGCACGTGACCAAGGTGATCAATTAGTCGACCAATTAATGGTCATTTCCCGGACCCTGTGGAGTTTTTTTGCAAAACCAGGATAGTCAGCACCTGGAGGTAGATTGGGTAGATCTAACAAAGATGTCTGTTAAGTTTGGATGCTCGAATCCGGAAAATAAGGACGTACCTATGGGAATTCGGAATCCGTTGTGCGATACGATAAATCGAACAGCAATTGTACAAATTCCCATAGTTACGTCCTTATTTTCCGGGAATCCAAACTTAACAGATATCTTTGATAAATCTACCTCCAGGTGCCGAGAATCCTGGTTTTACAAAAAAACTCCACAGAGTTCGGGAAATGACCATTAATCAATCGAAGAATCGATCTCCTTGGTCACATGCCATGGAATCACCTTAAGAAGTTTTTTCAGCAGTTGATGTCAACACTGAAACATTGTTTCATTCCTATTGGACTTTGATTAGGTTTGAAACCAGCAACAGACTGATCATTTACTTTTTCGTTATACTAATAGTGTAGTCGGCCTGCAGGCCTTTACATAAGACGCGCCCAAAAAATTGGAAGTTATCAACATATTTTGAAAAAAGATTTCTTTAGAAGTGGAATACATGAAACACTCAAATGGAACTATCTACTTGTGAGCGAAACTTTCTAATCACAGCTCTAAACTTACTACAGCCTCCTCAGTAATGAATAAAAATTACCGGATAAAATCACTGGACACTGGACCGAATGGGTGCCCTAGAAACCTCACGTTCTGCATTTGTCTGAAGATCAATAATAAGAAAATGGAAGCAAACTTTTACGAATAATCTGGTGGATCATGATAAACAGATCCACCTAGTTTGCACTTAGGTACTTCCATCCGATCTGACGTAGTTCGCAGCTCATCTGAGTGATGACTAGTGTGTTTCGTAGTAAAGGAGAGAGTTCTTCAGTACCTACCTAACCCATAATAGAGTATACTATGAAGACCCAAGTATTCTCGACAAAACCATTTGCCGTTGACAAAATGGACCGTACGGTTTTAACTCCATATCATGATGCCCGTGAATTCAAACTGTGCGGTCAATTTAGCAAACCGAAAATGGAATCGTCAAGAATACTTGTGTCTTATAGGATCCTCTATCCTGCACTCGAGTCCCTATATGTAGAGAGTTAAGACAAGAGGGTAGTCAACCTCTGATTGAGTTACGAGTTTTAGGCTCTACGGGCGCTGCCATTAGATGCGTTTTCGCACATTTGTTTACCCTACTCTTGTTTACAAATGAAGGGGTCGAACGGTATTTTACGGATAATAGAGTTGTATTGGACAAAGTTGTTGATTTTAATCATGATGCACCTCAAAAATGTCTATAATTCTCAAAAGAACCTTTGAAAGCATAAATAGACATCGATCAACAAAAGCAGTGAAAGATTGCATCATAAGAAACTCTACAGAACTGCGATCTTAGCAGTGGACCAAAACAAAACAACGGCCTTCAGGGTGTAAACAAATGTGCAAAATCGCATCCAATGGTGGCACCCATGGTTTCACTTGTCTTAACTCTCCACACATACCTTGAGACTCTATCTTGCACGTTTGGTGAGGTTCAGATACGCCTGATGATCGCTGGTTTCCAACAACTCCCATCAGGTCAGGAATGCCTGATCATGATCACACTAGAGTCCCTGAAGAGTCTCGAAACGTGAAGAAGAAGTCGAAGGAGGCTTCCACTCTGATTGGTTGGGTTCACCGAGGAGGCGTGTACGTCTCCTCATAGGGGTGTTCCAACGGTTTTCTTATAGAGAATAACACAGAACGCCTTCATGAGCTCCGTAACAGCCTAAAATCTAGCAGCCAATCAGAATCTATACCCCGTATGGCGAGACTCTTTGATAAACAGGGACTCTAGATCATGCGTGAAAATATTCTTGAAGAGTGATGCATGCATTCTAATGAGTAATGACGTGTTAGAGTAAACCCCATACTTTTCAGTATTCATCTGAAGATCAATCGGTATGTAAGAGAGATGGATGTAATGATGTGGCTTACAGACTTAGTTGATCCTAGCATTCGAAATAGTAACTAAGATTAATTAGAATTGACAGTAGGCAGGTACTTACCTATCACCATTTTGGAAAAAGAATATCAGCTAAAAGCAAGAATGACCAGCAGGATCAAATCAAATTTCGAGTGTTAAAATAATATGAACGAAATGGGCAAGTACTAATGCATCAAGGGAATTGAAGGGACGCACGGTCAGCATAAAAAGAATTCCTTGCCCATCGCAAAAATGGAGCAGATAAATATTATTGGATAAACTCAAGGATGAACTGATACACATCTGTTACATTTAAAACATTTGTATGAAAACTGAACGTCTGAACAGTCACAACTAAAGACAAAATAATAACTAATATTGAGAGATCTATGTAATATAAAACGGATGGAAGCATTGGCAACCGCGAAGTCAGAGGATTTGAGATTTCTCAGAGATAAAAATGATAAAATTAAAACTGATAGGAGCACGTGGGTGGGAGTGGAGTGGGTTGGAGATTTGTTTACTTTTTTCCTCGACCAATCATTCGCCGGCTTGCCTTCTTCATGCGCGATGCTCCTCTGCGCAGCGAAACCGCGCCGTGTGCAAAGAATACGAACGCGGTAATTTTGAATACGCGCATGCAACTTCAGGTGAGCGCAACTTCAGACTCTTATCACAGAATAATACAATCAGAACGGAAACTCCGTCGGATTTTGAAGCAAATTCATTGCGCGCCCGCCATGTTGGGATATAGGATGTTTACATCTGGATTCGCGCTCGAAAAAAAAATTTAGGACATGATCCGCGAAATTTTCATTCTGAAATGCCATTAGAATAAAAGTGAGGCTGGAAACTTAAGATTTCTTTCCAGAATTTACAGAAATAAATGAGTTTTAACACAAATCACACACGCCGCCATGTTGGGAAATAGGACCACAGCGTTGCCTATTGGTGCCGGTAAATTCCAAACTTGCTTCCATTGGCTCTTATGGGAGTTTCCGTTCTGATTGTATTATTCTGTGATCTTATCTCTCGTTGAAGATCTGGGACCAAATAATGTTAGGCTCCGAGCATTGAATTGCGTGCATCTTGCGTGCGGCTTCGACCAATCAGAGAGCTTACGCACGGTCATGTGACCGTGCGTAAGTTAGGTACGCTCGAGACCTAACATTATTTGGTCCCTGTTTTATACGAACTACTTACTACTAGCACTAACGAGCTATAGCGACACAGAATAATACAATCAGAAGGGAAACTCCCATAAGAGCCAATGGAAACAAGATTTGGAATTTACCAGCACAAACTGGCAACTGTGCCTACTCACTTCTCAAGATGGCGGACATGCTTTTTCAGGCTATATAACCAATCACAACTCGGCCAGTTGCCGAAGATCTGCCGAAGATTGCCGAAGATACTCACTTTCGAACATGGCGGCCCGAAGTAAAGAATGTTTCAAAATGAATTAGAGTGTCCGTTCTGATTAGAGTATTCTGTGATAGCGATAGAGGGGGTCATACGTGTTTTAAGTTCTATCCATTATGGTTCTATCTCAAAGTATGACCAGCCTGCGGGATCAAAATTTGGTTCGTTTGCCTCACTTTTTTTTAATCTAAAATCAAAAGTTGTAATTACTAACTAATCCAATGGAAATTACTTTAAAACAAAAGTGCAAGTGTTTAAGAGTGGCTATCTGGACATAGAATTCTAATAGAACCATCCCCGTGGGAAAACTTTGCATATTTCTGTTATGTGTCAGTTTCTTTATCTCGCAAATTCTTCCAGTAGAAAAACAGTTATAATCGATTTTTGTGTCCCGATAGCCACTCTATGAGAGTGTTAACACTTGCACTTTCCTTTGTAACCAATTTCAAATGTACTTGTTACCATTTTATTTTTTTTTAAAAAAATTCAAAGGTTAAAAAAGTGAGGCAAACGAACCTAGCATGTGTGAAAAACGTCCATAAGAGATTTCGATTGTGGTCGCCTCCATGAAGTTTCAATATCACGCCCCACAAATCCTTTCTATCGCTATATAGCTCGTTGACTAGCACCCGGTGAATTTTCCTTTGAATTGAAAAACGTTGCCTTATTTGAGGTAATTTCGGTGCAAAAGTCCTTTAGGGCCCTTGAAGATACCTATGGAAGTTTCCGAGTTACGCGGACCATGGTTAACCTTAAGGTGAAAAAAGTGATTTTTTAAGAATTCGACGGAATGAAGGAGTAAATTCAGATTAGTGACCACAGTCGCTTTTTAAGTTACCGAAATTTCATCACTTAGGTCACTTAAAAAATAATAATAAAAAAAAAAAAAAAAAAAATATCGGTGGAGCAAGGTGAAAGTGAACAAGAATGTACGGCCAGGTCATGTACCGTAACAGAAAGTGAACGGAAACTGCTTGGTCCCAATTTTTGAGACCTACCTCCCACCCTAGGTCAGTCATTTGAAAAGTGACCAGAGTTGTTAGTAACCAGAACAATATATCTTAATTTTATTTAAAGTTGCCTTGTATGTGATAAGTGTATAGCGTAGCTAGCAGTAACTGTGCCCGCGTCACGACTTCAATACTTATGCCCCTATTGGGGGGGGGGGGGGGGTCTAGGGGGACATCCTCCACAGGGGGTTTTGGGAGTCTGCCCCCAGAAATTTTTTTCGTTACCCATCACCTCTCCAAAACCCGCAATTTTAAGCTTTTTTACGATAGAAATTCCACCATTTTTCGTAAAGGGCCGCAGGCGCACACATCAATGAATAGAGTATATTCATACCTTGCTAAATTGAGAAAAGGGGAAAAAATAATTTTTTGCTATAGAGTGTTCATTACAAATGCATATTTTTTTTTCTCAGTAAAATTCAGGTGTTACTCTGTTACGGTTAAAGTGTTCATTATTATATGATTTTATTTTCGGGGACTCAACGAAATAACATGGGAGGCGAATTTTATTTACAGTGTTGGGTGAAGATTTTCACCCGAACCAACCGCGCGTTGGGCGAATATATACAGCGCGTATATATTCGCCATCTGCGCACTCAAATTACTAAAACGATAAGATGTAACGGTCTTCGGCAGATTCCTTATAAAAAAAGGCTCTTGATGCCGAAGAGGGACTTTTGTATGTACACTGTCCAGTCGAGTCATGTCTCTCTCATTATTACGGTTCCGCCATATCCAACGCTCGGTCTCGCTCACACTCACTCATATTTCCTTTTCTATAAATCGAGTCGAGCTGGAAACTGCAGCTCTGTAGGGCTCCTGATGTGATGACCAAGTCCGGCCACCTCATGCACATGTGTTAACGATTAAAGCGTAACCCTCTTGTTTTATCTTTCTTTTCACACGCTCTCTCTCTCTCTCTCTCTCTCTCTCTCTCTCTCTCTCTCTCTCTCTCTCTCCCTCTTTCACACCCTCGGTCACTTCAAACTTATTTGTTTTTCAGTCTCATCCCTCGATCCTGATTTCTCATTCTCTTCAAGTGTCAGTCGCGATACCATCTTATCAACGTTACAGACACGACTGTGTGACGCGCGTGCTCACTCACTGTTTGACTGTTTTTGTCTTAATTTTTATTCGTGCTAAACTATGTAGCGAAAATGTGGTGGTGGTGCTTCGATTTCATTTTATCACTTAATTGCGTTAAGATTTTTGTTCATCAATTATATCAATCGTTTTTCAAATGCAAACTGCTCCTCTAAAATCATAAACTAAAAGACAGTGATAATTTAAATCATGTCGCACTGGGTTGTTCTTATATGTATTAAATAGCATATACAGGGTGTACCAGACCACCCGGATAGGTACTTTTTCTCGAAAACGGCTGGGCGTAGAGAGCTGAAACATAAAAGTCAGACAGGGAATTGACCCCAAAAAATTCAATGAAAATATTTTCAAAGCCCCCCGAGGCCCTCCTGGGAGGTTTGGGGGGGGGGGGGGGGGGGGGGGTTCGAAACACATTTTTCCATTTTTGGCGGGAAAAAGCCCACAAAAGGTACAAAAATAAGTTCAGATATTGAAAGAACAACTCATTGCCGACATTTTTGTTCCAGTAAATTTTTCCAGAAAACCCCAATTTTTGGGGTTATGGGCCCTTTTGGGGGAAAATTTTCATTCGGCCACTGTGACCGCACTATTCAATATTTTTACAAAAACTAAAAACCATATGAAAGAAGAGATCAAGACCTTTCGATTGATGTGCCACATAATACCTAAAAGTGAAAAATTAAGGCCCCCACTTAGATTCCAAAATTTGGGGGTCTTTGGGCCCCCCCCCCACGTAAAAAAAAGTCAAATAGCAAGGTATGGCTTGTGATACATCGATCGAAAGCCCTCAAAGAGTAGAATAAGATTGCACAATCCAAAATCCTCTACAATCATTACTTTCAAAATGGCGGCCATTTGAAAATTATGGGTGTTCAAAGGTAAGTCCTGGGAAAAGAGTCCAAGGTTGAACGATACATGAATTGAAAGGCCTTAAAAAAAGCAAACGAATGGTGCAAACCGCAAATCAATCCGCCTCTTCAATCAAAAGTTATGGCCGATTGAAACTTAAAGGGCTCAATAAGGCCTATTTAAGGCTGCTTAAATTTCAATCGGCCATAACTTTTGATTGAAGAGGCGGATTGATTTGCGGTTTGCGCCATTCGTTTGCTTTTTTAAGGTCTTTCAATTCATGTATCGTTCAACCTTGGACTCTTTTCCCAGGACTTACCTTTGAACACCCATAATTTTCAAATGGCCGCCATTTTGAAAGTAATGATTGTAGAGGATTTTGGATTGTGCAATCTTATTCTACTCTTTGAGGGCTTTCGATCGATGTATCACAAGCCATACCTTGCTATTTGACTTTTTTTACGTGGGGGGGGGGGGCCCAAAGACCCCCAAATTTTGGAATCTAAGTGGGGGCCTTAATTTTTCACTTTTAGGTATTATGTGGCACATCAATCGAAAGGTCTTGATCTCTTCTTTCATATGGTTTTTAGTTTTTGTAAAAATATTGAATAGTGCGGTCACAGTGGCCGAATGAAAATTTTCCCCCAAAAGGGCCCATAACCCCAAAAATTGGGGTTTTCTGAAAAAATTTACTGGATCAAAAATGTCGGCAATGAGTTGTTCTTTCAATATCTGAACTTATTTTTGTACCTTTTGTAGGCTTTTTCCCGCCAAAAATGGAAAAAATGTTTCGAACCCCCCCAAAACCTCCCAGGGGGGCCTCGGGGGGCTTTGAAAATATTTTCATTGAATTTTTTGGGGTCAATTCCCTGTCTGACTTTTATGTTTCAGCTCTCTACGCCCAGCCGTTTTCGAGAAAAAGTACCTATCCGGGTGGTCTGGTACACCCTGTATAGGTATAGTTTTTTTTTCTCACCTCCATTTTTCTCATCCTTTCTATTTATATGTTGATGAGTATTAATTAAAAGTAACGATAGGTACCTACTCAATAGAGTCCATTCAAGTTTACTCGTTATAAGTATAGTGCGTTCACTGGTGGAGTGAAAAGTGAAGTTATGTGTTGTTTGTGGGAGTGCGTCAAGTCTACCTCGGATTACTCTTATTTTCTCTAATAGACTGATTTAGTGAGTCGATATATCGTGCGATTATATGCGATATACTCGTCTGGACCTATCAAAGTTCCGACTGGTTCGATATACATGGGTTTTCCCATAAGGAATCGGAATGCGATTTTCAAGCGGAAATTTCGGCCTTTTTGAGACATTTTTTACACGTCGGAGGTTGCGATAATGGAATCTACGTATCCTCAAGTGCCAGGAACCAGCATAAAATAGGGCGATAGCGCAAAATTTAAACTAGTTATGCCGCATATATCGAACCAAGTCGTGAAAGTGAGGTTATGGCACCCCATTGTTTACATCCTTCCTTCCAACCTCTATGAACTGCAAAACTTCCATAAATGTCGACATTTAGCTGTTATTTCTTTAAAACTTTTGGAGGAATAATATACTAGAGTATTGTAGTTCACCTGCTTTGAAATTTTGAGCTCCAATATGCTTGATATTACTCAACAAGTTAGTGTTTCCTCATCACCGCAACGGTACAGAATCTAAGTAGGTACTTTATTGTCGTTTGCCTAGCCTAAAATTTTATCGCTGGGTTACTAACACATCTAAATTACAACAATATGTTCTTACCTTCTATCTGTAATTCAAATCTAGACAAGTTAAAGGGGGAACACTCAAATAAAGCTAGAGGAAGGCTACAGTCAGGAACGTGTGGGAGGACGGTTGATTGATGACGGGACTGAATCACCCTGCCGAAAGGTTCTTTACAGTCGACAATGTTTTTAGAAGTATGTTATTGAAGGGTAAGAGGTAAATGAAGGATACAAGCATCAAAGAAACGAACGAAACACCGGCAGGTTGAAGAATATGACTGAAAAATTCAAACGAAGACTCGGGTAGAGTTACGGAACATGCCTTTTTCTAAAATCTGTGGTAATGTCAGGCATTACAGGACTCAAAATGTTAGTGCAAGTGTGCTACTATACTCTGACACATAATTCCTCCAAAAGTTTCGAAGAAATAACTGCTAAATGTCGAAATTTATGGAAGTTTTGCAGTTCATAGAGGTTGGAAGGAAGGATGTAAACAATGGGGTGCCATAACCTCACTTTCACGACTTGGTTCGATATATGCGGCATAACTAGTTTAAATTTTGCGCTATCACCCTATTTTATGCTGGTTCCTGGCACTTGAGGATACGTAGATTCCATTATCGCAATTTCCGACGTGTAAAAAATGTCTCAAAAAGGCCGAAATTTCCGCTTGAAAATCGCATTCCGATTCCTTATGGGAAAACCCATGTATATCGAATCAGTCGGAACTTCGATAGGTCCAGCCGATTCACTAAATCAGTCTATGGTTCAGAACGAAACCAGTGAGTGCAGTGAGTGAGTTTTTTGGAATTCTCATATAAATGTATTTGCAGCGCTGATGCTAAACTCTATCACATATTTTCAACACAACGAATCATCTTATCAGGGGCGTGCCGTGGGGGGAGCATGTGGGTACCCTTGCCCCGGGCGGCACTCTCGGGGGGCGGCAAAATCAGGGTGAACAACCAAAAAAAAAGGTTATCAAATTTCAAAATGAATTTCAGAGGGCGGCACAATCAGTGTGTAACAAGCAAAAAAAAAAAAAAAAAAAAGAAGGTCATCAAATTTATAATTTTGTTCGCGGAGGGCGGCAAGATTGCAGTCTTGCCCCCCCTCTCTGGAAACCACGGCACGCCCGGGCGCGCCCCTGCATCTTATTCCTATCAAAGTATCAAATTGTGGCAGGGACTTGCAAATCTGGCAACGTTGCATTTTTTCCATTTAAAACCATGAAAAAAATCGAACTATCATGGTGTTTGGTAAACTCTGCACGTATCAAATTGACCTTTTGCATGCGCGTTTAAATTGACAGAATGTAACGTTGCGATATCGTACGCTCGTACGCCACTACTCTAATCAGAGTTGGGCAAAGAGGAGTAAAATCGATTACACGATTATACCTACTGGGTAATCGGTAATAATTATTGTCAAACCTTTGAATGGTAATTAAATGGAGTCTTAACAGATTTCAAATGAACTATTGGGGCATTTCGATCAGATCTAGTTCTTTTGCAATTTTTATGATTTATAACACCTCCCGTGTGTTTAGCCCCCCCCCCCATCCCCATTAACCCTCTTCCTTCTTCACCTCCTCCCCTGTAATTTAACCTCGCCCACCCGCAATAAGCAATAAAGCATTTTATGAGTTTGGGAGTGGATTTTGTGATTTTTTAGTGCGCTAATCGTTATTTTCATAGGGTTTTACCCCGTGATCAACTATTAATGAACCTGTAGCATTGTTCTCAAAAGCTCCATTTGCCGCCCTCCGCGAATCGCCACCCTTTAAAATTATGAATTTAATGACCTTCAATTTTTTTCTCGTCTATAGTTGCGGATCGTTTGGTGAAGGAACAGCTGATGCCGGATTGTCCCAAGGTTATAGACAGTGTTGCCAGGTTTGGACGGGGTAGAATAGCCACGCGTGGACAGTTTTCGAGTTGAAAACTAGCCACGCTGTGGATAGGGATCAGGGGCGCCATTTGGGGGAGGGCAGGGGGGGCAGTTGCCCCCCCAAGGATTTTCAAAGTGGCCGAAAAATCAAGTTAGAGAGATTTTTTTGAAGATGCACAGCAAAAAAAAAAAAAAAAAAAAAAAAAAGGTCATCCAAACTAAACTTTTGGAGGCCCCCCCCCAAACAAGTCAGAGAGATGGGCAGATTTTTTTAAGATGCACGGCCAAAAAAAAAAAAAAAAAAAAAAAAAAAAAGGGTCATCCAAATTTTTGGAGGGCCTTGCCCCCCCCCCCCCCAAGGAAAATTTGAAATGGCGCCCCTGATAGGGATGGAGGATCCTCGATGATCGGAACCGAAAGAGTGAGAGTCGTGGCTATATTCTCATCAAAATAGTCCACGTGTGGTCGAATCTAGCCATTGTTCGCAACTCTGGTTATAGATTAAAGAGGTATGCTCATCTGACTTCGCGCCACGAAGTCAGAAGCGCGCTGTTCAAAATCCAGATCCGAGATGGCCGACAAAAGCAGAAAACATTGTATACTCTTTCCAGAAAACATCGGGCTCCCTCTCCAGAAAAGCAGAAAATAGTCCGATGTTTTCTGGAAAGAGTATACAATGTTTTCTGCTTTTGTCGGCCATCTTGGATCTGGATTTTGCACTGCGCGCTTCTGACTTCGTGGCGCGAAGTCAGATGAGCATACCTCTTTAATCTATACCCTTGGGATTGTCCAGCGGTGAATCTCACAGTGGCAGATCGTCCGGTAGCGGATCTTATTCCAGTGGCGGAGCAACCATAGTTAGGTGAATCGTCCTGGGGCGGCTCGTGCAATTTGACAACAATGTTTTTCTTTCATTTGAATCCGTGTACAACAATCGATTGTTGATGAAGCGCTGCTTCACTATCAAATCGATTGTTTTACATGGAATCAAATGGATGAAACATTGTTGTCAAATGGCAGGAGCCACCACTGGAATCGTCCTGTGGTAGATCGTCCAATGGAGGATCGGCTAGCAGGGCAGGGGTGTGGCGAAGAGTTTCCGGAGAGAGGGGGAAGATTGCAAATCTGCCGCCCTCCACGAATCGCCATCCATCAAAAAGTATGAATTTGATGACCTTCCTCTTTTTTTCTTATTGTTGCACCCTTTGATTTTTCCGTCACCAGATTTTTTAATCTCGCCAGAAATTTTTAAATTCGATGACTTTTTCTTCTTCTTGCTTGCTTGCTTGTTCACCGTGATATGTTGCCACTGTCGTGCCCCACAGTGGATTTCCGCACTTTTGGGGATAGACGAGAAAAATATGGAATTTTGGAAAATTTGAAGACGAAAGAATTAATCAAGATTGAGTGGGAAAGAAATATATAAAAAAAATGAATTTCCGGTTTTCCGATCAAAAATTTAGAATAAAAATATGAAACAAACTGTCCGCAAGAAACAATCGAAAGCAAAAAAAAATGAAGCAACGAATACATTCGAATGCATGAAAGAAACAAATATGAACCAAGGTAGATGGATAACAGGTATGGACAACACTCTGAGGTTGGCTCAGAAATTACATTTCATTGTTCAAATAAATAGTGTATTGCTTCAGATAAACTTCCCCTTCAAACCTAACCACAAACAACAATGCAAGATATACATAGTGTAAATAGGAGACAAGATGGCGGCGAAGTCGCTATTTTCCAAGTGGCCACGCCCCCTGAGTCAAGTGTTGTCCATACCTGTTCTCCATATACCTTGAATATGAACAATGGAAAATGGGTATGTAGCAACAAACATCTGACCCGATGTGTGGGGACTATAATTATCCACATTTCCAACGTTCTAGCCCCCTATCCCTCAAGGGGGCTATCTGAAAGATTGCGAGGGACGATCCCCATCGAGTGATACATCTATCAAAAGGGCGTAAAAAACGGAGCATTTGGACGCAAACTGAAAGTCGATATAGTATCGGGGGCAAGAACGTTGAAAATGTTTGAGAGCTATGTAACCAAATTTTGACGAAACTTTTGTTAAATTTTCATTTTTTTTTCTGAAAAAAACTTGCAATTTACAGTATTTTAGGCTCTTGCTTTTTATTAAAAACCCGCCTTCACAAAGAGGAGTAATGATTTTTTTTTTTTTTTTAAACGGGTCCAAATCAAACTTTGACCTTCGATATATAAAAAACAAAAAACGACATCGGCCTTCGGTTTGCGTCAAAAAGTTTTAAAATTCCATGCCCTTTTAAACGATGGATCACAACATAGGGGTTGCAAAAAGAAAAAATTTACCTTGATTTTTTTTCCGGAATATTCCTGAAAAACTAAAAAATCAATTTATTCCTCGAGGAGCTCGGGAAACAGTAAACAGATTTCCGTTTTGGCCTTAAATTGACTCCATTCATACCCTACTTCAAGTTCCCGTTCGAGGAGCTTGGGAAATATATTTCCGTTTTGGCCTTAAATGACTCCATTACCCTACTTTCAGTTCCCGAAAAGATCCGCGAGGTCCATCGAATTTTCATTTAATTTTCGTTGAAGCCAGTGGCGTGATTTGCTGGGGGGGGGCAGGGGGGCACCTCCCCCCCCCCCCCCCCCCAAGGGTCGGCCAAAAGTGAAAAAGTAATGAACTTCTTTTTTTTTTTTACTTTTGGAGAAGAAAAAAGTTTTGAACTAAAATTTGGTGGTCATTAACGAGTTTTGTTGGAATTTAGGGCCGTAAATATGCAGGGCTGTTGAGTGTCTAAAATAATATTGATGAGCAAAAAAAAAATAAAAGGTCATAACATTTGTGCCCCCCCCCCCCAAGCCGAACCTGAAATGACGCCCCTGGTTGAAGCTAACCATGAGTGGTCAAATGATGAAATAAGGGGACCAGCAACCAGCGGAGGGCACACGAAATCTATACAGGGTGTAACAAAAACTATATACCATAAATTTCGGGGCGTATTTTAGAGGTAAAAATAAGACTTTTTTTCCTATAAACATGGGTCCGAAATTGTAGTCTTTTCGAGTTACAGTGTTGCAAAGTTTCCGAAAAACAAATTGAAAAAATTGTCATAACTCCCTCGTGAATTTTTTTAAATGCTCGTAAATAAGTACTCTGGTGTAATTTTAGACGCTCTTGCCGACTTTGGCCGTGAAAATGCTGTATGCACAAATTTGAGGGGGGTTTAGGGGGTTTTTCTTGATTTTTCTCACTTTTTTTGGCCAAATTATGCTTATACATGCTTTTGGTCTCATTAAATCCAAAAACGATTAGCATCATTCAAAAGGTCGTAAAATTTTTTCCTTTTTGGTCCTTACAAGTTTTTCCGCAAACCATTTCCTAGAAAATCGTCCCTGAAGTTGCAGAGGTAGGCCAAGAATGAATAAAATCAAAGAAAAGACGATTATGGCCGACCTCTGCAACTTCAGGGACGATTTTCTCGGAAATGGTTTGCGGAATGGAAAAACTTGTAAGGACCAAAAAGGAAATTTTTTTACGACCTTTTGAATGACGCTAATCGTTTTTGGATTTAATGAGACCAAAAGCATGTATAAGCATAATTTGGCCAAAAAAAGTGAGAAAAATCAAGAAAAACCCCCTAAACCCCCCTCAAATTTGTGCATACAGCTTTTTTACGGCCAAAGTCGGCAAGAGCGTCTAAAATTACAACAGAGTACTTATTTACGAGCATTAAAAAAAATTCACGAGGGAGTTATGACAATTTTTCAATTTGTTTTTCGGAAACTTTGGAACACTGTAACTCGAAAACTCTACAATTTCGGACCCATGTTTATAGGAATAAAAAGTCTTATTTTCACCTCTAGAATACGCCCTGAAATGTATGGTATATAGTTTTGTTACACCCTGTATAAGTAAGTGGCATGGTGGTGCGGGGGGGGGGGGGGGGGGGGATGAAAAGCGGCTAGCAGAAAAAAAAAAAATCTGCTACGCATAGCAAAACGTCGTTCCTCCGCAGAGATTTCATACCACTTGAGAGGTTTTCGCATTAAATGACAGAAATTGACTGCACAAAGGCGACAGCGCGGCGAGGTACAACCAGCATAGGAAAGGCCGCTTCAATGATACTCACTTGGAGAGCCCCAAATTATACCGTGAAGGCGTACCCGACCCGAACACCGACGCGACAGTCCGAGAGAGGTTTCAATCATAGAGCGTCAGTGCTGGAGGATCCTTGCCTCGGTTGACGATTTTATTGCCCTGTCAAAACGCGGGACTCAGCGCAAAGGATCGACCTTTTTCTATCCACTGGGCCTTCGCCCTTCATGCCTTCTCTTTTCTTTCCCAATTACTCTCATATCATGTTATCTTTTTGGGGGTCTTGGAGCGTCCTCTGAGTGAAATTTGCAATTTTCGAAATTTTGTGCAAATATAGACCACTCAAGCTTTCTTATGGTACAAAAACGGTCATAATCGGCCAGATAGAACTCGAGATTAATAGCGAACAAACTTCCTTCAAAAATACGATAGATATAGATATACAATTAAGACGGGGCAGCATCTTTTCGGGGGGCTCGGAGTTTCCCCTGGGTAAATCTGACGCAATTTTCGAGGTTTTGTGCAAATATATATAGACCACTGAAGCTTTCTTACGGTGCAAGAATTAATGATCAAAATCAACTAGATAGAACTCGAGATTAAGAGCGAACAAACTTCCTTCAAAAATACGATAGATATACAATTAACACGGGGCGGCATCTTTTCGGGGGGGGGGGGGTGGAGTTTCCCCTGGGTAAATCTGACAATTTTCGAGGTTTTGTGCAAATATAGACCACTCAAGATTTCTTCTGGCGCAAGAACGGTCAAAATCGGCCAGACAGAACTCGAGATTAGGAGCGATCAAACTTGTTTTCAAACTCTATGATAAATATAGATATACATTTAACACGGGTCGGCATTTTCTCAGGGGCCTAGGAGCGCCCCCTCTTATAAGTCGATGGGCTAAGTACTTTTTTGCAAATGTAGGCCACTTACGCTATACTTTGTTCAAAGAACGGCAAAAATTGGTTTGTTAGTTTTCGAGTAAAAGGCTGTACAAACTTTTCCTCAACGATTTTATTAATATACACTGCCCCGCAAAAAAACCGGCGCACCTGGCGCGCTGGATCATTCCGCTCGAAAATGCGAAAAAATTACAAAATTTAAAATCGTCATAACTTTTGAACTAAGAGAGCTAAAAATATTTCAAGGCCAGGCTCGGATTCCTCATACTCTCTAGTTTTTTAAACTTAAGCTTAAATTTTCTTTTGGTCATTTTTCCGCCCGTATGCAGAGTTTTTCCAAACCCTCGCGAAAACTGTTTTTTTGGAGCACATCTGTAAAAAGTTACTCAAACTTCTCACTTCTCTTTGGGATAAAGTAGCATAAATAGACAAAATCTGAGACATGCATCAGATTCCTCAAAGTCAGAACTATCGACCTAGTTACCTCAATTTTGTCTATAAATTTTTTTTAAGGTCAGTAAATGCTTTTTTCCGAGACCATGTAAAAACCGCTTCTGAACACACAGTTTACACATGCGAAAAGATGTTAAAAGTTCAAATCGTCATAACTTTTGAACTAAGAGAGCTAAAAATATTTCAAGGCCAGGGTCGGATTTCTCATACTTTCTAGTTATTTATGCATAAGCTCAAATTTTCTTTCCGTCATTTTTCCGCCCGTATGCAGAGTTTTTCCAAACCCTCGCGAAAACTGTTTTTTTGGAGCACTTCTCTAAAAAGTACTCAAACTTTCCACATCTCTTCGGGCAAAAGTAGCATAGATAGACAAAATCTGAGATACGCATCAGATTCCTCAGAGTCAGGGCTATCGAATTGATCACCTTAATTTTGTCTACACAACTTTTTAAGGTCGGAAAATGCACTTTTCCGAGACCCTGTAAATACCGCTTCTGAACATTATTAGAAATGTGCTGCAAAAAAACAGTTTTCGTGAGCGTTTAGAAAAACTCTTCGCACGGGCGTAAAAATGACCGAAAGAAAATTTGAGCTACTTAATAAAAAACCAGAGAGTATGAGGAATCCGACCCTGGCTCTGGAATATTTTTAACTCTTTTAGTTCAAAAGTTATGACGATTTATACTTTTTTCATCTTTTCGCATGTTTGAGCAGATGTGAAAACTGTGTATTCAGGAGCGGTCTGTACGTGGTCTCGGAAAAGTGAATTTTCCGACATTAAAAAGTTATGTAGACAAAATTAAGGTAATCAAATCGATAGTCCTGACTCTGAGGAATCTGATGCATGTCTCAGATTTTGTCTATTTATGCTACTTTATCCCAAAGAGAAGTGAGAAGTTTGAGTAACTTTTTACAGATGTGCTCCAAAAAAACAGTTTTCGCGAGGGTTTGGAAAAACTCTGCATACGGGCGGAAAAATGACCAAAAGAAAATTTAAGCTTAAGTTTAAAAAACTAGAGAGTATGAGGAATCCGAGCCTGGCCTTGAAATATTTTTAGCTCTCTTAGTTCAAAAGTTATGACGATTTTAAATTTTGTAATTTTTTCGCATTTTCGAGCGGAATGATCCAGCGCGCCAGGTGCGCCGGTTTTTTTGCGGGGCTGTGTATATAGATACTTAGATAGATATAGAAGATATAGATAGATAGATATCCTCGGATTAACCAGGGGACGCTTGGTCGCGAGCCTACCTCGAAACGAGTCTTGGGAGATTTTAATGTCCTAGGCTCGTCACTTGATAGTCCCGGACCAAACGACAAAAAAAATAAAAAATCCGAAAAAAAAAAAAAAAAAAAAAAAAAAAAATTGGGAAAAACGTCTTTTACATGCTTAGTGACAAAAGTTATCAAAAACGGCCCCTGCCCCGAGGAGGAATCGCTGCGCATCGATTCCGCCCCGGTGCACTTGTCGGGAAAGTCGTAAAAATCTACTTGAGATTGTGTGAGTGCGAAGCCCTGTATCTGTGTAACTGCTGTGGTCGTGAGGGTGCAGATAATCATCGAATCATCCCCGCGCCCCGACACGCCCCGAGATTTGGTATTTACTCGCAGCGCCTCTGGTCGCAGGTAGCGTCTCCGCTCCCACGACCACAGAGTCGTAAAAAGAAATAAACAGAATTAATCAGTTAAGGTTGGCTGGCAGAGCTGGTCCGATTCTTGTTAGAAAAGGAGAAAAAAAACTTGACAAAAATCGAACTGCTCGGGCCTCCAATGTTGTCGACTTTCTTTGAGAAATCACCCAAATTCGGGAAATCTCGGAGACGAGAGTTCCCGAATTTGGGCAGTTTCCCAACGAAATTGAAAAAAAATTATTCTACGGTTCGACGGAATTACCAAAAATTGGCAGTCATCACACCACCCTCTGGAGAATATACAGCTCGGGGTAAGAGTATATCCACCCCCTCCCCCCTCGGGATGCACTTATTGCACCCTTCTCCATGAATTTCTTATGACTACATCGGTGGCAGTGGTGCGGCGCGGCGCGGCGTAGCGTACAATTTGCCAATGTTGCAGTTTGTCCATTTCAACCCATTTAAAAGGTCGACTTCGAAGGTGTTCGTCGAACACCCAATTGTTTGATATGTTTCATGGGTTTAAATGGATGGACTGCAACGTTGCCAAATTGCATGCTACGCCACTGATCGGTGGCCTCCTCTAGAGTCCCTATATGTAGAGAGTTAAGACAAGAGGGTAGTCAACTTCTGATTGGTTGATGAATTTTAGGCTCTACGGACGCCGCCATTGGATGCGATTTTGCACTTTTGTTTTGTTTACCAACGGTCTTTTACAGATAAAAGAGTTAATTTGCGACGAATCTGTTAATTTTAATCATGATGCACTACAAGAATATCCATAAATCTCAAAAGAATCATTAAAAAGCGTTAATACATGTCGATCAACAAAAGCAGGGAAAGATTACATCGTTTCAAACTTAGCGGAACTGTAATCTTTGCTGTG
Organism: Trialeurodes vaporariorum; assembly: GCA_011764245.1. Classification (NCBI taxonomy): domain Eukaryota; kingdom Metazoa; phylum Arthropoda; class Insecta; order Hemiptera; family Aleyrodidae; genus Trialeurodes; species Trialeurodes vaporariorum. The sequence continues at coordinate 19,642,702 of VMOF01000013.1, read as the reverse complement.
GAGCAAAACACAACAACGGCCTCAGAATGTAAACAAATGTGCAAAATCGCATCCAATGGCGGCGCCCATGATTTCTCTTGTCTTAACTCTCTACATATAGGGACTCTAGCCTCCTCTAGATGTCCCACTATATAGAGTTGGTTTCACCCCTTATTTGAAGTATTCGTGAGATCAGTTTTTGTCAAAAGTTGCAACTTGAGAGTGGAGAATTATATCCATATGTTGTTAAAAAATTGCCATTTTATTGCTTTTTCGTTGTCATCAGTGGCGAGGCGTGCATTTTGGCAACGTTCCTTCTTCCCATTTAAACATTTAGAAAGGTCGAAATGCCTGGCCATCGCCGATGTTCGACTTTTTTGGTGAATTTAAATGGAGAAAATACATCGTCGCCAATAAAAGTCACGCCTCGCCACTGGTTGCCATAAATCGCAAAATTTAGATTGAAAAATGCTACATGGGCACTGGGCAGAGAGCCTCACGCAAAGACATTATAGAAGAAGACTGGCCCCTAGCGGCGAGATTTGAAGCCGGTTACTGTTATAGGCAGGGCTTCCCCGCTCGGGGGTATGAACCAAATTAACATTGCGGCTTATGGAGCCGAGACATAAAACTGTTTCAAAAGAATGTTAATTACTGTTAGTTTTCAAAAGTACGCAGATATGATAAGCAGATTATGCCAAAGTTGAGATTGACGAACTTAAATGAAAGTTTCGGTCAATTTATCCGCTAGATATTTACGATTGAAAGTACGGCAGAGAGGTTACGGGTGCAAAAGTAAACAATGACCGACCGATCATTAACTTCGATTATTAAAGAACGGACGCTTTAAATTGATCCAAATTTTCGGTTAAAATGTACGTTACACTACTCTATATAACATATGTGAGACTCGACATTGTCATTCGCTGAAATAATTGACTAAAATAGGCTTGAAGAGCGAAGCTCCATAAGAGCTAATGTTAAATTGGTTCATACCCCCGCGCGGGGAAGTGCCCTGCCCATCAGCCCGTGCCAAGACCGGCTTCACTTTTCCTCCGTGCAAAGAGATAGCAGGGGCCAGTCTTCTTCTATAATGTCTTTGGCCTCACGTTTATTTAACGGCGAAGAACATCGGTCCCTTCCTTGTTACCATTTTGCCGCTGTGAAAGGTCCAGGCTGGCAACGTTGCATTTGTTCCATTGAAACCAATGAAAAATATCGAGCCATCTGGTGTACGCAGGGATTGGTGATAACTATCGAATTGGGCCTTTGTGTATGAACTCAAATCGAAAATATATTATGTTGCCAAATAACACGATTCTTCGCCGCAGCCGGCGCACAGTGGAGCGAGTCCAGTGGCGTAGCGTGCAATTTGGCAACGTTGCTCTATGTCCATTTAAACCAACGGAAAAGATCGAACTGCTAGGTGTTCGGTGAACACCTTCGCATTCAATCTTTTCTAAGGGTTTAAATGGACACAGAGCAACGTTGCCAAATTGCACGCTACGCCACTGAGCGAGTCAATGGGAGAGGCCGGACATGTTTTTTTCCCCTCCTGTAATTTTGAAATTTTTATTTTTATTTTAATTAGTTTTTTACTTACGTTTTTTCTTTCGCTTTTATACTTGGAGAGCGAATGCAACTTAACATGCAGCGTAGAATCTTTTACGAAGCACCAAATAAAAAGGGGATGGAGGGGTCGAGAGAGAGAAAGAGAGGGAGGGGGAAAATTCATGACTGGGCGTTCAATGAAATATATCAGTACCTTTGTACGCCGAAAGAGAATTACTTTCTTTCAAAGAAACTGCACTACTTGTACCAAGTTCTAGAGGGAAGAGCGGGGAGGAACCGAGAGGGGGGAGGAGAGAAAGAATTTTGACTGGGCGTTCAATGAAACATATCAGTACCTTTGAACGCCGAAAGAGAATAATAACCTGCCAAGAAGCAAAATTGAACGCCGTTTTCTGACTGGGCCGCTCGACTACTTTTTTTGTGAAAAAGTTTTTTGGTGAAAATTTCAGGAGTTTTGAGAAGAAAAACTTAACATTTATTTTTACACCTCTCTTCCAGTGCTCAAGCAAATGCACTTTTTTTTTTTTTTTTTTTTTTTTTTTTTTTTTTTTTTTACGTTAATAATTATTTATATTTTATTTTGAGCAACCTCCTCCATTCCCCTGATAGTTGCTCCTATCCTCACCTTCTGCAGTAAAGTGCCTTGATCGACTGACAGTTGCAGTTCCATTTATAAGTGGGTAATATGAACGAGACCACCGCAACAAACCAATTAATTTTCTCCCTTTCTATTTTTTAATAATGAAAGGAAATTCGGTTCAGTATTGTTTCTTTTGAGTGTATCTTATCTAACCTAGAGTCCCTGTTGTATATACTTTGACAGGCAGTGGCGTACGCAGGGGGGGGGGGGGGGGGGGGCTAAGGAGGCTAAAGCCCCCCCCAGACCTCCGAATTTTGTGGGTGGAGGGGAAGGGGGGGACAATTTTCCGTCAAACGCTCATCAGTGCGAGGCCCTCCCAAGAAAATTCCTGTGTACGCCACTGATGACAAGGACTCTAATTGAAGCTCAATGGTGTCGGGACTTCATAACAAACAGGTTCCGTAAGATCTCACCAACTCACTAACTCACTCTGTTATAGTGGAAGTTTGCACTAGCGGCACTTTAATCTTCCGAATTTAAACCTGTAGAGTGCGCGAAAAGCGGGTTCGGTAAAATCGGAAGGAGCTGGATATGCAATTTGTCCGTCACACAGCATACTGCCTTCACTGCTAATAATAATAAACAATGAAACACAGCTAACTTCATTGCATTTTGACCATTTCGTAAATTGGTCAGTAGGTCATTGCAAGAAAGATTATAGATACTGTAAGGAGAAAATGTCATCTTTGTTCAGTTTGTTGGTCACATTAACTCTATGTTTACATGACAACGTTACACTTACGCCTCGAAACACGATGGGAATCGTACTGCAATGAAACATAGTTCTCAATTAACTTAAAATTATTATTTTACTCATTCATTCTTCACTCTCTCAAATTTCTCAACACTACCACAGTGCTTTTTCGTCGAGCCTCGTATCAGCCTTGTAAATGATTGGAAATGTGATGCAGAGCTACAACCGGTTTTGTGGCAACTTTGCTTTGGTTTCTTTCAAAATAAATTATTACTGTTTTTACTATCACCTACTTTTCTTTCTCCGATCCAAACATGAACTTGAACTGCACCAAGTATTTTGGTGTCCATTGGATTTGGAGCAAATCTAATTTTATGAGTACTATGAATAATAATATTAATCATTTCCTCTATCAACTTTGCGGTAGAACAGCAAATAGGCATTCTCACTACCAGCTGGCCAGTGGTGCTCCTTAGGTAATTTGAGTGTTCTCAGCCAAGTTAAACTTGTCCTGATCGCCGCCATTTTTGGTTAGCCTCAGCTCTCTCATCAGAAGCATTGATCGGGAATACTCGGGTCTTATAGTATACTCTAGCCATTGCCCAATAGTTGACTTTTCTTTTCGAAATTACTCGGAAAAACTCTGTCTTAAATTGTATGGCTGCCCCGGGCTGTCACCGCTTATAATCCGCATAGACCTGGGCAGCGACCGCTGCTCACTGAGCAAGATACAGCAATATCCTTGGCTTGGGACCACGGTCCTTGTTCTATAGTGTAAGGAATAACGTCTATAGTTGTGACGGAACAATCTGCCGCAGCTTATGATCAAAAGTGAGAATTGGCAACTTGGAGTCGAAAACAATGTCCGTCCACACCGAACATTTGTTGGATTGAGTAGTTTTGCGGGGTGAGAGAAGTAGTTACGCATCAGAGAGCACAGCTAAACTTAAAAAGAAAAATAAAGAGCCAAAACTTACTCGCATTGCATGTCTTCAATTTTGGTGCACTCACGACTAATAACACACGAATTTTACAAGTAGCGGAGTCCAGCGACGAAAAAACTTTCTGCAGGCAAGGACTAATAAGCCTTTGTTCTAACCAAAGACAGATCATAGGGTTACAGTGGTCCCCATTTAAATCAATGTAAAACATACGGCTTTTTCACCCCAATCTGACAACACTGTGCAAATTAAACGAAAGATGTTAGTTCAACCTTCCGACCAACCTATGATCACAGACCGCCATACTCTCTATAAAGGTACTCTAGGCGGATCCAGCGATCTGGCAACTGTGCATCCTTCCCATTTGAATGCGTGAGAAGCAATCGATTAGTTAAGGGGCCATGTCCCCCTCGAGAATCGATTCTTTCACATACGTTCAAATGGGAAGAATACATGGTTGCCATATTGCTGGATCCGCCCTTTGTCCGGACATGGTAAACGTACTCTTTAGATGCTTTTATCTTCGAAAATACGCAATTTGGAAGTTTGAGTGTAGTTTCATCGATTTTCTCATAAAATTGTTTGCAAGAGTCTTTCATATAAATGTATTTTATTACCGTAAAAACACCAAAAAAATCGTATTTTTACGTCACACATTTCATGTCCGACAGGTCCAAACATTTTATTTTTTGCGACTCGCTTGGTAAAATTATAATACATCGTATAGAATATGAACTAATGCCTCAACAGTGTTCTTCATTTCGTTACTCGTTTTACATTTCAATACTGTGTTTTTCCAACATCGGATTTTCTGAAGGTGCCTCCCCCCGCCCATCATAGCTATACGACCATGTAGGTATGAGTTATAGAAAAAGAAAGAAAATGTTGGCTTAAGTCACGTGATGGTCCCTCCTTATGGTTTCCTTTTCTAATATATTTGTTCTTAAGGGCTAAGAGAGAGAGAGAGAGAGAGAAGAACACATTTCTGGTTCTCCTCCCTTCCTTCATTATTTACCCAATCGTTATTTCAATTTAATTTCATAGTGCAATGTTTTCAGATCCTGGATTCTGATGCGTCAAGTTATGATTCAAAAACCGATGATCGTGAAGCCAATAAATTTGTCCCAATAGCCAACAGGAAGGGTTCTTTTTACCTGAATTCATCTGTGGTAAATACTTTGAAAGTAAGCCTGTCATATTTTTTATAATTAGCTTTCGTAATGTAAGTATGGAGATGTTGCAGGCTTTTGCAACATACTTATCAAGAAGTGATTTTGGGGTAAATTCCTGTAAAAATGACGATGAGCGGACCAAAACGTCACGAAAGCCACTCCCAAACTCATAAAATGCTTTCAGACGTGAGACCGTAACGGCGGTGATTACCGCCTAAATTTTATGGCAATTCAGAAAAAAATGATTTGCTGAAATGGCAATGAACATTGCTAAATTTTAAATTTTAAATTGTAAAAAACCGCGACTGAAAAACGTTTTGCTAAAATTGCAAAATGATATTTTGCTAAAATTGAAAAATGATATTTTGCAAAATCAGCATAATTTTTTTGCAGAATTTGCAAAACATTTTGTAAAATCAGCATAATTTTTTATGCAGAATTAGCAAAATAACATTGCAATTTTTGCAACTTTGCAAACTACCTACCGATAATGAGACGTTTTACGCCATTATGAGATTTGCATGGTGACACGCACTACCGGAGAGGGATATCGATGCTCCTTTGACGGGCTAGCGCTGCGCTGCTGGGATTCGATCCCACACCCCCTCCCTCGTGACTGGAGGTTTCTATGTCCAGGTCTCAACACTCCGATCCAACGAGACCTCACGGTGAAAGGAGCAAATTTTCTGACATATATTTTGTTATTTTCGGTAGGTAGTTCGCAAAAATCGTACATAGATTGCACCACCTAACAGATAATTAAATTTAACAATGTGAATTGTAAAATTTGCAAAAACCTTAAACTGCAAAATTTGCAATGCACATTATTGAAGACTGCGTGTACCAAGTTGCAGAGAAGCTGCTGTGTACCAAATGCAGTCTTGATCTTCTCTAACTCAGGAGATCTCTACCGTTACTCACTGTTTTGAAACAGCTGCCATTTTGGCTTTAAGCTAATCAATTTTGTGTGAGTAAGGGTCTGAGTTAGAGAAGATCACTTGACATGTTAATTTGTATTGTGTGGCCAGCAATATAAATTATCATGTCAAGTGCGGGAATCGAACCCGGTACCAGAGCGCAGTTAATAAAGCACGCTTTACCAACTGAGCTAACTGGCTGATATTGATAAGGGAAAAAATTAGCGTTTATAAGTCAACTTCTGATAAAAATGTAAATCCCCATGGTCTACTTCTTCTTCCTCTTTTTTATGCAAAGATGATAAGACATCACGTACTATGCCACCTGGGAGTAAAATGATAAGTCTTTATCTATCATACCGGTCAACGCATCCTTATCAGTGCTCACCGAGATAAGACTCGTTCACGGAGTCAGTTCATTAGATAAGACTCGTTCACGGATTCAGTTCATTAGAAAAGATTCGTTCATTAATTTAATTTTAACTGTATCTGAATAATTATTGAGTTACAAGTCTCGTTTTTAAAATAAAATCAATAGTGACGTCGGTAGTATAGGCATCCGTTGAGGACACTCCTATGAATTTTCCAATTTGTCTAAAAATTAATGCCAATTACATCAAATTTATCCCGAAATCAACAACAATATGACTAAAAATATCTATTCCTAAATTTTCAAGAAAAATATGTCTAAAATGAACCTTTAATTTTTGATTATTTTCAGGCTTATTTTAAGTATTTTTCAGTATTTCTTTATCATGCACTCAAGCGTGCAGATGAGGATACTTCTAAAATATCAGGAAAATTTGATCAAAAATTCCAGGAAACCATGTTACAAAGAATTTAGAAGACTATGTTGTAATGTTTTACTTGTAGAGAATTTAAAAACCAAAAGATTAATAGTTTTGGAATAGATGACAAGGTTTCCTGATGACTCTCAGAGTTAACACCCCAAATAAAGAATGAATAAAACTGTAACAAAAATGCAAAGAATGAAGAAAATCAAAAAATTTTTGTAAAAAAAAATACTCAACTTTTAAACTTTGAAACTTTCCAAAATATCATTTGGGTGTGAATGAAAGTTATTACTCAACATATCTTCCCACTGGACACACGTATTGTAGGGCAAAAGCAAAAACAGGTTTTAAATAAGTTCATGCATATTTAATTAGAAATTTAGTTACTCATACATTTTATATTAAAAAAGAGCAGTTATTCACACAAAGTTTTCTGCTTCCAAATTTGATGACTTTAAAACGTATTGAGATAAAAATATTTTTATCATCTTATTAACAGATTTCCTATCTGTTACATTGGAAACGATGAGAGATCCCTTGGCTCCAGCTTTTATTAACACATGTATCCTCTCACTTAATAGCACATAAGCCCGCCCCATAGACGAGGAAAATAAACTGTATTCAACGTTTTTTTTTATCAAATTCCTCTCTCAATAATCTTACTTCCAAAGAATTATTTTGATTATGTAAGATCCATTCAAATCGTTTTGCATGCTTTATCTCGTTTTCAACACCTCGATTATTGGCCATATTACGGATGTTTACTTGCTTTCTAATGTCTTCATCAATTTTTTGTCGTTCTTCCTGGGTGGGTGTGTAGTAATAAGTTTCAAAATCCTCTATGTAACCTCGTGCTATATTAACCCATTTTATTTCAAGTAAATCCTTCTGTGAACATTCAAGACAAAGTTAAATTAAAAAAAATCAGGAGCACTTTTGGAAAACTCAATAATTCTTGAAAAGAAAAATACAAAAATAGGCTCACGTTCTTAACTTCCTACAATTACCTTAAATGTGTCAAAAAACGGAGCATGTAATATCAGCTGAAAACCAAATGGGTCTGTTGCACACTTTTGCTACAGCGATATGGAGGGTTGTTTCTAGTGTAAAATCGCGTAAAAATCACATTGGAAGCATCAAACAGTCATAAAATCCACTCGTAAACCCGCAAAAGGCGTTTTTAGAAATTCCAAGATGGCGGGCGAAGTGGCGAGCCAGCCTGCATGTATCCACCACGAGTAGCGGTGGACCGCGCGGCACATTCAAATAATAATGGCCGCCTGTCATCACAGCTGGCTTCATAAACAACGAAAATGTAAACACTGAAGACGTCTGCTTGGATTTCAACGTACATTACCTTATTTGTCGTGTTTTTTTGTTAATCTTTCTCAAATTCAATTAGATTAAAACTGTGTTTTTATTTCTTTACCTCACTGATTAATTTGTTTGCCGTCCACCGGCTCCAAGTATGATTCCAACTTCAATCATCATCCTTGGAAGTTCTGTGTGTTTTTGTCTCGTTTCGATAATTTTTCGACACAAATATCGGCTCCTTTACCTTTCAAAACCTACTGTGAGGAGTGTAAACTCTTTTACAAGCTCTCAGCGAAATTTCTGCGGTTCAAAAGTGCCTATGATTCTTAACTGGTTGGAGACCAAAATGTTGTTCTGTGGTCATTGCTCAGTGAAGTTCAGATTAAATCATAATCATACCATTCATTCAGTCTCCTCTCCTTTCAAGTTTTTGATTGCAATCTGTGTCTGTATTAGTGTGCCTGCACCTTTTGTTAAACCTCAGGTGTGTGGATTTGTTCCCATTTCTATGCGTTAGCCCCTGATTTGAACGTTTGGAGAGAAATTTTGTGCAGTTAGTCTGTAAATTTGAGATTGACTAAAACAGTTTCCTCTTTCTCTGATTGTTTGTTTGAAATCCGTGGCTAGTCATGAATCTTTTCTCTTGCCTCAAGTGTGTTGAGTTGTTTAACTCTCACCAGTAGCTTGTGTCAGAGAAAAGTTTTATTAGCAGTTGCGGAAATCGTCAGAGCTCTGCTGTTTAGACTAGCAGAATGTTTGTAACCGCGGAGGCAAGGTAAGTAGGAGCTAGGTAAGCACCTTTTCTGCACTATTTTCACAATTTGTAAGCCCAATTTAAATGTAAAGTGTGTCTCAAAGCTCTTCAAATTAGCAGTCAATTTTCAAAGCATTGATACGTAAGTACGAATAGTAGAAGTTTGTCAGAGCATCACTCGCGCTTAAGGTCTTTTCAAGTTGCTGGAGTGAGCAATTTTGATTTTATGAGCTGGGTTACATTGAAAGTGTCACTGATTGAATTTACTAAGGGTGCAATTCAGAGGCTTCACGGATATCACGTTGACTTGGCTTGGATTTGAACAACTATCCTTCACATTCAATAAGCAATTCAGAACAATGCCTTGAACCGAAATGCCTTGAGATTTCTTAAGGAAGTTTCGAAGGATTTTCAAGCAAGAACTGACTCAAATTGGCAATTCAGATATGCTTTAAAATCACACAGTTTGCCATTCATAAAGAGTGTCAAGGAGATAATTTCCAGTTAACATGTCAGCTACTCTGAGCTAAACTTGAGATTGCTCAAGAATTGCTGATTGACGTTGAGTGTCTTTGAGTTGTAACTTTTCTCACAGGGCTGGACTCCCAACCAAGTCAGTGAGATTTCAAATGAAGTCTCTGAATTGAATCCTTAGAGTATCAGCGGTCCTCCGCAGCGTAGTAAGTAGTTGATTCCATTCAATTTTTCTGGCTCTTTACATCAGCCTGGAAAAATTGCTATCATTAGGTACCTATAATATACCCAATTTTTGACTGAGTCTGGGCTCTTGAAGGGCATCAATTGTCTCTTAACCGGTGCTGTCTGACCCACAAATTATTAAATAGTCGCCTCGATGGCTGTTCCCATTCCTTCCAAAACTTTCTGGTGAAATTTCATTAAGCGTGAGACGCACTTCGTTAGGAACTACCAAAATGTGACACGGGCCCACAGTTTTTGGGGCCTGAAAGCAAATTATTTTGCGTTACTCAAACCTTTGAGAAAAGTCAAGGAGCCGCACAGACCTGCATCTGAAAACTGGAGGCTGTCATCTGGTTCGGAGACCCTCAAAAGCATTAAGCTAATCATAAAGTGATAAATAGGTGAGCACATTTAAATGATCTATTTTTGAACTGATAAAGGTACGATGGTGATCAGGTTTTGTGAGGCCGAGTGACACTTAATTTAGAAAAAAGGTAGACGCGCCGAGCAAAATCTGACACTGTGCCCCTCAATTTCCTGCATTTCTCCTCCTGATCGATTGATAGTTCATTATTTCTGGCCCCTTTGTGCACTTACCTCTTTCGGAGGTCTTTTGTGACACATAATTCAGGAAAAAGGTTTTTTTTTATGATTAATTTTTACTCAAGTTTTTAATCTTACAAGCTCACCTTTTTATCACTCAATGATTAGATCAATGCCTTTTAAACTCTCCGTACAAAAATTTATATTTCATTTAATTTTTCATATAATTTTGAGATTAAGGTCTCCTGTGACACTCCTTGAAGAGGTTTGAATTATACTAAGAATATGCTTCACCTCCACACAAACTGTGTTCTGTACAGTGTACATAGAGCTTTGTTTTAAAAGATCACTACCAGTTGTCCAGTATTCCCATGAACTGCCGGCTTGTGGAACACTTTCGGAAAGAGTTGTCGCTTAGGTAGAGCCATGAACTGAGAGGCTCAGTGCTTCAAGCATCTTTTTATATTCTTAGGTGTGCTGACTGCTAAAGGTAATTTTAGAATGTAGCTGGAGCAAAAATTAATCATCAGAAATGAAAACCTTTTTCCTGAATTATGTGTCACAAAAGACCTCCGAAAGAGTTAAGCGCACAAAGGGGCCAGAAATAATGAACATTCAATCGATCAGGTGGAGAAATGTAGGAAATTGGGGGCACAGTGTCAGATTTTGTTCGGCGTGTCTACCTTTTTTCTAAATTAAGTGTCACTCGGCCTCACAAAACCTGATCACCATCGTACCTTTATCAGTTCAAAAATAGATCATTTAAATGTGCTCACCTATTTATCACTTTATGATTAGCTTAATGCTTTTGAGGGTCTCCGAACCAGATGACAGCCTCCAGTTTTTCAGATGCAGGTCTGTGCGGCTCCTTGACTTTTCTCAAAGGTTTGAGTAACGCAAAATAATTTGCTTTCAGGCCCCAAAAACTGTGGGCCCGTGTCACATTTTGGTAGTTCCTAACGAAGTGCGTCTCACGCTTAATGAAATTTCACCAGAAAGTTTTGGAAGGAATGGGAACAGCCATCGAGGCGACTATTTAATAATTTGTGGGTCAGACAGCACCGGTTAAGAGACAATTGATGCCCTTCAAGAGCCCAGACTCAGTCAAAAATTGGGTATATTATAGGTACCTAATGATAGCAATTTTTCCAGGCTGATGTAAAGAGCCAGAAAAATTGAATGGAATCAACTACTTACTACGCTGCGGAGGACCGCTGATACTCTAAGGATTCAATTCAGAGACTTCATTTGAAATCTCACTGACTTGGTTGGGAGTCCAGCCCTGTGAGAAAAGTTACAACTCAAAGACACTCAACGTCAATCAGCAATTCTTGAGCAATCTCAAGTTTAGCTCAGAGTAGCTGACATGTTAACTGGAAATTATCTCCTTGACACTCTTTATGAATGGCAAACTGTGTGATTTTAAAGCATATCTGAATTGCCAATTTGAGTCAGTTCTTGCTTGAAAATCCTTCGAAACTTCCTTAAGAAATCTCAAGGCATTTCGGTTCAAGGCATTGTTCTGAATTGCTTATTGAATGTGAAGGATAGTTGTTCAAATCCAAGCCAAGTCAACGTGATATCCGTGAAGCCTCTGAATTGCACCCTTAGTAAATTCAATCAGTGACACTTTCAATGTAACCCAGCTCATAAAATCAAAATTGCTCACTCCAGCAACTTGAAAAGACCTTAAGCGCGAGTGATGCTCTGACAAACTTCTACTATTCGTACTTACGTATCATGCTTTGAAAATTGACTGCTAATTTGAAGAGCTTTGAGACACACTTTACATTTAAATTGGGCTTACAAATTGTGAAAATAGTGCAGAAAAGGTGCTTACCTAGCTCCTACTTACCTTGCCTCCGCGGTTACAAACATTCTGCTAGTCTAAACAGCAGAGCTCTGACGATTTCCGCAACTGCTAATAAAACTTTTCTCTGACACAAGCTACTGGTGAGAGTTAAACAACTCAACACACTTGAGGCAAGAGAAAAGATTCATGACTAGCCACGGATTTCAAACAAACAATCAGAGAAAGAGGAAACTGTTTTAGTCAATCTCAAATTTACAGACTAACTGCACAAAATTTCTCTCCAAACGTTCAAATCAGGGGCTAACGCATAGAAATGGGAACAAATCCACACACCTGAGGTTTAACAAAAGGTGCAGGCACACTAATACAGACACAGATTGCAATCAAAAACTTGAAAGGAGAGGAGACTGAATGAATGGTATGATTATGATTTAATCTGAACTTCACTGAGCAATGACCACAGAACAACATTTTGGTCTCCAACCAGTTAAGAATCATAGGCACTTTTGAACCGCAGAAATTTCGCTGAGAGCTTGTAAAAGAGTTTACACTCCTCACAGTAGGTTTTGAAAGGTAAAGGAGCCGATATTTGTGTCGAAAAATTATCGAAACGAGACAAAAACACACAGAACTTCCAAGGATGATGATTGAAGTTGGAATCATACTTGGAGCCGGTGGACGGCAAACAAATTAATCAGTGAGGTAAAGAAATAAAAACACAGTTTTAATCTAATTGAATTTGAGAAAGATTAACAAAAAAACACGAAAAATAAGGTAATGTACGTTGAAATCCAAGCAGACGTCTTCAGTGTTTACATTTTCGTTGTTTATGAAGCCAGCTGTGATGACAGGCGGCCATTATTATTTGAATGTGCCGCGCGGTCCACCGCTACTCGTGGTGGATGCATGCAGGCTGGCTCGCCACTTCGCCCGCCATCTTGGAATTTCTAAAAACGCCTTTTGCGGGTTTACGAGTGGATTTTATGACTGTTTGATGCTTCCAATGTGATTTTTACGCGATTTTACACTAGAAACAACCCTCCATATCGCTGTAGCAAAAGTGTGCAACAGACCCATTACCAAAATTATAAAAATCTGAAAAAAATATACTCATAGCATGCTCTCACCTGAAGAAATTACGTTAGTAAGACGCCACATATACGTAACCGGCAATACCTTGTTACGTAATTGCCAATTCCTTCTTACGTTAAAACAACTTTATATAGACGTTACTTATGGCATAACCCTTTAAAGTAATCAGGTTCACATTTAATTGATTACGAGTTGTAGCAACATAAAAAATCATTAAGAATTCAAAAAAATGTAAAACATAAAAAATATAAATTGACCACCCACAACACCTCGTATTTCGTCAAGTCTACTCATCACATCGCTAACGGTAACGTCTTGTACAGTCGGGGACAAAAAAAATGTCAGACGCGCCTGCAGTTGGACTCACCGCAACACGGAGTTGGGCCGCTCAGAAAGGTTACACTGAATATGCTGACGCGCCTCTGTTTTTCATCGGCCTGTGCCGAATATTTTACCTGGGACCAAATAGTGTTACGGCTTGACGGTCCTCCGAAAGACGTTGGATGGTGCGCACGTAAGTATATTTGCGTGTAGTTTATACCCCCCGTAAGTGCTCACCGATCATCTGCGTGCGGGACCGTGAGGACGCAACACTATTTGGTCCCTGGGACCAAATAATGTTCGGTCCCGAGAGTAACTTACGCACGGTCATGTGACCGTGCGTAAGCTCTCTGATTGGTCAAAACCGCACGCAAGATGCACGCAATTCATTGCTCGGGACCTAACATTATTTGGTCCCTGAGTCGGTGTCGTGAGCCGGCTGCCACGCACCCGCGCCGCCCGGGCCCGACTATTGATAAGAGATTGTGGCCGCGCTTTTTCATCGCCCGCTTGTCTCCTCTTTCCCCTCTCTCCCCCCCTCCCCCGCACCACTGACCACTGCCTGTCGCTATCGACGTGTGTCATTACTTTGGCTCCATCACATTCTCGTGAACTCATTATTGTCAGCACTCGAAGTTTTATACTAAATAAGTCTTGCTTGTTGATCTTAACTGTTTCAATTTAGTTCATTGTGATGGTCCAACGCTTCGCTGAGGCTTTCAATTTACTTACTTTTTTAATGTGTCTGGGTCTGTTCAAATAAGATTTCATTTTGCATGTTACTCGCATTTTTCTTCTTTTAAATCACAGATATTTTTTGTTCGTTTTTTTCCTCCCCTTTCAAAATTTTCCCCCCGAACCTATTTCTAGGCAAGATTTGGCTTATATTCTCACATTTCTCACTTGTTTTTTACTTTGAATACCAGAAATATCATTACCGTAACCTGTTACTTTGCCGAATCCTTAAATTTGACCTTGAATTAAACTGAATTCAATCGTGCTAATTTGGCTTGCAGCCGTTTTTTTAATTCCGGTATATCCTAAGGATTAATTTTCTTAGGCGGGAAAGTTTAAAGTGCAACAATTTTAGCGTTCAGTGAGCGATTTATGCTTGTTACTGGATCCCGCCTCATTACCGTAACCCCTTGATTTCGTTGCTTTGGTGTTGCAATTCTAGGCCTTCCTGGAATGTGTCTGCCTCTGAGGCCTTCAAAACCCTCCGTTTGCCATCTGTGGATCCAGCGAGCAACTTGGCGTTCGCTCAAGTCAACAACCGGCAGTGCTGCGATTTCAGCCGCGGTCATGCCTACAAAATGTAAAATTCTATAAAGTGATTGTCATAATATAACGATTAATACTAAAACATATGATGTCATTATAACGAGGAAGGATATGAAGAGAATGAAAAGAGGGGGGGGGGATTTGAGTATGAAAATGAGGCGAGACAGAAGAGAGTTTGATAAATATAAGATCCTATGAACTGGTCTTAGCCGATGTTTCCATGATAGAGAAGGCCCCCTGCGAAATGTAAGCTCATTCGATTGATTTGAAGGGGTGACGTATCCCGTTTTGTTTTGACATATATGTATAAACTTGCGAATCCCGCATTTTTGCGTTTTCATCCGATTAAGTTATTATCTTTATTTAGCCAATTAAAACTCAATACGAACGGTCTCATGGAATAATTAATAATACCCCGATGTATCCTTGAAATGAAATTCTATGAATTCCATGTTAACTTTGAGCGTTCCTTCCCGAGTTGGTGATCTTAGATTTACACTTTAAAATCAAAATCAAAAGCTGAAAGTAGCTTTCGGTTACAAATATTGTTCCTTGGTTGACAACTATGTATGGTCTGTGGAAGAATGCCTTAAATTACCCTCGAACACACATTCGACGAACTTTAAGGCAACTCTGCCCGTTTTTTGCCAATTTTTGTCCGGCACTTCAAAATCAACATGAAATGTGGTTCAACTTTTGGGTGCGACTAATTATTTTTTGTATTTGTTTTTGTTTTTATTTATTTTTTTTTACGCGAAACTTTCAGTAAAACTATTGGGATTGGCTGTGAGCCGCATGAGCCTTCGAACAGTGTCATACAGTACCCTTAAAATTACTGTAAACGATTTTTACGGTAATGGGGCTGTTGCACACTTTCAGTATAAGTGATTTAATACTCGATTCTTGTAAAAACCTCGAAAATAACGATGGCAGCATTAAAATCTTCCAAAATTCACTCCTAAACTCGAGAACGTTGTTAGGTATTTGCCCAAGCGTAATGGTGGCTGAGGGCAGTATTAATGGGAGATTCCTATATTAATCTCACCGCTCTCTTTGCGCTGACAAGAATGATTCGGAGAGTAATTAGTTATCAGAGTAGTAATCCACATCTGATGAATGGTACCGTGACACCTAATGACACCGAAGTCAAATGAAAGTCGTCTCTTTTTGGTCACTTCTCGATGAAGTTGCAGTCTTGTTAGATGGAAATCTCCCATATTATTTTTGCTCTCAGCCACCATTCCGCTCGCGCAACTAAAAGCGTTTATTGAGTTTAGGAGTGGATTTTGGAGATTTCCAGTGATGTCATCGTTATTTTTCGAGGTTTTTACACTGGAATCAACTATTAAATCGCTTATAGCAAAAGAGTGCAACAGCCCTATTTCGCATTTAAATTATCTCGTCTAACCGTATCTTCTATCTTCCTATCCGAGTAGCAAGTGATGTTTAGGTATGGCAATGGGCTGTGTGGAATATATCCGATTAATGAGGTGTCAGCTAGTTTCGTATAGTATTTTGACATCTATCCTTCAGTATTACACTAACGGACACAGTCCAGGTAGTTGATGTCATCAAATTCGTCGAATTTGAAACGTAGGGTACTTTAAGGAGTTTGAGGCATGCTTCCAGAGGCCATAGTCGAGTTTCAAACATAGAACCAATATTTTCACCTGAAGAAGCTCCCTAAAATTTTTATATTGAGTTTACCTACAGTGTCACACACAAGTCGATGAATCGTCAAAAAACGCGAGAAGTTTGTGTGGAATTCGTTGAATATGATTACGGGTACTACAGACAGGGCATTATTCCAAAGACTGACGGGTTTCTAGTTAAAAATGGATAATTACCCTTCAAGGAGTATGAAAAGAAGGCTATATAGTATTCAATATGTGAACCTGTCGTCTTCATTTGAAAGTGCCCAAAAATCGGCAAAGAACGGGAAAATGAGAAAAATCGCAAGTTTGCGTAAAAAACGCGATGCGCCACCCCTTAGAATCAATTAAATGAGCTCAACTTTTGCAGCAGGCCTTTCCTTTAAAGAAAATGTCGATTAATAACGGTGGAAAAACAGAAGTCGAAAATTCTGTTCTTTTAGGGGCACCGTAAGCCAAAGGCATACGCTCACAGCCGATATAAAGGTATAGGACTGTAGACTACGTGAATGCACTTGTTCCAAATTCAAGTTTTCAAATGCGCTGAAATGAGGTAAAAAGCGTGATTTTTGGCAAAGCGGGTTGACTCTACGGAGCCTTGCTTATTCGAGACTTTCAACATAAACTATTGCTCGGAAGAATCGATAATTTTCCATTTTTTGAACGACTCTTATTGTGGTTTGGTAGAATGGCCGCAGAACCGCTCGTTGCACTGGATCTTCATCCTGATCAATTGAGTCGTTCCAAAACACGATTTTCATCAGACACGGCATGAATAGAATGATGGTGAATCCCCTGAGAGTGAACGATCATTTGAATCGATTCTTTCCAAGGAACGATTCTTCCGAGCAATAATATGAACTGACTCTTCGCATCTTGTGACTTTGACCCCTCCCCCACTTTTTTTTAACCCTTTCGCACACGCATTATGAAACAAGTGTCACTGTAATCTGAAACCTATACCATTAAATTGAGCGAAATTTTCTCATATGATTTCATGTGCAAGTCATTTTTTTTCAAATTTCCAAAAGGATCCATGTAAAATGTCGTTCCTTATATGAGAGTTTGTAAGCGGAAGGGTTACATTTTGCAAAAGTCAAGGGCCTAGCGGCTGCACTTAAAAAAGTCAAGAAGGAGCCATTTTATGAAAAATTTCATAATTTTGTTAACATTATTTATTAGCACGCACTTTCGAACATTCTCTGACAGTCGATGATGCAAGCGTTTTTTCTTTCGGCTCTATGATCGCTAAAACTAAGCTTCGGCTTAATAAATGACAAATACAGAGGCACGAATCAACACTTAACCCTTTGTTTACAAGTTTACGTCCATAAATTCAAGTGAGCGTTTAAGAATAATGAGGAACGGCCGGCAAAGGATCATGTGGAAGGAAACTTTTTGTAGCGACATTGCATGAGTCGTCACGTTATGTTTCCTCACACTCCCTACAATGAGACGATCATTAAAAAATTAATAATTATTAAAAAAAAAAAAAAAAAAAAAAACTTACCGGAGTCGTGGGCGCGAGCAATGTAGCCCCTCATTGCGTCTTTTGTGTTGCCTCGATTTGCCATATTCCAAGGACACAAGCACTGATTTGAAGCACTGAACTTTTTGCACCAAAACAATATGTATGAACTTACCAGAGTTAACTGATGGGATGATCAGTTGCATAATCATCAGCTGATCTTCCTTTGGATTTACCTACTAGTCAATTCCGATTGATGGATTTACCGGGTAAGATTAAGATACGAATTATAAACAGGTATAGATAAGGCATCATGGAGGTTTCGATACATGAGATGCTAGTTTGATATCATGAAGTGCGGTACACACGAAAGTGAGGTCGTATGTTTTTATTTCTAAAGAACAAGGGTATCTGCGGCTGATTCATTGTCACTAGTCTTATTGACCGAAAAACGAATGGAGCATGTGGGATTTGATAAACACGGGTAACCAACTATTCATAATATTACAATAATAATAATAATAATAATGTCCCTGGTGGAGACTTAATAACTCCATCCCCAAAGTGAGGGGAACCGTTTAGCAAAAATAAGAAATTTTATACATCACTGTAAGGAAGCCGCATGGCTTAGGACCAAGGTCTGGTCCCGCCGTGTGGACAACAGCAACACCTCGCCAAGCGAGTGATAAGGAAGAAGAATAATAATAATAAATCCCCAAAGTGAGGGGAACCGTTTAGCAAAAATAAGAAATTTTATACATCACTGTAAGTAAGCCGCATGGCTTAGGACCAAGGTTTGGTCCCGCCGCGTGGACAACAGCAACACCTCGCCAAGCGAGTGATAAGGAAGAAAAATAATAATAATAATGATAATAAAAATTTCAACTTAAATTTTTCAACTTATAACAGTACAATTTGATAGGACTTGATATTTCCGTCCTTTAAATATTTAAATCAGGTTTTATAACCGAGCAAAAAAAAAAAAAATAATAATAATAACCTAGGTATAACCTAACCTTAAGGACAGTGTAACATTCGTTACATCAAATCTGCCCTTGGTAGAAATAACCCTTCAAAACCCGTGCGTGGGTACAAAAAAAAAAAAAAAAAAAAAAAAAAAAAAAAAAAAAAAAACACTAATACAAGTAAAAAATCGCACAATGTAAGCGGCATAAGAATCAGAGCCGCATCTAAGTCTCACGGCTTAGGACCATTGTTTGGTCCCGCCATCAGGCTAACACCATAAACCTCGCAAGAGTGGAAAAACAGCAAAAATAATAATAATAATAATAATAATAATAATAATAATAATAATAATAATAATAATAATAATAATAATAATAATAATAATAATAATAATAATAATAATAATAATAAGCTAATAATAATAATTTTAATAATAATAAAATTGTAAGCTGTTCGGTGTAAAAAAAAAAAAAAAAAAAGACAGAGAGAGAGAGAGAGAGAGAGAGAGAGAGAGAAAAGGGAGAATAAAAAGAAAGAAGGAGAAAAAAAATAGAATTAAATGGAAAAAAATAAGAAAAAAAAGGAAAAAACAAAAACAAAAAAAAAAACAAAAAAAAAGGAAAAAAAAAGGAAAAAAAAAAAACCGAACAGCAGGACTAGTAGTAAGACTCGACTCCAATGTAATGATGCGTTTTTTTATTCTCCGGAATCCGCACCGGTGCAATAACCCGGAGTTTTCGGAGCTGCTCCGAAGCTGTCTGGTGCAGCACCGGTCACGTGTTGAAGCTCCGGAGCTCCAGCTCCGGTGCATCGGTCTTCAACTCCGATACACTGGAGCTTGCACCGGAGCAGCTCCGGGCGCATCGCACCGCTAATAAAACAACACTTCGGTGCGCACCGGTGCTGGAGCCCCGGAATAAAAAAACACTCCGGAGCACTGGAGCTGCACCGGTGCGCGCTCCGGAGAATAAAAAAACGCATCATAAAGGGTCCCTCAATCAAGGCAGTGCAACAAATGGTTGCAAAATCTGCCTTCTGAGGGAATAACCTCTCCCCCTTCTTTTGTTTGAAGAAGGCAGTCAATTAAGTGTTAAAAATCAATTAATATTTACATATAACGCGGCAAATGCAATCAAATGCCGCCCTAGGCCCATGGCTTAGGACCATTGTTTGGTCCCGCCGTGGGACCACCATCATTACCCGCAAAAGCGGTGAAATAAAAATACACATAATAATAATAATAATAATAATAAGCCGCATGGCTTAGGACCAAGGTTTGGTCCCGCCGTGTGGACAACAGCAACACCTCGCCAAGCGAGTGATAAGGAAGAATAATAATAATAATAATAATTAATATTCCACGATTGACGTGTCACTCATTTTTGAGGGATGAAATGCCCCCTCCTCCGACTAGAAACTCAAAAAAATGTAGAAAACGCGATGAGGAGATGAACTCGATCAGGGATCATTGCAAATATCGCCCCCCTTCCTCCACCAATCCATAAATTTAGTGCGTCTTATCCACGCTTGAACGTCGTCGCATTGGCACTAAAGTTAAAACTGAGGTATCGATTGATTCAAATACGATATAATGACAGTCAATGCATTCATTCATTTCAACCAACTTTTCAAATAAGTAGAGGATCACCTCTAGGCGGCGCGTGTAGAGGGCTATTGGGGTTACAGCCCCCCTACTTTTTTGAAGATGCGGGGCTAAACATATTTGAAAAAGCAAAGCAAAAAAAAAAAAAAAAAAAACCATTTCCTCATTGACGAAATTGCTTCATTTATCAATTATTGAATTGATAATAATATTAAGGAGACGTCAAGCTTCTTTATTCAAAAAAAATTTGAAAAAAATAAAATTACAGTTACTGAAAATTGAAAATAAAAAGAATCATCTTTTTCCAGCCCTTACTCCCGTACCCTAGGTTGCTGGAATATGATCCTCCATGGAGGATCATATTGGGGCAAAAATGTGTGGCCCCTTCGAGCCATTCGACGTATGATCCTTTCCTTCTCAATAATGGCATCAATTATGTGTTCAGGACGAACCACCCTCCTCCCCCCCCCCACCACACTCCCCCTCCAAGTTAAGATATGTCCGCGCAAACTGGGTATCGCAGTTGCGGATTCCCTTACCCTTTGATTTGGGAGCTCGTTCGTATTCAGGGACTGTTTTTAACACGAACCAAGTTTGAGGGAGGGCGTTTGCACAGAAAAAGAAACAGGGGGGAAAAACACTTTGGTAGCGCTGACAAAACCTCTGGTAGAAAAATGACCCATAGTAAACGGCTTTAGTTGAGTTAGCCGAATCTTTTCTTCACACCCAGCAAAATCTCTGTAATTGCGCGTGCAAAACCTTTCGTTAGCTCATCTGAAATCTTTTGCTAGGTCATTTTTCTACGAAAGGTTTTGTCAGCGCTACCAAAGAGTAGGTATAAGTTTCTGTTTTTTCTGTGTGCATGGGGCTACAAAAAATAAGTAGGGTCGGCTTCAGCCTCCCCCCCCTCCACCAAGCGCCATAAACGCTACGCCTATGGTGGGTATAAGCATGCTCGAAAGGAATAATATGCCTATTTATTGTTCTCATTATCTTACTGTTGTTCAGCGATTCCTTTTTTTTTAGTGATTTGAAAAAACTTTTTTTTTTTTTTTAAAGGTCAAGGGGGTTTACATGATTCACATTTTTCATTGATGTAGTGAAAAACAGTGGCGTCAATGGGGGCGCGGCAAGGTGGGCAACCCCCCCCCCCCCCAGGATTTGAAGTCAGGCTCATAAACGGATTTTTGCCCCCCCCCCCCCCCCCAAACCCGGGCTCTATGGCTCTAAAATTATATTGATGAGCAAAAAAAAAAAAAGGTCATGTCAGATTCAGAATCCCCCCCCCCCCAAGCCGAACTTGAAATGACGCCCCTTGTGAAAAATAAAAGTAAAAAAAGAATCCAGGAGGTCAAGAATCAAGATCGTCGCGAATAGCGCGAATCATAGAATTAATTCAGGACTAACCAGTGGCATCGCGTGTGATTTACCAACGCTGCATTTCCTTCATTTAAACCCATGCAAAATATCGATTTGAGGTAGTGCATTGTGCACCTCCAACTTTTCGACTTTTTGTCTGCGTTCAAACGGACAAAACTCAGCGTTGCCAGTTTACACGCGACGCCACTGGAACCAATCCACACGGCATCACTATTGTTTTAAAAAAAATGACTTGTCAAAAAAAGGAAGTGGGTTTAGCGGTCTCACGCATTAACGCTATGCGCCAGCGGCCGCTGCGCTGCCATGATTTCAAAAAGTTTTAATCTTTTAGCGAAAATAATTTCAGATAAATAAGACTGGCAAGCACCGATTGTGAGTTCAACCGAATCTCACTCATTCTCCAAAACAACTAGAGAGGAGTCAGTAGTTCAGTGGAATGGAGGGAAGGGGGAGCCTCGGCCAGCTTTTTCATTCATTAACTTCGGCGAATGTCTTTCTCTCTCTTTGCACATTTGAACGCAAGAGTTAGAGAAGTATGCACTAGGAACCCGATGCCACAATGCCTGTCCTTCTCTAGCACATGCGCTCAAATTAAGAAAAGGAGAGAAAGAGAACTTCCTTCACCCGTCTGAGTTCGCAGTGTTGCCAGATCGAGGGTAAAAAGCCGTATCGTCCCCATTTAAATCAATGTAAAACGTACGGCTTTTTCACCCCCAATCTGGCAACACTGTGTGTTCGTGCGAGACAACGTAAACTTCTTATCAAAGCTATGCGGTCGATTCCCGATACGTGAATGAGCGAGTACGAGTACGACCCATCCTACTCACAATCAGGTAAAATATTCGGCACAGACCGATGAAAAACAGAGGCGCGTCCGCATATACAGTGTAACCTTTCTGAGCAGCCCAACTCCGTGTTGCGGAGAGTCCAACTGCAGGCGCGTCTGACATTTTTTTTTGTCCCCGACTGTAACGTATCAGTAACGTGGGAACGTCTTTTTCCTAACGTTGTTACGATATCAGTTGCGTTGGAAGAACGTTAAATAAATGTTACTCATGATACAGTCAAGATACATAAAATCAGTAAACGTATTTTTTATAACGTTATAGTAACGTTCCAGTAACGTAGTATCGTCATTCTCATAGCGTTGTTTTGATACTACATCATCGATCATCGTTAATGAGTAACGTTAAAGTATCGTTGTCACGATGTTACTCTATCGACTCATCGCTAATCACATTCTAGGTGATGTTGCCTCATCGATAATTTCCTGATTGATTACGTTCACACACAACCGTGGCATACAATAAAATTATCAAGATCCGTCTTGAAAACGTAAACTGTTAAGCTACTCGTATTTTCTAGTTAAGAAAAATTATCTTGTCGCAAAATTTTTGAATGTATAGTATCTTATGAAATAAATAAGTAACGAACCTTTTCCTATGAAATCAGCTTGGCATTTATAACACAGAGGAGACGAATAGTCTCATAAACTGTTCTCATCCGGTGGAAAAAACGTTAATTTGACGGGTTGATACCAAGTTTCATTTATATAACATTTATTTAAATAACAAGTTTCATTCAAAGACGTTACTTATGACACATCCAAATCATGTTATTTTTTGGTTAAAAGCTCCAGCAGCATAAAAATCGTTAAAAATTCAAAAAATGTAAAACATAAAATATATAACTGATCGCTTACAATATCACGTATCTCGTTAAGTCTTCTCATGACATCGTTAACGGCAACGTCTTTGTAACGGCTTAGTAACGTGGGAACGTCTTTTTCGTAACGTTGTCTCGATGTTACACGATCGACTCATCGTAAACCACGATGACCACGTCACATCGAAATCGATCAATCATACGTTTTTCTAACGTCTTTCTAACGTTGGTTTACGTTGCTGAAACGCTACATCGTAATCGGTACGTTCATCACATCGCAAATAACGTTTCCACGGTAACGCTGTACAACGATTTGGATCGTTTGGGGGTACGTTTATAAACAACCATGACGTAATAAAATTATCAAAATTTGCAACTGTGAAACGTAACACGTAACACTGTATTCTCTGGGTAGGAAAAAATTCACGTTTTCATGGACACAAAAATTGAGTATATAACAAACTTCTTGAAAATTTATTAAATAGAAATTGTTACTTATTTTGATTTATCATAGATAACTTTGAGTTAATACCTAAAGTAAATACCTGAGTTAATGAGTTGATACCTTTGAGTTAATTGAGTTAACTTTTAAATATTTAAAATTTCTATAAATTTGTTTCAAAAAGTATTTATATTTATAGGAATACATTGTCATGGAAACCACAACCAGCACAGTGTTGTAAAATTTAACATAAATATTAAAATGAAAGAAATATATATCGTGAATAGCCTGATAAATTTATTTGCAGAAAAAATCGCGAGGTGTTTGTCTGCACAATTTTGAACTTTTAAAAGTGATTATGAACTCGTGAATTTCACACTTGTATTCATTCCTTTCAAAATCTGTCACTGGTCAAAATGACGACTTACTGTTTGAATTTTCAGCTCTTTGTTTTCCGCAATAAGTTCCCGATTAATATTTTTTTCCTTGGCTGCAAGATCTTGTTCATTTTCGATCCGGCGGGCTATAAGTTTTGCTTTTTCTTCAGGGCTTATATTTAATAGCAGGATATCCTTAAATTCTCCGTAGATCTTCGCATTGACTCCATTTTCGGATCTTTCTTTCTCATTAACAATTTCTTTCGCTTCCAATGGCAAGGACGTTTGGTACACCTTCAAAACACATTGAAATTTTAATTATAATTTTAAATAATAACATCAGCCCCAATTTAGCACGGACTGGTAAGAAATAATACTTTAAAAAGCTAGAAAACATCGATTAAAATAGCTAAAAAAATAACAACTTTTATTATCATGAAAAATTGTTGAAGAGTTATTTTTTCGGTTCTAAAAACCAATTAACCTGGTTCCCTGGTAAATACTTTTAGGTCAGTTAACAAAGTAATTTTAAACCAATGTAATTTATTATAACTATTTTCAAGAGGTAAGTAGCATGGAGTTTTATACTCATATTTTTTTAGAAATTACAGGTTACTAAAAGTTCAATTTTATTCCTTTTGTCGAGCAGTCTTTAAAAAAATTTGAAAATGTAATAAAAAATTGAAGTTTAAGAAATTGTTCTGAAAGACTCGCTTTTACTATCTGAATTAATAATTTTAGACTGAAGAAAGGAAATTTTTGAAAATAAAATATGAATTATAAAAAAATGCATCTATTGGAACAAAATTGATGTAAAAATGTTACATGGGATAAAACTTTTTTGACTTGATCAAAAAGAAATCAAGAATGAAAGAAATCAAGAAATAAATTATTTGTTATAACGGTCATACTTACATTTTTAGAGGAGGGAAGAAGAAGGGAAGTGAAAACGAACGCGGAGCTGGCGCCAACCAAGCTTATAAAAAAAAGAACGTGCGCAGTCTTCATGTTTCTACACAATGATTATGGTATTAAAACTCTGCACAACGTTGAGCTCTTATCTGTTGAAAAATATTGCAGATTGACCGGATATGTCTTTATCATACAAGTGTCAGCAGCGTTGATAACTATGAAAATAATTACGAAAACTTGAAGGATTAAAGTCAACGGTTGATATCAGTCTATAAAACACATTACTCATTTCCTGTGGAGACCTCGGTCACGCTCTCAAGAGATAAGAAGCTGACGCAAAACGTGATTTTACTTCGCAGAAATAAACGGCCCATATTTTTTCTGAGTTTCCGTTTCAAACTTTTTCATAACTCCAACTGACTGTTATTTATCAAAGATTTATAATAATCTATGTTCGCGACTTGGAAAGAATAATTACCCTCCATCCGCTGTACTTGAGTCAATACTTCTGATCATTGAATTAGACATACAGATTCGTACAACACAGTTCAAACGGACATTATGAAAACAGGCAATTCATAACAACGACCCTCGAAAATACTTTTCATATTTTTCGTGAAATTCCGTTAAATTATTCACTCTGCTAAGATTCCTTTTATTTGATACCATTTGGTTACTCACATCTACAGGATTGTTTGCAGATTTAAGGACAAAATTATTCATATTATTATTTTGCATATCATTCTTAAACGTGCTTGATTTTTATAAGAGAGAGAGGGGGGAGAGAGAGAGGGAGGATTTGATTTATTTATTTTGGCTGGCGCCAATAGGATCCCAAGGTTTCTAGAGAGAGGCGAAGAGAGAGGAAGCGATAGTGTATCGTTGTGATACTGATTACGATCGTAGTACTTATGGGGAAGGAGTGTTGACTGCATTATTTTCAACTGATAATCCAACGAAGATATTGAAACTATTTTCCATGATTTATTGAGCTTCTATTTTCTTTGCCTTTCAGGTGTTGTGGATCGATTGTGGCGTGTAATGTCTTCCATGTGACAGATATTACAGATGAAGGTTGACATTTCGGTATCCGCTGTCTCTGAGAGGCCACATTCTGGATCATGTTGTAAGAAGACAAGTCAGCCCTCCACAACTGGAAACGGGGGTTAGGTACTTAATTACCTCCGTGTATAATGCAAGCAATTTCATGACAGAAGTTGACAAGGTCAGTCCATTCCAATCGAAGACGAAGGTGAAGGTACTTACGTCTCTCCGCGCAGAATGCAACCAAGGTGTTGGCACTGGTTTCGGGCAAAAAGGGATATTTCACCAAAAGCGAATTTTCGAGACGAATATACTCAATGAAATTATACAAAATCATTGCCAACCTACGCATGACAACAGTGTTTGGACCGTGTTTTCGAACTTTTTCGGTGTTTTCAGGCATCAATGGCATCAATTGGATTATGAATTGAAGTCCGGAGGTGATTTCAAAATCAAATTGATGCCATTGATGCCCTGAAAACACGTAAAAACACTTTTGAGTTTCATCGAATAAGAGGTTAGGTTGGTATTGTAAATCATATTTGATCGCGAAAATTCGCTTCAAGGTGGCTTATTGAGAAACGCCTACTGTATTTAAATCGAATTTCTCAACTACAGTTCATCTAAACGTACAGAAATAGGGTGAAACTTATCTAGGGGTGTTTCAAGAAGGTATGCATTCTTCTTATTAGAACTTTCTTATCCACTATCAGCAACCTAATCCTGGTACGTGACCCCAGCTCCGCCTTTTTCAAAAGTCACATTTTTTTCACGTCAAAGTTTTGCTTCGTTTTGTTGCGTCATAAGAAAGTTTAGTTCCGCTTTCTATTTCTTCAAATTCGCAAATTTATAAAGGGTGTCAAGCCAGCCCCCTTAAAATAAGGTATGTTTCTCTACGTCAAAGTTTGTTCCGTGGAGAAAAAGTTTTTTTCCACCCAAAAAGTGAAGTTTTTTGGACATCCAAATTGGTTGGGGGGGGGGGGGGTCAAAAAATCAAATAATCGAAAATTTGGCATTCTAAACCGACCAGAATTGCTCTACCGATTTCGGTCTGCCATGATTCGGAAAAAAAATCGACAATTTTCCATGATACAAGTCTGAAAAAAGCTTTTCTTTGACTTCAATGCAAAAATCAAAATTCGTTCTTTTCGCGTCAGTGGATTTTTTGCGTATAAATACGGATAAAAACAAAACCAGGTAAGTATCATTGAATCAATGCATTATTTATTTATTTCTGGAAAATTTGACTCAAGTGTCTTTTGTCGTCCGCAAACATCATCTGCGTGCTCATCTCGTTCAAAGCTCAATCTCCGAAAATACTTCGGAAAGCTAATCCAAGTTTAAAAATATCAGCACGAAGTACTTTCAGTATTTCTATAGGGTAAATGACCATAATGGGTCTGTTGCAAACTTTTGCTACAACGATAAAGAGTGTTTCATCGTATGTAAAATCGCCCGAAAAGTCCATTGGTGGCATCAGAAAGTTATAAAATGCAATAATAAACTCACAAGAGGCGTTTAATGAAATCCAAGATGGCAGTAAAATATCGAGCAATCTGTATGCATGCACCTTGAACATCCAAGGATTGCCAACGTTGACAACCTAACAGCTTCAGAGGTTATGTGTTTATCTACGTTGTGATTGAGTGTGATTGATATTGTGAGGTTGGCTATCCTTGGATGTTCGTGGTGCATGCATACAGGTTGCTCGATATTTTACCGCCATTTTGGATTTCATTAAACATCTCTTGTAAGTTTATTATCGCATTTCATGACTTTCTGATGCCACCAATGGACTTTTCGGGCCATTTTACATATGGCGAAACCCTCTGTATCATTGTAGCAAAAGTTTGCAACAGACCCATGAAAAAACATGAGCAAACCGAACGTCGAACTGGGTTCTTCTCTATCAATTTTTTGCTATCGCAAGGAACTCTTGGAACACATGGAACGCGTTTCAACCACGGTTGAAATATCCCCCTTTGGTTCGGAATCAGAATAAAACGAGTTTGTCACAAAATACGAAATACCTATCTGAGGTATTTTGAAATTATCACCAAGATCTTTTTGATACCAGGCCAGTCCAGTTGCAAGAAGGTGAGGCTAATGGGTTCAGTTTCACATAGTCTTCGGTCCGGTTGGGTGGATCACTCGGAGGAACCATCAACTGTGTTGCAGATAACGACGGTGAAGGCCCTCGCTCGCGTATAGCTGGGAAACGTTGGTATGGACCGCCTACAAGACTGATCTGGTATTAATAGATGTTGGTTTCTACGCGACGTTATCGTGAGACAGGGAATCTCCTTTGGAAGAAATCTACTTCAAATATAATTTGTTTCATTCAAATTTAGGTTAGGCTGCGTGGTGCTAAATATTTACAGACGGCAGCCATTTCACGTAATAGGCTCGTCGCATCGGGTGAGCGGTACATAGCATCTTTTAAGGTTGTATTTTTCTTTATGGGCCATATTCATTTTTTTTTAGCCTGTATGAAATGATTTTCGTAGATCGGAGAGATATAACCGTACAACAAT
Organism: Trialeurodes vaporariorum; assembly: GCA_011764245.1. NCBI lineage: Eukaryota > Metazoa > Arthropoda > Insecta > Hemiptera > Aleyrodidae > Trialeurodes > Trialeurodes vaporariorum. The sequence continues at coordinate 19,614,133 of VMOF01000013.1, read as the reverse complement.
GTATGGATAAATTGGACGTTTTTAATGTTCGTCAAGCTTTGGGAGTTGGTTTAGGAGTTGCTCTTCAGAGTATTATCATTTTCTGATCTGTAAGTAATTGATCTGAATACTCTTTTCATTCTCTCTAATTCGTCGGTGCGAAAACTGTGTTGTGCTAAATATTCACGGCCGATGGCTATTTCTCGTACTAAGAAATTAGCTCATCGGGTAAAGCCTTTAGCAAACTTTGCGGGACGATCGTACTCCCGCACGAGAATCAAGAAGGGACTCAAGTCACTCGAACAATGGGTCTGTTGCAAACTTTTGCTACAACGATAAAGAGTGTTTAATAATATGTAAAATCACCTGAAAAGTCCGCTGGTGGCATCAGAAAGTCATGAAATGCAATAATAAACTCACAAGAGGCGTTTAATGAAATCCAAGATGGCGGTAAAATATTGAGCAATTTGTATGCATGCACCACGAACATCCAAGTATAGCCAACCTCACAATATTGATCACACCCAATCACAACGTAAATAAACACATAACCTCTGAAGCTGTGAGGTTGTCAACGTTGGCAATCCTTGGATGTTAAAGTTGCATGCATACAGATTGCTCGATATTTTACCGCCATCTTGGATTTCATTAAACGTCTCTAGTGAGTTTATTATTGCATTTCATGACTTTCTGATGCCTCCAATGGACTTTTCGGGCGATTTTACATACGATGAAATACTCTTTATCATTGTAGCAAAAGTTTGCAACAGACCCATTCAACGAATATAAGTGAATATCAAGTCATGGTCAACCGTGGATTTTATACAATCGGAAAAGATAGGAGATCAGAGCAATGAACTTGACTTGACATTTGATAAACCATTAAAGGAAAAAAAGAAACAATGAAATGAAGAAATCAGCATTTCAATCAGTTAAAATGGTTGAAAGGTAATTAAAATATAAAATAATCAGAAAAAGAGCAAAGTCCGAGTATTGGCTTCGAACTTGATTAGAATGGTCCAGTTGACATTTGACTTTGGAATCAGTCCAGTCCAGAGATAAATAATATCCGTGATGCGACGAGTCAGCTTAATCAATGATATCGGCGATTGACGTGCGGTGACCTGGCCTGTGATCAGATGGCCGCTGAATGGTCAATGTTGCGTTGTCGGATGAGGTGGCATCGTTGTTGGATGAGAGGGCATCATATAAATAATATAATTCCTCCATCTTTAGAGATAAATAATGGTTGAATGAGAAGAAACCCAGAAATTTCGGTAAGAGCGGCTCCGTCGAGAGAGAGACGGAGGACAGAAATTGACTGGAAAGAGAGGAATAGATTCTTTAGCGCCTGCACTCTGCAGGTGGAACAGTTGGCAAAAAGACGGACGGTTGGTCACTTCGAGCAGCTACGGGAAGATACTAATGACTTGTCTGGAATGACATAATTCCTACGGTTAAAGAGAGGAATACAATTATAACAAATGCGAAGTACAAAAGATAAAAAATGCGTATCTGCTATAAAGAATGAATCCTCAATAGAGGAGGTAAAATATGAATTAATTGAGACGTAATATCAATTTGCAAATGTGAAAGAGAAATATGAATTGGTAAAGATAGTTTCTTGTTCAATATTTAACATAGTAAAGTCTGAAGTTACTATAATTCATTACTTGTTGAAAATGAAGGAGCTAATGTTACATTTTTATATTGAAATTCACATTGGTAAAAAGGTGAATGCCAAAAAGAAGACTTTTTCGTTGATGCCTGGACATAAGAAGTTAATTGATTCGGGTTTAGGTAAGTAAAATTAGAATTGATTTGTTTCTGGAATTGGTTCCAAGTAGCTATTGGTAAGTTGAACTGATATCTTCGGATATCAATTCATTCCGCCTCCGGTTCTTTAGTCACAGCGTTGTCTTTTTTCTAAATTCATACCTGCTCAAATTTTTGGTATCCTCGTTGATGAGTCGGCCGATCGGAAATTTTGCTCCGAAGTCTTCCGGCTCGTCATTCAAGTTCGTATCCTTGTCGTCTTCGATTTGGCTGTCAAAAAGAACATCGTCAACGTCAGTGATCACAGATTGAGACGAAGAGTCCGACGCAGTCTCAAACTCTTTGGTACCTAGCTTGGGAGTATACAGGGTGACCCAGACCACCCGTGAAGGTACTTTTTCTCAAAAACGGCTGGGAGTAGAGAGCTGAAACAAAAAAGCCAGATAAGGAATTGACCCCAAAAAATTCAATGAAAATATTTTCAAAGCCCCCCGAGGCCCCCCCGGGGGGAGGGGGGGGGGGTTTCGAAAAGCATTTTTCCATTTTTGGCGGGAAAAAGCCTATAAAAGGTACACAAATAAGTTCAGATTCTAAAAGAGCAACTCATTGCCAAAATTTTTACTCCAGTAACTTTTTCCAGAAAACCCCAATTTTTGGGGTTATGGGCCCTTTCGGGGGGAAATTTTCATTCGGCCACTGTGACCACACTATCCAATATTTTTTAAACAACTAAAATCCATCTGAAAGAAGAGATTAAGACCTTTCGATTGATGTGTCACATAATACCTAAAAGTGAAAAATTAAGGCCCCCACGTAGAATCCAAAATTTGGGGGTCTTTGAGCCCCCCACGTAAAAAAAAACAAATGGCAAGGTATGGCTTGTGATACATCGATCGAAAGCCCTTAAAAAGTCGAATAAGATGACGCAATTCAAAATCGTCTACAATCATTACTTGCAAAATGGCGGCCATTTGAAAATTATGGGTGTTCAAAGGAAAGTCCTAGGAAAAGAGTCCAAGGATGATCAATACATAGATTGAAACGCCTTAAAAAAGCGAACGAATGACGCAAACCGCAAATCAATCCGCCTCTTCAATCAAAAGTTATGACCGATTGAAATTTAAGCATCCTTAAATAGGCCTTATTGAGCCCCTTAAGTTTCAATCGGTCATTAATTTTGATTGAAGAGGCAGATTGATTTGCGGTTTGCGTCATTCGTTCGCTTTTTTAAGGCCTTTCAATCTATGTATTGTTTATCCTTGGACTCTTTTCCCAGGACTTTCCTTTGAACGCCCATAATTTTTAAATGGCCGCCATCTTGCAAGTAATGATTGTAGACGATTTTGGATTGCGTCATCTTATTCTACTTTTTGAGGGCTTTCGATCGATGTATCACAAGCCATACCTTGCCATTTGACTTTTTTTACGTGGGGGGGGGGGGGCTCAAAGACCCCCAAATTTTGGATTCTACGTGGGGGCCTTAGTTTTTCACTTTTAGGTATTATGTGACACATCAATCGAAAGGTCTTAATCTCTTCTTTCAGATAAATTTTAGTTTTTTGAAAAATATTGAATAGTGTGGTCACAGTGGCCGAATGAAAATTTCCCCCCGAAAGGGCCCATAACCCCAAAAATTGGGGTTTTCTGGAAAAAGTTACTGGAGTAAAAATTTTGGCAATGAGTTGCTCTTTTAGAATCTGAACTTATTTTTCTACCTTTTAAAGGCTTTTTCCCGCCAAAAATGGAAAAATGCCTTTCGAACCACCCCCCCCTCCGGGGGTCCTCGGGGGGCTTTGCAAATATTTTCATTGAATTCTTTGGGGTCAATTCCCTATCTGACTTTTTTGTTTCAGCTCTCTACTCCCAGCCGTGTTTGAGGAAAAGTACCTACACGGGTGGTCTGGGACACCCTGTGTTCTTCGAAACCACTATCGCTGTCCAAATCTCCCACCAAACGGTGCCAAAGGTTTACGATCGGGTGATTATGGCTCAGGTTCAGGTCTCCAAGGCCGAAACAGACAGGTTATTTCGTGTTCTTCCATTTCCTCCTTCTTGAAATGAGCTGTGCATCCTACTGTGGCGTATGTACACGGCACCGGGAGGATTTCCAAAATCCTGTCCAGTGGTAAGATTCGTGCTGTCCCGAATGAGGGGTCCCTGCACACTGGGTAGGAAGTGACTTGAGGTGCGCATGTGGCATGTGGCATCATTCTGTAAATTAAGTCTCCTTCTATGGCTGATGTCTGATAGGATTGCGCTAGGCGTCGAGTGCGTGAGAAGTGGAAGTCACGGTAATTGATTTTTTTTAAAGCTTGAAAAAAAATGGTAACGCGACAGTAGAAAATATTTTTGAAAATACAAAGTAAATAAAATAAATCGTCTGCTAAAATAGATATCGCACCTTCTGTGCTTAAAATCCGTAAACGTTACTGGCTTCGATTAAAGGTTCGCGGATTGACAACAAAAATCCGGAGGAATTTCCTTTAAAAAGCCAGTAGACCATTTTATCACAAGAATCGCTGAAAGGCTTGATGTTGTTTATGATAATACGACAGTGGTTGCACAGGCGAAATCGTACGTAGGTGTTCAAAGATTGATTATAGAAGTGAAGTTTGGCTACGCTCGTGTTTGTTGAGAATGATGGTAACGAATGGGTCATTGGGCTTGAAAGGAGAAAAACAGAAAAATAGTACAAGAAGTTACCGGGTTTTAAAGGAGGTTATCGATACCTTTTGTTACGTGTGTGACGGTCGCGGTAAAAAAGGTTTTGTAACGCGAGTGTAAAGATTTCAATTGAATATAATTTCTCTTATTTCTTCGTTGATTGATGATCCTAGCTTTATGATAAATCTACTCCGCATCACGACGAGAAATCAAAACACAACAAAACACTGCATTAAAAACACTTCAACGCAATACCTACGGTAGATAAAAAAATACAAACAATACAATAGCCAGCAGGAATGATTTTGGGACGCGGACGCGGGTATGGAGACGAAATCGCATGACAGTCATTCCAGCAAAAACTTCAGTGCAAATAATATTACGAATATGTACGTTTGCGTTTTTATGTATTCTTTTTAGGTTTGCGCAACAGTCTTCCAACTCCTTCAGTCTATATGCGACTGAAAGTTGTTCGATTATCTGAGAATGAACGCACCAAACGTATGTCAAAAGGGATTTTTACTTTTTACGATTGTCACTATTAGGCCCTCCTTGAGGGTCCTGAGTCGTCATTGCCCAAATTACAGGAACGGTACATTCTCACTCGGTTTCCCATATGACCGTAGTCTTTTTTGAGGACACTCGTTCTGTCTCTATTAAACTCAAAATTATCCGGCGGATGTGTTTTTCGTAGTTCGGAGGAACGTAGCCGTAAAGGATTTTATAACTGAATTTATCTCTATTGCCGTTTGCTAAACTACACACAAGACAATGGATCTTGAAAGTTACCTTTTTGATCGATTGGATGCTTCTTGATTTGAAAAGGTTAGCGAAAGAACTTTTTTTTAACAATCCAAACATTGCTCCACAAACCGTATTCTTAGACACAAGCTTTGATGATACGGAGTTTGGAGACGAGATCGCATCACTGTCATTCCGGCGAAAACTTCAGCGCAAATAATATTACGAATATGTACGTTTGCGTTTTTATGTATTCTTTTTAGGTTTGCGCAACGGTCTTCCAACTCCTTCAGTCTATATGCGACTGAAAGTTGTTCGATTATCTGAGAATGATCGCACCAAACGTATGTCAAAAGGGATTTTTACTTTTTAAGATTGTCACTATTAGGCCCTCCTTGAGGGTCCTGAGTCGTCATTGCCCCAATTACAGGAACGGTACATTCTCACTCGGTTTCCCATATTACCGTAGTCTTTTTTGAGGACACTCGTTCTGTCTCTATTAAACTCAAAATTATCCGGCGGATGTGTTTTTCGTAGATGGGAGGAACGTAGCCGTAAAGGATTTTATAACTGAATTTATCTCTATTGCCGTTTGCTGAACTACGCACAAGACAATGGGTCTTGAAAGATACCTTTTTGATCGATTGGATGCTTCTTGATTTGAAAAGGTTAGCAAAAGAACTTTTTTTTAACAATCAACACATAGCTCCACACACCGTATTCTTAGACACAAGCTTTGATGATACGGAGTATGGAGACGAGATCGCATCACTGTCATTCCGGCGAAAACTTCAGCGGAAATAATATTACGAATATGTACGTTTGCGTTTTTATGTATTCTTTTTAGGTTTGCGCAACGGTCTTCCAACTCCTTCAGTCTATATGCGACTGAAAGTTGTTCGATTATCTGAGAATGAACGCACCAAACGTATGTCAAAAGGGATTTTTACTTTTTAAGATTGTCACTATTAGGCCCTCCTTGAGGGTCCTGAGTCGTCATTGCCCCAATTACAGGAACGGTACATTCTCACTCGGTTACCCATATTACCGTAGTCTTTTTTGAGGACACTCGTTCTGTCTCTATTATACTCAAAATTATCCGGTGGATGTGTTTTTCGTAGTTCGGAGGAACGTAGCCGTAAAGGATTTTAGAACTGAATTTATCTCTATTGCCGTTTGCTGAACTACGCACAAGACAATGGGTCTTGAAAGATACCTTTTTGATCGATTGGATGCTTCTTGATTTGAAAAGGTTAGCGAAAGAACTTTTTTTTAACTATCCACACATAGCTCCACAAACGGTATTCTTAGACACAAGCTTTGATGATACGGAGTATGGAGACGAGATCGCATCACTGTCATTCCGGCGAAAACTTCAGCGGAAATAATATTACGAATATGTACGTTTGCGTTTATATGTATTCTTTTTAGGTTTGCGCAACAGTCTTCCAACTCCTTCAGTCTATATGCGACTGAAAGTTGTTCGATTATCTGAGAATGAACGCACCAAACGTATGTCAAAAGGGATTTTTACTTTTTACGATTGTCACTATTAGGCCCTCCTTGAGGGTCCTGAGTCGTCATTGCCCAAATTACAGGAACGGTACATTCTCACTCGGTTTCCCATATTACCGTAGTCTTTTTTGAGGACACTCGTTCTGTCTCTATTAAACTCAAAATTATCCGGCGGATGTGTTTTTCGTACTTCGGAGGAACGTAGCCGTAAAGGATTTTATAACTGAATTTATCTCTATTGCCGTTTGCTGAACTACGCACAAGACAATGGGTCTTGAAAGATACCTTTTTGATCGATTGGATGCTTCTTGATTTGAAAAGGTTAGCAAAAGAACTTTTTTTTAACAATCCACACATAGCTCCACAAACGGTATTCTTAGACACAAGCTTTGATGATACGGAGTATGGACACGAGATCGCATCACTGTCATTCCGGCGAAAACTTCAGCGCAAATAATGTTACGAATATGTACGTTTGGCGCTTTCATGTAACCTTTTTCGGTTTGCTCAACAGTCTTGCAATTCCTTCGGTCTGTCCGTGACTGAAATTTGTTCGATTTTGTGAGAAAGATATCGCAAACAAAAGTCAAAAGGGATTTGCGCTTCCTGCGATTGTCACTTTTCGACCACACTTGGAGGTCCTGAGTCGGCATTGCATAAATTGCAGCAACGGTACATTCTCACTCGGTTTCCCATATTACCGTAGTCTTTTTTGAGGACACTCGTTCTGTCTCTATTAAACTCAAAATTATCCGGCGAATGTGTTTTTCGTAGTTCGGAGGAACGTAGTCGTAAAGGATTTTATAACTGAATTTATCTCTTTTGCAGTTTGCTGAACTGCGCACAAGACAATAGGTCTCGAAGTGTCGTTTTTGATCGAATGGATTTTTCTTGATTTGAAAAGGTTACCGAAAGAAATTTTTTTTACGATGCCCTCATCACTCCGCAAACCGCCTTCTTTGACACAAGCTTTGATGATACGGAGTATGGAGACAAAATCGCATATCGGTCATTCCACCTAAAACTTCAGCGCAAATAACATTACGAATATGTACGTTTGCGATTTTATGTATTCTTTTTAGGTTTGCGCAACAGGCTTCCAACTCCTTCAGTCTATATGCGACTGACAGGTGTTCGATTATCTGAGAAAGATCGTACCAGACATATGTCAAAAGGGATTTTTGCCTTTTACGATTGTCACTTTTCGACCACACTTGGAGGTCCTGAGTCGTCATTGCCCCAATTACAGGAACGGTACATTCTCACTCGGTTTCCCATATTACCGTAGTCTTTTTTGAGGACACTCGTTCTGTCTCTATTAAACTCAAAATGATCCGGCGGATGTGTTTTTCGTAGATGGGAGGAACGTAGCCGTAAAGGATTTTATAACTGAATTTATCTCTATTGCCGTTTGCTGAACTACGCACAAGACAATGGGTCTTGAAAGATACCTTTTTGATCGATTGGATGCTTCTTGATTTGAAAAGGTTAGCAAAAGAACTTTTTTTAACAATCCACACATAGCTCCACACACCGTATTCTTAGACACAAGCTTTGATGATACGGAGTATGGAGACGAGATCGCATCACTGTCATTCCGGCGAAAACTTCAGCGGAAATAATATTACGAATATGTACGTTTGCGGTTTTATGTATTCTTTTTAGGTTTGCGCAACGGTCTTCCAACTCCTTCAGTCTATATGCGACTGAAAGTTGTTCGATTATCTGAGAATGAACGCACCAAACGTATGTCAAAAGGGATTTTTACTTTTTAAGATTGTCACTATTAGGCCCTCCTTGAGGGTCCTGAGTCGTCATTGCCCAAATTACAGGAACGGTACATTCTCACTCGGTTTCCCATATTACCGTAGTCTTTTTTGAGGACACTCGTTCTGTCTCTATTAAACTCAAAATTATCCGGCGGATTTGTTTTTCGTAGTTCGGAGGAACGTAGCCGTAAAGGATTTTAGAACTGAATTTATCTCTATTGCCGTTTGCTGAACTACGCACAAGACAATGGGTCTTGAAAGATACCTTTTTGATCGATTGGATGCTTCTTGATTTGAAAAGGTTAGCGAAAGAACTTTTTTTTAACTATCCACACATAGCTCCACAAACGGTATTCTTAGACACAAGCTTTGATGATACGGAGTATGGAGACGAGATCGCATCACTGTCATTCCGGCGAAAACTTCAGCGCAAATAATATTACGAATATGTACGTTTGCGTTTTTATGTATTCTTTTTAGGTTTGCGCAACAGTCTTCCAACTCCTTCAGTCTATATGCGACTGAAAGTTGTTCGATTATCTGAGAATGAACGCACCAAACGTATGTCAAAAGGGATTTTTACTTTTTACGATTGTCACTATTAGGCCCTCCTTGAGGGTCCTGAGTCGTCATTGCCCAAATTACAGGAACGGTACATTCTCACTCGGTTTCCCATATGACCGTAGTCTTTTTTGAGGACACTCGTTCTGTCTCTATTAAACTCAAAATTATCCGGCGGATGTGTTTTTCGTACTTCGGAGGAACGTAGCCGTAAAGGATTTTATAACTGAATTTATCTCTATTGCCGTTTGCTGAACTACGCACAAGACAATGGGTCTTGAAAGATACCTTTTTGATCGATTGGATGCTTCTTGATTTGAAAAGGTTAGCAAAAGAACTTTTTTTTAACAATCCACACATAGCTCCACAAACGGTATTCTTAGACACAAGCTTTGATGATACGGAGTATGGACACGAGATCGCATCACTGTCATTCCGGCGAAAACTTCAGCGCAAATAATGTTACGAATATGTACGTTTGGCGCTTTCATGTAACCTTTTTCGGTTTGCTCAACAGTCTTGCAATTCCTTCGGTCTATCCGTGACTGAAATTTGTTCGATTTTGTGAGAAAGATATTGCAAAAAAATGTCAAAAGGGATTTGCGCTTCCTGCGATTGTCACTTTTTGACCACACTTGGAGGTCGTGAGTCGGCATTGCATAAATTGCAGCAACGGTACATTCTCACTCGGTTTCCCATATTACCGTAGTCTTTTTTGAGGACACTCGTTCTGTCTGTATTAAACTCAAAATTATCCGGCGAATGTGTTTTTCGTAGTTCGGAGGAACGTAGTCGTAAAGGATTTTATAACTGAATTTATCTCTATTGCAGTTTGCTGAACTGCGCACAAGACAAAAGGTCTCGAAGTGTCGTTTTTGATCGAATGGATTTTTCTTGATTTGAAAAGGTTACCGAAAGAAATTTTTTTTACGATGCCCTCATCACTCCGCAAACCGCCTTCTTTGACACAAGCTTTGATGATACGGAGTATGGAGACAAAATCGCATATCGGTCATTCCACCTAAAACTTCAGCGCAAATAACATTACGAATATGTACGTTTGCGATTTTATGTATTCTTTTTAGGTTTGCGCAACAGGCTTCCAACTCCTTCAGTCTATATGCGACTGACAGGTGTTCGATTATCTGAGAAAGATCGTACCAGACATATGTCAAAAGGGATTTTTGCCTTTTACGATTGTCACTTTTCGACCACACTTGGAGGTCCTGAGTCGTCATTGCCCCAATTACAGGAACGGTACATTCTCACTCGGTTTCCCATATTACCGTAGTCTTTTTTGAGGACACTCGTTCTGTCTCTATTAAACTCAAAATGATCCGGCGGATGTGTTTTTCGTAGATGGGAGGAACGTAGCCGTCAAGGATTTTATAACTGAATTTATCTCTATTGCCGTTTGCTGAACTACGCACAAGACAATGGGTCTTGAAAGATACCTTTTTGATCGATTGGATGCTTCTTGATTTGAAAAGGTTAGCAAAAGAACTTTTTTTTAACAATCCACACATAGCTCCACACACCGTATTCTTAGACACAAGCTTTGATGATACGGAGTATGGAGACGAGATCGCATCACTGTCATTCCGGCGAAAACTTCAGCGGAAATAATATTACGAATATGTACGTTTGCGTTTTTATGTATTCTTTTTAGGTTTGCGCAACGGTCTTCCAACTCCTTCAGTCTATATGCGACTGAAAGTTGTTCGATTATCTGAGAATGAACGCACCAAACGTATGTCAAAAGGGATTTTTACTTTTTAAGATTGTCACTATTAGGCCCTCCTTGAGGGTCCTGAGTCGTCATTGCCCAAATTACAGGAACGGTACATTCTCACTCGGTTTCCCATATTACCGTAGTCTTTTTTGAGGACACTCGTTCTGTCTCTATTAAACTCAAAATTATCCGGCGGATGTGTTTTTCGTAGTTCGGAGGAACGTAGCCGTAAAGGATTTTAGAACTGAATTTATCTCTATTGCCGTTTGCTGAACTACGCACAAGACAATGGGTCTTGAAAGATACCTTTTTGATCGATTGGATGCTTCTTGATTTGAAAAGGTTAGCGAAAGAACTTTTTTTTAACTATCCACACATAGCTCCACAAACGGTATTCTTAGACACAAGCTTTGATGATACGGAGTATGGAGACGAGATTGCATCACTGTCATTCCGGCGAAAACTTCAGCGGAAATAATATTACGAATATGTACGTTTGCGTTTTTATGTATTCTTTTTAGGTTTGCGCAACAGTCTTCCAACTCCTTCAGTCTATATGCGACTGAAAGTTGTTCGATTATCTGAGAATGAACGCACCAAACGTATGTCAAAAGGGATTTTTACTTTTTACGATTGTCACTATTAGGCCCTCCTTGAGGGTCCTGAGTCGTCATTGCCCAAATTACAGGAACGGTACATTCTCACTCGGTTTCCCATATTACCGTAGTCTTTTTTGAGGACACTCGTTCTGTCTCTATTAAACTCAAAATTATCCGGCGGATGTGTTTTTCGAACTTCGGAGGAACGTAGCCGTAAAGGATTTTATAACTGAATTTATCTCTATTGCCGTTTGCTGAACTACGCACAAGACAATGGGTCTTAAAAGATACCTTTTTGATCGATTGGATGCTTCTAGATTTGAAAAGGTTAGCGAAAGAACTTTTTTTTAACAATCCACACATAGCTCCACAAACCGTATTCTTAGACACAAGCTTTGATGATACGGAGTATGGAGACGAGATCGCATCACTGTCATTCCGGCGAAAACTTCAGCGGAAATAATATTACGAATATGTACGTTTGCGTTTTTATGTATTCTTTTTAGGTTTGCGCAACGGTCTTCCAACTCCTTCAGTCTATATGCGACTGAAAGTTGTTCGATTATCTGAGAATGAACGCACCAAACGTATGTCAAAAGGGATTTTTACTTTTTACGATTGTCACTATTAGGCCCTCCTTGAGGGTCCTGAGTCGTCATTGCCCAAATTACAGGAACGGTACATTCTCACTCGGTTTCCCATATTACCGTAGTCTTTTTTGAGGACACTCGTTCTGTCTCTATTAAACTCAAAATTATCCGGCGGATGTGTTTTTCGTACTTCGGAGGAACGTAGCCGTAAAGGATTTTAGAACTGAATTTATCTCTATTGCCGTTTGCTGAACTACGCCCAAGACAATGGGTCTTGAAAGATACCTTTTTGATCGATTGGATGCTTCTTGATTTGAAAAGGTTAGCGAAAGAACTTTTTTTTAACCATCCACTCATAGCTCCACAAACGGTATTCTTAGACACAAGCTTTGATGATACGGTGTATGGAGACGAGATCGCATCACTGTCCTTCCGGCGAAAACTTCAGCGCAAATAATATCACGAATATGTACGTTTGCGTTTTTATGTATTCTTTTTAGGTTTGCGCAACGGTCTTCCAACTCCTTTCAGTCTATATGCGACTGAAAGTTGGTCGATTATCTGAGAATGATCGCACCAAACGTTTGTCAAAAGGGATTTTTACTTTTTACGATTGTCACTATTAGGCCCTCCTTGAGGGTCCTGAGTCGTCATTGCCCAAATTACAGGAACGGTACATTCTCACTCGGTTTCCCATATTACCGTAGTCTTTTTTGAGGACACTCGTTCTGTCTCTATTAAACTCAAAATTATCCGGCGGATGTGTTTTTCGTACTTCGGAGGCACGTAGCCGTAAAGGATTTTATAACTGAATTTATCTCTATTGCCGTTTGCTGAACTACGCACAAGACAATGGGTCTTGAAAGATACCTTTTTGATCGATTGGATGTTTCTTGATTTGAAAAGGTTAGCAAAAGAACTTTTTTTTAACAATCCACACATAGCTCCACAAACCGTATTCTTAGACACAAGCTTTGATGATACGGAGTATGGACACGAGATCGCATCACTGTCATTCCGGCGAAAACTTCAGCGCAAATAATGTTACGAATATGTACGTTTGCGCTTTTATGTACCTTTTTAGGTTTGCTCAACAGTCTTGCAATTCCTTCAGGGCTATCCGTGACAGAAATTTGTTCGATTTTCTGAGAAAGATCGTCCAAACAAATGTCAAAAGGGATTTTTTTCCTTCTGCGATTGTCACTTTTCGACCACACTTGGAGGTCCTGAGTCGGCATTGCCAAATTACAGGAACGGTACATTCTCACTCGGTTTCCCATATTACCGTAGTCTTTTTTGAGGACACTCGTTCTGTCTCTATTAAACTCAAAATTATCCGGCGAATGTGTTTTTCGTAGTTCGAAGGAACGTAGTCGTAAAGGATTTTATAACTGAATTTATCTCTATTGCAGTTTGCTGAACTGCGCACAAGACAATAGGTCTCGAAGTGTCGTTTTTGATCGAATGGATTTTTCTTGATTTGAAAAGGTTACCGAAAGAAATTTTTTTTACGATCCCCTCATCACTCCGCAAACCGCCTTCTTTGACACAAGCTTTGATGATACGGAGTATGGAGACAAAATCGCATATCGGTCATTCCACCTAAAACTTCAGCGCAAATAATATTACGAATATGTACGTTTGCGCTTTTATGTATTCTTTTTAGGTTTGCGCAACAGTCTTCCAACTCCTTCAGTCTATATGCGACTGACAGGTGTTCGATTATCTGAGAAAGATCGTACCAGACATATGTCAAAAGGGATTTTTGCCTTTTACGATTGTCACTTTTCGACCACACTTGGAGGTCCTGAGTCGACACTGCCCAAATTACAGGAACGGTACATTCTCACTCGGTTCCCATATTACCGTAGTCTTTTTTGAGGACACTCGTTCTGTCTCTATTAAACTCAAAATGATCCGGCGGTTGTGTTTTTCGTAGATGGGAGGAACGTAGCCGTAAAGGATTTTATAACTGAATTCATCGTTACTGTAGTTTGCTGTACTACGCACTAGTCAATTGTTCTTGAAAGTGTCGTTTTTGATCAATTGGATGCTGCTTGATTTGAAGAGGTTACCGAAAGCCTTTTTTTTTACCATCCACTCATCGCTCCGCAAACTGCATTCTTTGACACAATCTTTGATGATTCGGAGTATGGAGTCAAAAGCGCATGACAATAATACTTCTGCGCAAAGGCAAAGGCAATTAGCAATTGTATTTGCTGCTCTAAGTACCATTCTTGCTGTGCGCGTACTTCCTGTGTTAATCTCCGGATTTCTTCTGGAGAGACAGATTTATTCACATAATTGTCTGCAAAATTATACATCCTCATATAAAAGCCACATCTCCGTTCCAGTAGATCCATCAAAATGTTGGTTTTTCGTTCATCTTTTTTGGTATTATCATTGGTATTATCATACGAATTATACAGGGTGTCCGGTAAGTCCCGGAACGGCTGCGCCATTTTTTATTTACGCAGATAAAAAAACCAAACTTTAGGAATGTTCCTTGATAAATAAAAACTACTTTTTTGGGGGGGGGGGTCAAAATTTTGGTCGCCCCTCCCGGGGGCGGGGGCGCCCCTAACTTTTTTTTCAAATGGCAACCCCTATCTTGTGATACCTCATTCGAAGGAGGGTAAAAACTGAGCATTTTGGCTTAAACCGCATGTCGATATCTCTTTTAGTATTCGAGATATCGAACTTCAAAATCTATGGAAACCCATTTTAAAACAATCATAACTCTTATTCAGAAAGTCGTTATTTAAAAAACTAGGGGTCGAAACTACTCTACATAACAAGCTCTTTCCAGGGAAAAACACCTCTGCCCAAAAAATTAACTTACAGTTATTGTTTTTTTCCCGCCAAAATTTTTTAAAACATTTTGGCGCTGAAAAAACACAATAACTGTAAGTTAATTTTTTTGGGCAGAGGTGTTTTTCCCCGGAAAGAGCTTGTTATGTAGAGTAGTTTAGACCCCTAGTTTTTTAAATAGCTACTTTCTGAATAAGAGTTATGATTTTTTTATAATGGGTTTCCATAGATTTTGAAGTTCGATGTCTCGAATATTAAAAGAGATATCGACATGCGGTTTGCGCCAAAATGCTTAATTTTTTACCCTCTTTCGAATGAGGTATCAGAGGATAGGGGTTGCCGTTTGGAAAAAAAAGTTAGGGGCGCCCCCGCCCCCCGGGAGGGGCGACCAAAATTTTGACCCCTCCCAAAAAGTAGTTTTTATTTATCTAGGAACATTCCAAAAGTTTGTTTTTTTTATCTGCGTATATAAAGAAATGGCGCAGCCGTTCCGGGACTTACCGGACACCCTGTATAGCTCGAACACTCCGTCCGTTTCTTCCAAGAGCATTGCCGATGCATCGTACTCACCCTCTCCGAGTTTATCGAGCACAGGAACGAAAAAAGTTTAAGTTTCTCCTTCCCACTCGTTACCTTCGACTATTACTAAATGATAGTAACACATACTGAGACAGAAAAGGATTCAGGTCGCGACTAAAGAGCTTCAAGAGTGCACTGGTAAGTATTTTTAGAAGGAATAAATATCTAGAAAGCTTTTTCATCGTCTCGTCAGCCAATCTGTAGCGCCGTGAGTGTGAATGGAGCGTTTTCAGATTGCATGCTGCGTGTGATTTAAAAAGCGATGAATCATAGATGGCATTGAACCGAGAAAAAAGATATTTTGGTTCGATTGGGGTCCAAACCTCGTCTTGAACCACCTTATCCGATACTCTATGATATGTAAACTAATTTTTAAATTAGTTCGTTATAATGTCAGACTTATTAATCCAAGTCAAATCCTTGAAACGTAACCATTTTACCAATAATTTGGAGCCCATAGTTTTAATTATTTTTTCATTTAGATAATCGTGAGGATGTTTCGATTTAACCATCTCAGGATGGTCACTCTAGCTCCCACAAATCAATCATTTGCACCATTTTAGTATTGAAGGGGTCCAACCAACGCATCTTTTCTCTCCCCTTTACGTAAACGCATTTCGTGAATGTTTGAAATATTATTCGCAGGATTTTTGGCAGGTGATCATATGCAATAAATCCATCCTCACACTCAATCCTATGGAAGTTGCGGGCTAACCAAACTACTGCTCGCAGCAATTTGCCGGACAGCAAGTCAAATCGGAACGGGGGGAGGAATAAACAGTAGTCTATAATATCCGCGCCCAATCCTTGGACCGCTATTACCTTGAATATAAAATTCCCCTGTTATGATAGCCCTGGATATCAATTATTGCTTACATTATTCTATTTCTTCTTTTTCTTCCCTTATTTGGAGTCGCTCAAATAATATTCTTCAGTCGAGTCGTCGCCGTCGCTCTCCAATTCGTGCATCCCGGAATGTGCATCTGAAAAATCGAAATTTTCATTTATAAATTATGTAAGTCGGGAAATTCGACTTAGAAAAATGAAAATAAAATGTGAACACGAATTAATGAACATAATAAACACTTTTAATAAAGAAAATCGAAGTTTTAATACAATCTGGTGAAAATCAAGAAGGGGCTTAAGTCAGTCGAACAAGTTGACGAATATGAATGAATAATACCTCAAGGGCAACCGTGGGTGGCTTCAGTTGAGTCGTTGCCGTTGCTCTCCAATTCGTGCATCCCGGATTGTGTATCTGAAAAATCGAAATTTTCATTTATATAATGAACATAGTCAGTCCGGCATTTCAGCAAACAGGCCCTTATCCTACTTCTATTAACGCAAACTTTTCCAGAGTAACACATTTTCCGATCGACTCAATGCTTTTTTTATTCGGTATATGGGTTTCGCATCGCAATATCGATAGTGCATTTCGTCTGGCAAAGTGAGCCAGGCGTTTTTGTGCCTACAATTGTAATTTATGCAGAGTTAAAAAAAAGCAGCGCTTCATCAATTCAACTCGGGCGCGCAAGAACGTCCATAGCTCCGCAGTATGCGTATCCCCCACCAACTTCTATTTGGGGACTGTTGCCTCAGATAGTCCCTTGCTGCGGCATGTAAAAGAGGGTACAGCACCTGTCTACTTAGTTTATAATTTTTCAGGAGATCCATAACATTCTTGTACATTTGTACGTCGATCTCCCCTCTACTCATAAAGGGCGCGGTTGGCAAGCAATCGAAACAGGGTTCGGACGATGATGATGATGACGAATCCATAGAACCAACACACCGCCTGAGTGCAAACAAATAAAGAATATTCACAAAAAAATCTAATTTATAAATGATGATGACAACCTGGATCATTATTTTATTCTTTCCCTTTTTCGGATGTAATGTTTTGGCGAAATGAAGGGGCCGCAAACACCCCTCTTTCGATTCTATGCGTTTGAGTGATCAGTGGTCTTTTTACAATGTCCATAAGGCAAAGTTGAAACGAGGTCGTCCAATATCACGCGCTTTGTATCGTTACGACTCACAATCAGAACTAACTTGTTTAATGTGACAGCAGCGACTTTGTGTAGTTTACTTCGAATATGATTTTGAGCTATAGAGCTTTTTTTGTCCTCGAAAAGTTATGAAACAAAATCATCAAAATTTATTTTATGTTTCGTCTCCGGTCGATATTATGGTCATCTGTGACGATTAATTCTTTTTCAAGGAACCGCTCTTGAAGAAGAGCTTTTAGAGTTATTGTAACAAGGGCTTGAATTTGAGGACCTGGAAAATGATTTGCCTGACGATTTATGTTTTGATCGAGAAGTATGTGAGAATGCATGGATGTCCCCCCCTGGAGTTTGAAACTTCGAGAGCAACGGCCTTTTGGATTATGCTGAAAAATCTTGTGTTTCTGTTAGGAGCAAAATATCTCGAGTGCGAGCATCGTAGATGCCACCTTTCAATTGTATACGTAAAAAGAAATCTGATATGTTTGCATTACACTCACTTGTAGAAACAAATGCACAGTCTAGTGCACTGCGTTTTACAGTAGTGACATAGTCAGATACTGATTGATTTGCAGGTTGCATCAAACTGAAAAATCTGTGCTGAGCGACTATGGTACTAAGTTTAGCACATAGGTGTGCTTCAAGCTTTGAAACCAGATTGTCATACAGGGTGTTTCTAAAACTTATGTCATCCTTTCTACCACGTATTTTTTAGGTCAAAATAAGACTTTTTTCCCTATAAAGATGTGTCCGAAAATGCCCCCCTTTTGAGCTACAGCCCCCCAAAGTTTTAAAAAATTGTTGGTTTTTTTGGAATATCGACCAGATTTATGAACCGAATGTCATGAAAATTGGTGTCCCATGGTACTTTTACGTGTAGAATCCATTAATGACCTCGAGAAATTCAGAAATGAGGTCTGACTGTACTTTTCAGGCAATCTTATACCTTCAACGACACAAATTTTATGTTATGGAATGGAAATTTAAAAAATAAATAGTGACATCAGATGGGAAAAACTCTTAGAAAGATATTTGGACTTCCTTGTTTTGGTCGATACGACGCGTATTAAGCGAGATAATCGCTGCAGAAGGTGGAAAAGTCAGCGCTTTTTCTGTAGCGGGCGGCCCGAAGAAGCAACGGATTGGCGGGTTGCATACTTCCTGGCCCTCCTCGTGATAGAAGCGCTGACTTTTCCACCTTGTGCAGCGATTATCTCGCCTAATACGCGTCGTATTGACGAAAGCAAAGAGGACCAAATATCTTTCTAAGAGTTTTTTCCATCTGATTTCATTATTTATTTTTCAAATTTCCATTCCGTAACATAAAATTTGTGTCATTGAAGGTATAAGATTGCCTGAAAAGTACAGTCAGACCTCATTTCTGAATTTTTCGAGGTCATTAATGAATTCTACACGTAAGAGCACCTCGGGACACCAATTTTCATGACATTCGGTTCATAAATCTGGTCGATATTCCAAAAAAAAACCAAAAATTTTTTAAAACTTTGGGGGGCTGTAGCTCAAAAGGGGGGCATTTTTGGGACACATATTTTAAAAAAGTCTTATTTTGACCTCAAAAATATGTGGTAGAAAGGATGACATAAGTTTTAGAAACACCCTGTATAGGAAGTTTTTTTAGGTGTATCTGGAGCTACAAGGGGCACAAGTAAAGAATAATGCTCTGATCCAATAGAATTTAAGAGAATATGTTTGCATGTTACTGCATCAACAGGGTCTGTTATGTTTCACCCTTTGAGTTCTAGATATTTTTCGAATCTACGTCGATAAATAATGAAATTTTCCCGTTTTGGGTAAAATTCCTCAAATTGATTTAAAAGGGCTGACCTTCGAAGTCCGGCTGCTGGGGTGCAGGCTGATTCTGCTCGCTTGGACGAGACGAGACGAGACGAGATAGCAAGAATCGACCAATCTCATTGGTTCAAATGGTGTCACGTGAGAGATTTAAAGTCATTCAACGGGTTAAACAGCCATAAATTTGAAAAGAATGACTTTTTAACCCGTTAACTGACTTCAAAACTGTCACGTCACGCCATTTAAACCAATGGGATTGGTCGATTCTTGTTATCTAGTCTCGTCTCATCCAAACGAGCAGAATCAGCCTGCTGGGCCGATCATTTACTTGATCACTAAACTGATCGTTAAGACTGCGTTTGACTGATTCTATTGGTCAAAATTTGTAAAACTTGTAGTGCGTGGCATGATAACCTTTCCCCGGCAAGCTCGAAGAGTTTGTACCAAACGCAATAAGTGTGTTTTAAAATCCTCCGTTGCCAAATTTATGTCGTCAATAAAACAAGAAAGATCCTGTGTATGACGGAAAGTTTAAGTGATCAATTTCTGTCCTATTGCTGGCCCTGAATGAACTCCACTTGGCAGACATCTATGCGAATAGTGGTCTGAATGGGGTGAAAATGATAAATCCTCTGAAACTTCGAGATCTAACGGTGGCTTCAATTATCTGAATGATTAGTTCAGACTTCATCTCCATGGTATTTTGTTTTCCTTAAGCCTGTAAAAGCTGTACAAGTAGTTTAAGTAGTTTTTGTAGTTTATGTAACAAGTTAAGAGTTAGGTACACAAAAACACGTAACAGAAAAATTGAAAATAAAGAAAGTCGAAAGTTACAATTAGTAACCAGCAAAGGTTTGTTAATGTATTACAATTTCGACGGTTTTGACAGAGGAAAAGGGAAACAACTCACTAGGAGAGTCCTAATATGAATGTCTGCCGAAAGTATAGAGGTCAGACGTTTTATAGTATTTGGGTGGCGTTTGACTTTGGCCACGGTGCCGAAAGTCAAACCGAAAACAAACTGATGTCGCCTAATTAGGCGGGAAGCAAACGGGCTGACGTCAGATGTGAAGATTAGGTTGACAAAGTGGACGAAGAGACAAATTTGGTGGCGAAAACTTGGTGGTCCAGCAGAATTCGGATGGCAAAGGTGAGGTAGGTCAAGGGTTAAAGCTGAATTGGCATGAGTCGCGAGATAGATAAAAATAGTCAGCGTGGAGAAAGTGCGCTGTAGTTTCGGCAGTAGAGGCGCGTGCCGTGAGTCCAACAATGTCGAGGTTGCCAGATGGAAGAGGGGGCAAGGGAGAATGTAACTGACATGTAAACTGGAGGACAGGATGGAAGCAAACCCGATTGCACATTTGTAGGAGCATAATAAGTCTTGCCCTTCTTCGCGAAATCATCGGAGGGCTAAACTATTTGTTTCACATGATGGTTATGACTGAAGTAATTCGCGAACGAGTCGCAAATTGCTGCTATTATTTTCCAAGACCACCCGAAAATTTCGTGGAGAAGTTTACCAAAAAAGGCCATATCAAGTAAAGAGTTGATCACTTTAAACACCAAAATAATTCTTATCATTCCTGATGTTATTGTGCCTAACTCATGAAAGGCACCCCAAACTTTTTGTGTAGTTTTTTCGATGATCGAGAGAGACTTCTTTCAGAAAATTTTCGAATTTTAAACCTTTGTCCGCTTGATGATACCCCAGTGCTTCTCGTATATTAGCGGTCTGTACTGCGGCACTCTCTAAGGGATAAGATATAGGCATTTGATAGGCTTGTAGGTCTCCTTGAGTGTACCTGTACATTCCAGCCTTTAATAAGTTTTTTGGGCTCTCATATTTCCAGTTGCCTGAAAATCTCGATTGTAACTCAATGGGCGTTTGTGCGGCAGCAATATGTGGGCTAAAAGCATACGAACACCGTTTATTTCGTGTTTTACAGGGAGCTGGGGTGTAAAGTCGATTTCTGTTTCGTTTTTCCCTTAATATTCTGGTTCTTGGCGCAAGGAAAATACTGTGATTATTATAAAGAAAAGGTATCTCATTATAGAATATTGATGTTTGTCTCAATTTTACTGGCGTAGGTCTACATTACACTAAGTAAGATGTTTCGCCCATTGTTACTGCTGTGAAACCAGGCCCACTCCCTCGTAAAAACGCGAAATCATTTTGGTCATGTAAGGCTAGACTCAAATGATGCTCAAGAAATTGGCGCTCTAACTGACAGTTTGCAATTTTTAATGATGAATAAAGCTGCCGAAGCGACGTGAAAATATGTTTTTCTAAGAAAAAAAACTTGATATTAAAATAGGTTAACAACTCTCCCGTCATTTGGCGAGAATATTTGGCAAAGGTAAATCCATATTCCATTTTTTGGCAAAACGTAAAATCATGCATATTCTGTTTGGTATGCACCTTGATGACAGATTCTTGTTTTTTTGGTAGCCTTGAGGCTAAAAGCTGTATCCTCTTCATCCACCAAATACGAAATCAGATCCAAACTTTCCGAATCATTGATTTTTACTGCAGAGCCCTCGTATAAGGATGAGAAATGCTCATCATCACACTTGTCTTGGATTTGCGGATCCCAGAATGAGTGACCTCTAACTGGATCAAAGCATTTTCCAGATGTAAAGACGCATTTCACTCCTGTTTTGAAATATATTTCATTTTAGTGTGCATTAAAAAAGGCCTATAGCAGTCCTACAATGTGAATTTAAGTGTTGCATGCACCACAACATCACTTTAAAAGCCAAACTAATCAGAATATTCTTCTCCATCGCATTTTCCGTCTTTCTTTACTGCCCCTTGAGCAATAAACTACGTTCTGAAAACCCATTAATGGCTAAGTCTGTTACTCAATATTTTGAAAAATTTCTTGTCTCAATCATAGTTTTACATTCTGACATGGATATTTCTAGATAAAAGGTAGCGATAGAGTATTTGACTAATTGGAAGTCACTGAACATAGAGCATCGTTGCACAAGGCGCAATACTTGTAAGAAAAAATAATGTGTATATTATGAAATTAATATCAAAAATAAGTGCACCAGGTATGTGCGATCTAAAAGTAAAAACTAAACAGTGAGGAACAACGTGCGAGAACGCAAACAATAAACGCGTTGAATGTGCGATATGTAACACAGGATTGTTCGATCGGCAAAATGCCTGAGATATGAAAGTGAATAACTTAAGTACGAGATATACAGGGTGTCAATTAAAAAAGGAGCCAGGCTTAATATCTCGAAAACGGCTCCGAATTTCGACAAACGCTGAAACATGTGTTCGATTATTTCGAGGGGGACATCTTTTGAGGGGGTCCCCAATGTCGGGGCCCCCTTTTGGGGGGCCCCAGGGGGGTCAAGTCCCATATTTCAAATAGGGACCCCCATTTTTTATTTGATTATCGGAAAGAGAAAAAAATTCTAAGACTTTTGGCGCAAACCGAAAGTCGATATCGTTTTTCGTGTTCGATATATCGAAGGTCAAAGTTCGATATGGACCCATCTTCAGAGATTCGTAACTTTCCTTTAAATAGTCCAAATTTCAAAAACTTTGGGTCTAAAATGCTCTACAGAGCAAGCACTTTTCAGAAAAACATTCAATTTCAACAGAAATTTAATCAAAATTTGGTTTTAAAGCCCCCAAACATTTTTAACGTTTTTGGCCCCCTCGGGGGGCTATCAGAAAAATTCCGAGCGACGACCCCTATCGAGTGATACATCAATCAAAAAGGCGTAACAAACTGAGCATTTTGGCGCAAACCGGAGGTCCATATCGTTTTTCATATTCGAGATATCGAATGTCAAATGTCGATTTACAGAATGCGATATCTCGAATATGAAAAACGATATGGACCTCCGGTTTGCGCCAAAATGCTCAGTTTGTTACGCCTTTTTGATTGATGTATCACTCGATAGGGGTCGTCGCTCGGAATTTTTCTGATAGCCCCCCGTGGGGGCCAAAAACGTTAAAAATGTTTGGGGGCTTTAAAACCAAATTTTGATTAATTTCTGTTAAAATTGAATGTTTTTCTGAAAAGTGCTTGCTCTGTAGAGCATTTTAGACCCAAAGTTTTTGAAATTTGGACTATTTAAAGGAAAGTTACGAATCTCTGAAGATGGGTCCATATCGAACTTTGACCTTCGATATATCGAACACGAAAAACGATATCGACTTTCGGTTTGCGCCAAAAGTCTTAGAATTTTTTTCTCTTTCCGATAATCAAATAAAAAATGGGGGTCCCTATTTGAAATATGGGACTTGACCCCCCTGGGGCCCCCCAAAAGGGGGGCCCCGAAATTGGGGACCCCCTCAAAAGATGTCCCCCTCGAAATAATCGAACACGTGTTTCAGCGTTTGTCGAAATTCGGAGCCGTTTTCGAGATATTAAGCCTGGCTCCTTTTTTAATTGACACCCTGTAGTAAAGAAATACTTGACAAAATAGAGTACCGTAATAAATGGCAAAAGTAAATCAGAAATATTACGGAGCTGAAAACCAAAACAATGGCTAAAAGCAAAAAGTAACAGATAAAATGAGAAAATTGACGGGGGAAAAACGAGAGAAAAAAAAATAAGGAGCGCATATGAGAATGTTTTGAGTACCACCAAGGAAAGTATAAAAAATTGGCTTTTACCTGGTTTGGGTGATTTTTGATGGAGAACTAAAATTTTGATTGCAGGTTAACAAATGTAAACAAAAGGGAAAGCAAAGAACGTAATGCTAAACAGGGTACGATTTAGAAACAGTCTGCGTTTTTGTTTGTGAAAATGGCAAAAAATGAACGCGAACGTGAGAGTAATAGATGAAAACCGAAAAAACAGTACACATGAGGGGGAAAACATTGGTGAAGGAACCGGAGAGTAGTATCTGCGATTCGATTCGGAACTTTTATCATAGGAATCGTTGTTTCGACGATCGCGGTCTTGGTACCTGTCTTTGTCTTGATTATTCGCAAAATAACGCTCAAAGATGGCATTGATAGGTGAATAGTTGAAGCCTGGCTTGATAACTTGAGTACCTGTTTCCGATAGGGGTTTAATTTGTTCTTGCATCGATTGCGCTAAACTCACCAACTGTTCTGAATTTTTATTCGGAATTGATGGAACTTGCTGCGTTTGCGGTCCAATGGCAAAGTCAGACAATCCTTGATTAAGTAAAAACTCTCGATTTTCGAAAATTCAAATTCCTTCTCTCAAATCAGACATAGAATTCATGGGTCTTGGTAATAGATATTTTGCGATATCTTTTCGCATTCCTTTTAAACAGAGGGTCACTATTTTATTTTCAGGCATTTAAGGGTCGCATCGTTTTGCCATGATTTCCGATGATTTACTCGAGCCGCCTTCTTACAACTCTTAATGAACTCAAAAATTTACAACTCTTAATGAACTCAAAAATGTCTTCAGAAGGATATCCGGAAAATTTGGGAGGCTCAAATAATGGTTTTTTTGAGGTTGGTTTGTAAGAAAAGATTTGAGGTCGTATAAAGTCAGTTTGCTCAGTGTTGTATCTTTTATTCGGCTGAAAACTCTGATTTTGGTTAGTTTTTTCCTCACCGAAATTTTGGTCATGGATGTGCTGCACATTGGCTCGCATGTCATCTTCATTTTTTTGACCAAATCATGTGTGACTCTCTCATTTCTCTCGATTTTTATATTCGAATTTTCTTCATTAAAGACATGATTAATATTCATCGGTTAATAATTTGGCGGTTGTACTGGATGATGGAATGTGTTTGGAATCGAAAATAGAAAGCGAAATGATGTCGATGGTAGCGGTTCACACATAGTGAAAGCGTACAGAGAAGGTTTTTTGAAAGTGCGCAATTTTGTTTTCGTGTGACTCTTTCCATAATGTTTCGCATACATCGTACTTTAGAGATGGAAATTTGTACATCTCCTATTGGTCTTTCCATTCCTGAAAGGAGAATAAAGGATCAGTATAAATTCTCTTAAAGACGCGTAGAAATTAAATTACCTACGATTACATAAAATTCTGGAAGATGGTGGATACAGTTTTCGTTGTTCTCTATTGATCAAAATAAAAACATCGCATGCATCATCGTATTTTTGGGTAAAACACTTTTCCATTTTTAGGAGTGGGTATTCGCAGTCTTTTCTAAATTGGCAGCCTTTATTGTTTCGATGATATTTTGAGATTCCGCGAAAACTTCAGCGCAAATAATATTACGAATATGTACGTTCGGCGCTTTAATGTAACCTTTTTACGTTTGCGCAACAGGTTGCGATTCTTACGGTCTACCCGCGACTAGAAGTTGGTTGATTATCTATACATTCTGACTCGATTTCCCCGATTACCATGGTCTTTTTCGAGGACACTAGTTCTTTCTTAATTAAACTCTAAACTATCCGGCGGATTTTGTTTTCGTAGATGGGAGGAACGTAGCCAGAAAGGATTCTATAAATGAATTCATCTTTATTGCAGTTTGCTGAACTACGCACAAGACAATTGGTCATGAGAGGGTCGTTTGATCGATTGGATGCTTCTCGATTTGAAGAGGTTACCGAAGGAACTTTTTTTACTATCCACTTGTCGCTCCTCAAACCCCATTCTTGGACACAAACTTTGATTAAACGGAGTATGGAGACGAAATCGCATGACGGTCATTTCGGCGAAAACTTCAGCGCAAAGGCAAAGGCAATCGGCAATTTTTTTTGCTGCTCCAAGTACCTTTCTTGCTGTGCGCGTTCTTCCTGTGGCAATCTCCGGATTTCTTCTAACGAGACAGGAGTATTCACATCATTTTCTACAAAATTATACTGCCTCATATAAAAGCCACATCTCCGTTCCAGTAGATCCATCAACATGTTGATTTTTCGTTCATCTTTTTGGTATTATCTTTGGTATTATCATACCAAGCAACTAACTCGAACACTCCGTCGGTTTCGTTCAAGAGCATTGCCAATGCATCGGACTCACCCTCTCCGAGTTTTTCGAGCACAGGAACGAAAAAAGTCAAAGTTTCTCCTTCCCACTCGTTACGTTCTACTATTTTTAAAAGATAGTAACACATACTGAGGCAGAAAAGGATTCAGGTAGCGACTAAGGAGCTTCAAGAGTGCACTGGTAAGTATTTTGAAAAGGAATGAATATATAAATATAAAGCATTTTAATCGTCTCGTCAGCCAATCTGTAGTGCCGTGGGTGGAAATGAAGTGTTGCCGAATTGCATACTGCATGTGATGGATAAAGCGATGAATCATAGATGGCATTGAACGGAGAAGAAAAATATGTTGGTTCGATTGGGGTCCGAACCCCGACTTGAACCAACATGTCCGAACTCTATGATATGTAAGCTAATTTTTAAATTAGTTTGTTATAATATCAGACTTATTAATCCAAGTCAAATCCTTGAAACGTAACCATTTTACCAATAATTTGGAGCCCTTAGTTTCAATTATTTTTTCATTTAGATAATCGTGAGGATGTTTCGATTTAACCATCTCAGGATGGGCACTCTAGCTCCCACAAATCAATCATTTGCACCATTTTAGTATTGAAGGGGTCCAACCAACGCATCTTTTCTCTCCCCTTTACGTAAACGCATTTCGTGAATGTTTGGAACATTGTTCGCAGGATTTTCGGCAGGTGATCAAATGCAATAAATCCATCCTCCCTCTTCAATCCTATGGAAGTTGCGGGCTAACCAAACTACTTCTCGCAGCAATTTGCCGGACAGCAAGTCGAATCGGAACGGGGGGAGCAATAAACAGTGGTCTATAATATCCGCGCCCAATTCTTGGACCGCTATTTCCTTGAATTTAAAATTCCCCCGTTATGATAGCCCTGGATATCAGTTATTGCTTGCATTTTTTCTATTTCTTCTTCTTCTTCTGTTATTCGGAGTCGCTCAAGTATTATTCTTCAGTCGAGTCGTCGCCGTCGCTCTCCAATTCGTGCATCCCGGAATGTGCATCTGAAAAATCGAAATTTTCATTTATAAATTATGTAAGTCGGGAAATTCGACTTAGAAAAATCAAAATAAAATGTGAACACGAATTAACGAACACAATAAACACTTTTAATAAAGAAAAACGAAGTTTTAATACAATCTGGTGAAAATCAAGAAGGGGCTCAAGTCACTCGAACAAGTTGAGGAATATGAATGAATAATACCTCACGGTCAACCGTGAGTGGCTTCAGTCGAGTCGTTGCCGTTGCTCTCCAATTCGTGCATCCCGGAATGTGCATCTGAAAAATCGAAATTTTCATTTATAAATTATGTAAGTCGGGAAATTCGACTTAGAAAAATCAAAATAAAATGTGAACACGAATTAACGAACACAATAAACACTTTTAATAAAGAAAAACGAAGTTTTAATACAATGTGGTGAAAATCAAGAAGGGGCTCAAGTCACTCGAACAAGTTGAGGAATATGAATGAATAATACCTCACGGTCAACCGTGAGTGGCTTCAGTCGAATCGTTGCCGTTGCTCTCCAATTCGTGCATCCCGGAATGTGCATCTGACAAATCAAAATTTTCATTTATAAATTATGTAAGTCGGGAAATTCGACTTAGAAAAATCAAAATAAAATGTGAACACGAATTAACGAACACAATAAACACTTTTAATAAAGAAAAACGAAGTTTTAATACAATGTGGTGAAAATCAAGAAGGGGCCCAAGTCACTCGAACAAGTTGAGGAATATGAATGAATAATACCTCACGGTCAACCGTGGGTGGCTTCAGTCGAGTCGTTGCCGTTGCTCTCCAAATCGTGCATCCCGGAATGTGTATCTAAAAAATCGAAATTTTCATTTATATAATGAATATAGTCATTCTGGCATTCCAGCAAGGAGGCCCTTACCCTACTTCTATTCACGCAAACTATTCCAGAATAACACATCTGGAATAACGCATCTGTGGGCTTAAGCGATTTTTCATCTTAAGTCCCCGAATCTAATGAAATGGGAGTCAAACTTCGGTTCTGATATTCCTCATTTAGTATTCTCGTAAGTTCTGCACGAGCAGGTCTCAAGTTAGCAAAATTATACGGGATGTCACGTTTACCAAATTCTATAATAAGCCTAGCTTTATTAAATTTTGAGACATTGTTATACCTATTATTTGAGGCGTATTCTATTTCAGTTGGTGCAGCTTCGGAGTTATTTTTTTTTTGTTGACACATCGAGAAACCGAGTCTCGATACTATGCTCTATTGGTCCTTCAGGGATACTTAAATTCAATTTTATGTGCAGATAGTCTTTAATATCTGTTGATGGCAGTTCTGCTGAACATTGCAAAATATCTAGCGTTAAAATGCTTTTCTTTTTTATTATTTCTGGAAATTTTATTCGCCAAAAATCTATAAAATGCTCAGCTCTAATTGTATATGACTTTGTACGAATTTTTAAGGTGATAGAACTATCTACCGCTGTTGGTGGCATTATGTCCGAAGAAAGGAGGCAATTTTTCAACCGTCGAAAATTAAAGAATATTGAAAAAAAAGTTCAGTTTACGCTAGTCCAGTAGAACAGTGTGTAGATTTGAGAATTTACTTCACTAAGTTTATACTTAAGCAATACGAAAAACCATCGAAAATATATCAATACTGTAATAAATATTGATATATTCTCTTTTAGGCGTTCAAAAATCTTTGGCACTGAAAAGTTTGGGTTGTGATTGTATCGATGCAGCCTTTTCCAGCGCTTGGATAAAACCACAAGCCAGACGTAAAGAGTTTTAAATAATTTACAGGAAGTCTAGGGTTCTCTACTGTTATCAAACCTTGATACAATAATCATTACGTACAGTTTTTACAGGTTTTCAATTTTGCCGTGAAAAAGAATTCACAATTCGCCAAAAATTTTCGAACAAACAGGAGCAGAATAAGAAGGAGTATAATAATAAAGTAATACATTGGTTTCATCAAATTTACTTTCACAGCAATAGCAAAAGAAAATAGAGGAACCGGTCGAATGAGACTACTTCAATGTGAGAGTTTGTTATTTGGTTGGTTACACACACTGAGATACACACTGCGGTTTGGTAATAGCGAACGAGAGCACTATTAAGATCACTGAAAAATTCACTTTGGTTAGAATTCGCCGATTTTGGAAGCTCGAAGTTAATAGAGGATGAAAAAGCCTTTAAACAAATCCAAACCCAATTTTTGAGAGCTATGTTGATATACAATTTATTCATATTTTCTATGTGTTTCTAAGATTACAACCCAACAATATGATTTATAAAAGACCCACACTTACATAAAATAGGGGACCGTAGCCCAAATTACAATGAGGGGGGTGGATTAAAATATATTGTGAGCTTGAAACGCGTTGAATGTGCGATGTGTAACACAACGTGTATATTATGAAATTAATATCAAAAACAAGCGCACTAGGTATGTGCGATCTAAAAGTAAAAACTAAAAAATGAGGAACAACGTGCGAGAACGCAAGCAATAAACGCGTTGAATGTGCGATATGTAACTCTACGTTTATATTATGAAATTAATATCAAAAATAAGCGCACCAGGTACGTGCAATTTAAAGTAAAACTAAAAAGTGAGGACCTCTGCCGACCAGGACGTTCGCTATGTCCTCGGGGACTCTGAGGAGCACTGTTTAGTCCGGGGTCTTGAAAAGTGGACTGTATATAGGAATTGCCGGGACTCCGATAATCGATCCCATACTCTATCGCCCACGCGATCTAACAGAATCGACTATCGGGGGCCCGGCTTCAATCACGTTATGCAAAAATGGGGACAAACACACATATACATATATACAATGAAGAGAAAGAGTAGAATTGCTGCTTATTTCCGACTCACCTAAGAATCCTGGGCTACATCGCGATCCGCTAAATTACGTCCTGACGTCACATCACTCGAGGTATTATTAAAACTTAGGGCATGCCGAGTCACATGGCGGCCCGGCGAAGAAAAAGGGCGAAAAGCTAAAAAGAAAGGCGGACTAACTAAAAACTAAAGGAGAGAAGGAAGGGGGCGGTTAGATAAAAACTCTTACCCAAAAACCCTTAATTCCGAAGACCATCGTCACAGGATAGAGAGGATGAGAGAGAGAGAGAACGATCGACGTAGCACCAACTCACACGAAAAAGTGCCGGGTCGCGGGCACCGGTCAGCTCACCGCGGATCAGCTGGACGGGGCCCGCGGCGGGGGGTGCGGGGCGATTCGGTCGGGGTCGGCTAATTTCGGCCTCTGACCTCTAATCGCGGGCGGAGCTTTCGAATTCGGCGGCAAATTCAAACGCTAGCGCAGACTTTAGGCGGCGCGAACATTCCCCCGGCCTTGGGGTCCCGTAGGGAACCAACAAACAGGGAAAAACCACATGCGAAAGCGGAGCTGCGAAACAACTTACCAAATCAAATTTGAGGCGGCATGCGGGGCCCCGGAGGCATAAACGAAAACCGAGACAGGCTGACGGACGCTTAGTTTTTAACCCTGGCGAGGAGTACGACAAGTCAGAAAAAGACCTGCTATCCTTGCCTACTACCCTATTCAATCCCTACTCTCTGAGATGCGTTCCGTATACCTCCTTTTCATTACCCGTCATTTGGCCCTACTTTTCATTCCTTTCCGTTCTTCTAACCTCCCCCTCACCTTCATGCTTTTTTGTCAGTCACATTGGCAGCACCCCTCTTTGAATATCGACGCCCGATCTCAGAGAATAAATGCGGTCAGCAACCTTCAATGCAATGCCCAAGGTTTGCATGAGGTTCGCTGACAGGATTAGATGCAGTTATGATTGTTTATTTTCCGGAGAGATATTTTTTCGATTTGGGAATGTCAAAAAGGAAAAGAAGCCACAGTTTTATTGCCGGATTTCGTAATCCTACCCAGATATTTGAAAGAAAAGTTGGGTAAAGGTGAATATCGGTTCCAAAGTTAAAATAGGGGCTGAAGGTACTTCCGATACAGCCTGTATACGGATCCTTTTTAACAAGTTTGCGATTTTTAAACAAAAATCTTAAAAATAGCCCGGTTGATGATGACGTCACGATCAAAATTGGATCAAAACAAATGTTCTTTCTCGCTCACGCTCGTGAAGCTACACATTAGAAATTGGATGTACATTTTCGAATGCAAATTTGTAGGTACTAATGAACGACCAGTTTTCTCAAATTTTATTGCAGCATTTAATTTTACGTAGGTACCTCGAAGTATCTTTTCACTTCAACTTACGTCTTGAAAGATCACAAGTAATTTTCCAATCACAATTATATCGAACGAAGAACGAATTTTTGCCTTGTATTTCATGCGCATATCACCACCATGATATTCAGAAACACCCAATCATCCTAACCTCTCCTCGTGTCGAAACTTTCCCAAGATATAACACGCACATTAGGGTGACTCTTATTTTTGAAAGTTTCGAAAAGTTAACCTCCAGTTCTCTCAAAACGTGCTATGAGGCATAAAAATCAAGAATATTTGTCGATAAAAAAATTGAATTTTTTTTAGAGGTCTCTCAAGCGGCGTAAAGGGCGTAAGTGCAAAATTTGCAACTACAGCAATAGTATAGTCGATTTCTTATGGAAAATGCAATAATGCTGTCCTTTAGGACGAAAATTTCGTCCGTTTGACCGTATATTGGAGCGTATAGCGGGAAAATGGCAATTAGAGAGGGCGCAATTGCAAGTTTGCGCGCGCGCGAGGAGCTTAGCGGCGCGGCGCGTAGCCGCGGGCCCGGTCAGCACGTTGAACGATCGTCGCGCGCACAGTTGGTAGGCAGATTGATAATGGATATTCTCTACTTACGTGCAAAGGCGTATTGTGCGCCATTTTTCACCTCATTTAGAAAATATGTGTGTCAAATTATTAACTGCGGATACAATGCACACAGAAACAGAAAAATGCAATTTTAGTGGTAATCGTTGCCTTGTTCTGTATTACAAAATGAACAAATAAATAAATTAACACAGTCGTCAAAAAAACATAAAATCTCAAGTACTTTTTACAGTGTGAAAAATGGGTGTCGGGTACTGGTGCAAGTCGGCTACTGGGGGGCTCACCTTAGAATAAACTAAATTGTCGCACAACTGAAAAGGTTTGAAAAAAGAAATTTTAGAATATTATAATTTCTTCAAGTCATGGACGGAAATTTTTCTGGACGGTTTCCCTACATTTTTAGTGAAATGGGTTGCTACTTTGCAGTAAGTCCTGAAAATCTTCTTCTTTGGTCGTTACTTTTTACTTTACTTAATTCTCACTCTAATGAAATTAGAAAAATTGAGAAAGTCTTGCAATGAAGCAGAGATTTTTGATGCATTTTGTTTCGATACTTGGCCCGCTGCGAATAAGTCAATCATGATAATTATGAAATAGTTGGCTCTCATCATGCCTAATACTATCCTAAAGAACATATTATTATGACATTTTAGTATTTCTTAAATATATGTAGCTGGGAGACGTAAATAATGCATAAAATTTCGGTGGAGTCCGTCATCCGTGATCTGTGAGTCGTGATATGTGCGTCCGTCTGTACCCCAGCATAACTTTTGCACAATAGGTCCAAATGTACTTCCTATAATAGACAGCCTATAATAAAATAAACTACTTATCCTTGTACTTTCAAACCCTTAAGACCCTTTTAAAAATCAAAATAGGTGCGATCAAAGCAAAATATAGATTGAACGTGAAAAAGTAAAATTAAATACAAAATGTAGTAAAAATAAAGTCAATCGATATGGGTACAATAAATTATCATAGACTTTGACCGCACAATATATTACCAAAGAAGTAAAATATTTCCCTCATATCACGACTTTTAGATCACTACTCACAGATCACGGACAACACAGAAATTGTATGCATTTACGTCTCCAAGCTACATATATTTAAGAAATACTAAAATGTCATAATAATATGTTCTTTAGGATAGTATTAGGCATGATGAGAGCCAACTATTTCATAATTATCATGATTGACTTATTCGCAGCGGGCCAAGTATCGAAACAAAATGCATCAAAAATCTCTGCTTCATTGCAAGACTTTCTCAATTTTTCTAATTTCATTAGAGTGAGAATTAAGTAAAGTAAAAAGTAACGACCAAAGAAGAAGATTTTCAGGACTTACTGCAAAGTAGCAACCCATTTCACTAAAAATGTAGGGAAACCGTCCAGAAAAATTTCCGTCCATGACTTGAAGAAATTATAATATTCTAAAATTTCTTTTTTCAAACCTTTTCAGTTGTGCGACAATTTAGTTTATTCTAAGGTGAGCCCC
Organism: Trialeurodes vaporariorum; assembly: GCA_011764245.1. Taxonomy (NCBI): domain Eukaryota; kingdom Metazoa; phylum Arthropoda; class Insecta; order Hemiptera; family Aleyrodidae; genus Trialeurodes; species Trialeurodes vaporariorum. The sequence continues at coordinate 19,580,776 of VMOF01000013.1, read as the reverse complement.
CCAGTAGCCGACTTGCACCAGTACCCGACACCCATTTTTCACACTGTAAAAAGTACTTGAGATTTTATGTTTTTTTGACGACTGTGTTAATTTATTTATTTGTTCATTTTGTAATACAGAACAAGGCAACGATTACCACTAAAATTGAGGCGGCCCCTGCATTAACAGCCCATGCGCGTATGTGCTGTTTTTGCGCCCAACAGCGCAATTAAAAATTATACTCAAGAAGTATCACCCCTGTGAATTTGGTGACGTGACGATGATTCTACGCGGAGATATCGCGTCGATGGGTGCAAAAACAGCACATACGAGTACATGCACTATACGTATAACTGTGTGTAACTGTGTATTATTCCCATTTGAATGCATGAGAAACAATCGATTAGTAAAACCGCCTTGGTCTCCTGAAGAGTCGATTGTTTCTCATGCGTTCAAATGGGAAGAATTCATGGTTGCCAAATTGCTGGCTATGCCCATGTACTTTGAGAGGTCATTTTCCATTACATTTAAGTGCGAGCAAAATATAGCTGATTTATTATTTAGTTTTTACTTTTTTGTTTCAGTTTGCGTTGTTACTTTACTTTAAATTTTTATGTTTCTATAAATTATGGCAAAAAAATTATTATTCTCTCATTTAACTGTCAAATCCTATTAAATTTGCGTTAATTTAATTGTTGGGTGCAAAAACCGCACATAACTCACTTTTTTAAATTGGCCGCGAATGAGCTCAAACCATTTTTTTTTCTAAATTTGTCCTTGGATTCTCTTCAAAAAGGGTTCAAAGCATAAAACAAAAAAAAATTGTACTCATTTCCGAATCATATCAACGCGTTATTAGCAAATGAAAACTTTGAATGCGTTTTCTGGAAATCAGGTTTTTCGGTATGTGCTGTTTTTGCAGCCACCGCCTCAATTGCATTTTTCTGTTTCTGTGTGCATTGTATCCGCAGTTAATAATTTGACTTACATATTTTCTAAATGAGGTGAAAAATAGCGCACAATACGCCTTTGCACGTAAGTAGAGAATATCCATTATCAATCTGCCTACCAACTGTGCGCGCGACGATCGTTCAACGTGCTGACCGGGCCCGCGGCTACGCGCCGCGCCGCTAAGCTCCTCGCGCGCGCGCAAACTTGCAATTGCGCCCTCTCTAATTGCCATTTTCCCGCTATACGCTTCAATATACGGTCAAACGGACGAAATTTTCGTCCTAAAGGACAGCATTATTGCATTTTCCATAAGAAATCGACTATACTATTGCTGTAGTTGCAAATTTTGCACTTACGCCCTTTACGCCGCTTGAGAGACCTCTAAAAAAAATTCAATTTTTTTATCGACAAATATTCTTGATTTTTATGCCTCATAGCACGTTTTGAGAGAACTGGAGGTTAACTTTTCGAAACTTTCAAAAATAAGAGTCACCCTAACGCACATGTCATGTTATCAATGCTCCCATTTCCCAGCGGCCATAAGAAACAGGCAGTGAAACATCAAGGACAAAACATAGGATTTCCTTCGATAAAAAACTGTATTAGTAAATTAACAATGCGCGATATTTCGAACATTTTGTTGAAGCGTTAACTTACTCTCAGGTACATACGTGTAGTGGCATCGGGTGCAATCTGGCAACGTCTAATTTTGTTCATTTAAAAGCATGAAAAATATCGATCTAACCTTGAATTGATATTTTGGATGGACTTAAATGGGGAAATATAGCGTTGCTAGATTGCATGTGACGCGACGCTCTGGGTACGTGGAATCTGTTGGTGCAATAAAATCTGCGCAAACCGTTTGTTTAGATGCATGAATTTGCAGTTGAAAATTCGGATCCTTTTTCTTACGGGAAACCACGAGAGAGTGAGTGAGACGGACCATTTTTTAAATCCAATTTTGTTTTCTAAACGTCAGACTAAAAACAGCTCACAGTTGCATTATTTTTATCGAAGAACAGGCAAACGGTTCTTTCTCCTTTCTTAAGCGTTGCAGACTTACCTTCAGAGCATCTTGTTAGGTCGTCAATCTCAAATAACTTTGTACAACTCTATTTGAAATCAGAAACATGTTCAAAGATAATTTTCTGCAAGGCTCCCGAATCATTTTCATCTTGCATTATTGGATGAGGGGGGGATGATTGGATGTGTACACACACAGTGTGACTATTTTTATGTATTATTGACACTTTCGGCAAGTTTTCCGCTGAAGTTTAAACTCTTGTCAAATTCCAATTCCTCTTATTTTTGTTTCCTTGACTCAAATAAATTAGGGTGACAAAAAAATTAAATAGATGAATGAAGTCGATGAAAGGTGCAGGGTGTAGGCTAGATAGGTGAGGGGAAGAGGAGAAGTAAATGAATGAACTCGAACCAGAAAGGATTTCAAGCTTGATGGATGAGGGGAAGGGGTGGAGGATGAAAATCAGAAAGGTTTAGGCGTGATAGGTGGGGGGCATGCGGAGAGAGAAGGCGCGAACCGCAGAGAGCACTGATTGAACAGGGCGGAAGACGAGCGTAGCAGGTCTTGTACTGACTTAGTCGCCGCTCGCAAGGGCAAAATATTAAGCGTCCGTCAGCCTGTCTCGGTTTTCGTTTATACGGGCAGGAGAGGGTTCCAAAATGCATTACGGAACTCCTCTTGCTCGTTTCAGTTACTTGAGTTGGACGTCCTCTACAGAACGAATAAACATTTCAATCGATTATGATTGTTTGTTGACCGACGTTACACGATTGTCGCCCATTTACTCGACATAAAAAGGAAATGGCAAAAAGAGTAAGGACAATGGACGTTTGTTCGACAACGGAGAAGAACGGTAGACCGACGTTACACAATTGTCGCCAATTTACTCGACATGAAATGGAAATGGCAAAAAGAGTAAGGACAATGGACGTTTGTTCGACCACGGAGAAGAACGGTAACAATGTTGGAAAGATGCAGCTGCGTTTGGCTCTGATCTACGAGGTTCTCTTGATAAGCGGACAACGGCAGTCAGCAATAGCTTTTGCTGTCCCAAGTACCATTCTTGCTGATGTGCACGTAGTTCCTGAGAATATTTCGTGTGGACCTCTTCCAACCGGTTCCAGAAACTCTCTTCCGCGAATGGCTGATAATACACATTGTTCGTCGCCTTATTTTCTGTTAGTCTCCGTTGAAAGTTTGTTTGTCGCATTTGGTGTCTCTTTTCGTTACGGTGTCGCCATAATAGCCTTTGCTGACCCAAGTACCATTCTTATTGATATGCGCGTGGTTCCTGAGAGTATTTCCAGTGGACCTCTTCCAACCGGTTCCAGAAACTCTCTTCCGCGAATAACTGATAATACATATTGTTCGTCGCCTTATTTTCTGTTTATCTCCGTTGAAAGTTTGTTTGTCGCATTTGGTTCTCGTTACGTTGCGGTGTCCCCATAATAGCCTTTGCTGTCCCAAGTACCATTCTTGCTGATGTGCGCGTGGTTCTTGAGATTATTTCCGGTGGACCTCTTCCAACCGGTTCCAGAAACTCTCTTCCGCGAATGGCTGATAATACATATTGTTCGTCGCCTTATTTTCTGTTTGTCTCCGTTGAAAGTTTGTTTGTCGCATTTGGTGTCTCTTTTCGTTGCGGTGTCGCCATAATAGCCTTTGCTGACCCAAGTACCATTCTTGCTGATGTGCGCGTGGTTCTTGAGATTATTTCCGGTGGACCTCTTCCAACCGGCTCCAGAAACTCTCTTCCGCGAATGGCTGATAATACATATTGTTCGTCGCATATTTTCTGTTTGCGTCTCCGTTGAAAATTGGTTTGTCGCATTTTTGGTTTCTCTTTACGTTGCGGTGTCGCCATAAATTGGAACCGCGCATCATTATGTCAAATAACTAAAATGAAAGGATAATTGTGCGATATTTTGGACCGGAAGAAATTGGGACAGAAGGTGGGTTGGGGGCTGTAGGCTCAAAGACAGAAGGCCGCGGTGGCGAAGAACCCTTCTTTGGGATTCGCTCTGTATCCAAGTTAACACGGGGCAAATGTAACTGTGCTAGTTGAAGCACTTCCAAGCGGAAAAAATTGGAACTGCGGCCGTTAATATATTGTTTACTTTACTCCAACGTACCATACTAAGTTCCACGGTAATCGGCGCATAATTAGGGTTTTTACACTTATTCTTCCATAACCGCCGCAGTAATATTCCTATTTTAAAACTTTGAACTTCTGAAGAAACTGGAATTTCTCCGTTACGGCGATGACAATTTTCAGTCACAGCAACGTTGTTTTCATTTTGATAGCATTTTTCTTTCGCCTTGCAGGATAAATCTATTAAGCTGGTTCGAAATCTGTATTCGTCTCCATCAGCTACTTTCAATACAGCTATTAAAAAAATATTACCATTTTTGAAGATTGTAATGTGATGGTTGCACTCGCATATCTTTAACTTAAAATTTTCGAAAATTGCTATTTCTGCTTCTATAAAACTTATGGTGCCCTTTTTTAAAGATTCGGTTCGAGTAACGGGACCAAATATTTTAAATTCCGAATATTTTGAATCTGATCCATAAATGCCTCGTCTAAAAAGCAATGCAGATCTTAGCGCAACAAATAGAAATTCGCCGATCAATATTTTGCTATAAGTCTAAGGGGGTGATGAACTATACTCTCAGCAAATCAGAAGAATTTTCTTCAATATTAAATGCAACTTTTAAAGGTGATTTGAGGAACCAAACAAAACTAAAAATTTCGTCTGAGGAATAAAAATGCTGATCTGTGCATATTCAACAGAAACAACTATAGTAGAGGAAAAAAAATACAGTATGAAGAAGTGCGAATTTTTATGAGACTGTGAATAGATATCGAAAGGAAGATTTTAAAAGTTAAAAGTATTAATTCTTACTTCAAATACAGGTGACATTTTTCACGGGGATAAACGTAGAAATGTTTATATATACATTTTTTTCCGACACAGGACACTTGACACTGGCGAAGATTTTTTTTTTTTTTTTTTGACTAGGAACGATGCGACAGAATATTTTCACGTGGTTGATTTTGTGACGAAGAAAATAGTAGAAAAAAAATCAGAACTTGAATGAATCTGGTTCAATAAGCGAGCGGTCTTTTGATCCCGAACGGTGTGAACGGATTCAGATTAAAATTTTGAAAAAAAACCCGTAACACCTGACACCAATTTAATTGTCGTGCCCTAGAATAATTATTCGAAATTCTGGGATTTTTGACGGGGTTGATAAAAATTAAAGAAAAATGGAATTGTTAAAAATAAGTGAATTAACTCAATTTAAGAGGAGTAAAGAAATGTATACATAGTGGATACTAGTGGAGGCCTCGAAAACATATGGGAGCGGACGGGAGTTAGGCGGAGAAATGAGAGAAAAGAAAAAAAAAGAAAAAAAAAATTGAACAAAACCAAACAAAAAAGGAAGAAGGAGCGCAACCTCCCCTAGTGTGACCCGTGGTGCGTGCGCGCTCCTTCACAATGGTAGCACTGGCACGGCGGATACGCACTAGTGGAGGCCTCGAAAACAGATAGGAGCGGACGGAAGTTAGGCGGAGGAACAAGAGAAAAGAAAAAAAAAAACAAACAAACAAAACAAAATTGAACTAAACAACAGGACGTCCAGTCCTCTACAGAACGAATAAACATTTCAATCGATTATGATTGTTTGTTGACCGACGTTACACAATTGTCGCCCATTTACTCGACATAAAATGGAAATGGCAAAAAGAGTAAGGACAATGGACGTTTGTTCGACAACGGAGAAGAACGGTAGACCGACGTTACACAATTGTCGCCAATTTACTCGACATAAAATGGAAATGGCAAAAGGAGTAAGGACAATGGACGTTTGTTCGACCACGGAGAAGAACGGTAACAATGTTGGAAAGATGCAGCTGCGTTTTGCTCTGATCTACGAGGTTCTCTTGATAAGCGGAAGTCGGCAACGGCAGTCAGCAATAGCTTTTGCTGTCCCAAGTACCATTCTTGCTGATGTGCGCGTAGTTCCTGAGAATATTTCGTGTGGACCTCTTCCAACCGGTTCCAGAAACTCTCTTCCGCGAATGGCTGATAATACACATTGTTCGTCGCCTTATTTTCTGTTAGTCTCCGTTGAAAGTTTGTTTGTCGCATTTGGTGTCTCTTTTCGTTGCGGTGTCGCCATAATAGCCTTTGCTGACCCAAGTACCATTCTTATTGATATGCGCGTGGTTCCTGAGAGTATTTCCAGTGGACCTCTTCCAACCGGTTCCAGAAACTCTCTTCCGCGAATGGCTGATAATACACATTGTTCGTCGCCTTATTTTCTGTTTATCTCCGTTGAAAGTTTGTTTGTCGCATTTGGTTCTCGTTACGTTGCGGTGTCGCCATAATAGCCTTTGCTGTCCCAAGTACCATTCTTGCTGATGTGCGCGTGGTTCTTGAGATTATTTCCGGTGGACCTCTTCCAACCGGCTCCAGAAACTCTCTTCCGCGAATGGCTGATAATACATATTGTTCGTCGCATATTTTCTGTTTGTGTCTCCGTTGAAAGTTTGTTTGTCGCATTTTTGGTTTCTCTTTACGTTGCGGTGTCGCCATAAATTGGAACCGCGCATCATTATGTCAAATTACTAAAATGGAAGGATAATTGTGCGATATTTTGGACCGGAAGAAATTGGGACAGAAGGTGGGTGGGGGGCTGCAGGCTCAAAGACGGAAGTCCGCGGTGGCGAAGAACCCTTCTTTGGGATTCGCTCTGTATCCAAGTTAACACGGGGCAAATGTAACTGTGCTAGTTGAAGCACTTCCAAGCGGAAAAAATTGGAACTGCGGCCGTTAATATATTGTTTACTTTACTCCAACGTACCATACTAAGTTCCACGGTAATCGGCGCATAATTACGGTTTTTACACTTATCCTTCCATAACCGCCGCAGTAATATTCCTATTTTAAAACTTTGAACTTCTGAAGAAACTGGAATTTCTCCGTTACGGCGATGACAATTTTCAGTCACAGCAACGTTGTTTTCATTTTGATAGCATTTTTCTTTCGCCTTGCAGGATAAATCTATTAAGCTGGTTCGAAATCTGTATTCGTCTCCATCAGCTACTTTCAATACAGCTATTAAAAAAATATTACCATTTTTGAAGATTATAATGTGATGGTTGCACTCGCATATCTTTAACTTAAAATTTTCGAAAATTGCTATTTCTGCTTCTATAAAACTTATGGTGCCCTTTTTTAAAGATTCGGTTCGAGTAACGGGACCAAATATTTTAAATTCCGAATATTTTGAATCTGATCCATAAATGCCTCGTCTAAAAAGCAATGCAGATCTTAGCGCAACAAATAGAAATTCGCCGATCATTATTTTGCTATAAGTCTAAGGGGGTGATGAACTATACTCTCAGCAAATCAGAAGAATTTTCTTCAATATTAAATGCAACTTTTAAAGGTGATTTGAGGAACCAAACAAAACTAAAAATTTCGTCTGAGGAATAAAAATGCTGATCTGTGCATATTCAACCGAAACAACTATAGTAGAGGAAAAAAAATACAGTATGAAGAAGTGCGAATTTTTATGAGACTGTGAATAGATATCGAAAGGAAGATTTTAAAAGTTAAAAGTATTAATTCTTACTTCAAATACAGGTGACATTTTTCACGGGGATAAACGTAGAAATGTTTATATATACATTTTTTCCCGACACAGGACACTTGACACTGGCGAAGATTTTTTTTTTTTTTTTTTTGACTAGGAACGATGCGACAGAATATTTTCACGTGGTTGATTTTGTGACGAAGAAAATAGTAGAAAAAAAATTAGAACTTGAATGAATCTGGTTCAATAAGCGAGCGGTCTTTTGATCCCGAACGGTGTGAACGGATTCAGATTAAAATTTTGAAAAAAAAACCCGTAACACCTGACACCAATTTAATTGTCGTGCCCTAGAATAATTATTCGAAATTCTGGGATTTTTGACGGGGTTGATAAAAATTAAAGAAAAATGGAATTGTTAAAAATAAGTGAATTAACTCAATTTAAGAGGAGTAAAGAAATGTATACATAGTGGATACTAGTGGAGGCCTCGAAAACATATGGGAGCGGACGGGAGTTAGGCGGAGAAATGAGAGAAAAGAAAAAAAAAAAAAAAAACAAAAATTGAACAAAACCAAACAAAAAAGGAAGAAGGAGCGCAACCTCCCCTAGTGTGACCCGTGGTGCGTGCGCGCTCCTTCACAATGGTAGCACTGGCACGGCGGATACGCACTAGTGGAGGCCTCGAAAACAGATAGGAGCGGACGGAAGTTAGGCGGAGGAACAAGAGAAAAGAAAAAAAAAACAAACAAACAAAACAAAATTGAACTAAACAACAGGACGTCCAGTCCTCTACAGAACGAATAAACATTTCAATCGATTATGATTGTTTGTTGACCGACGTTACACAATTGTCGCCCATTTACTCGACATAAAATGGAAATGGCAAAAAGAGTAAGGACAATGGACGTTTGTTCGACAACGGAGAAGAACGGTAGACCGACGTTACACAATTGTCGCCAATTTACTCGACATAAAATGGAAATGGCAAAAGGAGTAAGGACAATGGACGTTTGTTCGACCACGGAGAAGAACGGTAACAATGTTGGAAAGATGCAGCTGCGTTTTGCTCTGATCTACGAGGTTCTCTTGATAAGCGGAAGTCGGCAACGGCAGTCAGCAATAGCTTTTGCTGTCCCAAGTACCATTCTTGCTGATGTGCGCGTAGTTCCTGAGAATATTTCGTGTGGACCTCTTCCAACCGGTTCCAGAAACTCACTTCCGCGAATGGCTGATAATACACATTGTTCGTCGCCTTATTTTCTGTTAGTCTCCGTTGAAAGTTTGTTTGTCGCATTTGGTGTCTCTTTTCGTTGCGGTGTCGCCATAATAGCCTTTGCTGACCCAAGTACCATTCTTATTGATATGCGCGTGGTTCCTGAGAGTATTTCCAGTGGACCTCTTCCAACCGGTTCCAGAAACTCTCTTCCGCGAATGGCTGATAATACACATTGTTCGTCGCCTTATTTTCTGTTTATCTCCGTTGAAAGTTTGTTTGTCGCATTTGGTGTCTCTTTTCGTTGCGGTGTCGCCATAATAGCCTTTGCTGTCCCAAGTACCATTCTTGCTGATGTGCGCGTGGTTCTTGAGATTATTTCCGGTGGACCTCTTCCAGCCGGCTCCAGAAACTCTCTTCCACGAATGGCTGATAATACATATTGTTCGTCGCATATTTTCTGTTTGTGTCTCCGTTGAAAGTTTGTTTGTCGCATTTTTGGTTTCTCTTTACGTTGCGGTGTCGCCATAAATTGGAACCGCGCATCATTATGTCAAATAACTAAAATGGAAGGATAATTGTGCGATATTTTGGACCGGAAGAAATTGGGACAGAAGGTGGGTGGGGGGCTGCAGGCTCAAAGACGGAAGTCCGCGGTGGCGAAGAACCCTTCTTTGGGATTCGCTCTGTATCCAAGTTAACACGGGGCAAATGTAACTGTGCTAGTTGAAGCACTTCCAAGCGGAAAAAATTGGAACTGCGGCCGTTAATATATTGTTTACTTTACTCCAACGTACCATACTAAGTTCCACGGTAATCGGCGCATAATTACGGTTTTTACACTTATCCTTCCATAACCGCCGCAGTAATATTCCTATTTTAAAACTTTGAACTTCTGAAGAAACTGGAATTTCTCCGTTACGGCGATGACAATTTTCAGTCACAGCAACGTTGTTTTCATTTTGATAGCATTTTTCTTTCGCCTTGCAGGATAAATCTATTAAGCTGGTTCGAAATCTGTATTCGTCTCCATCAGCTACTTTCAATACAGCTATTAAAAAAATATTACCATTTTTGAAGATTGTAATGTGATGGTTGCACTCGCATATCTTTAACTTAAAATTTTCGAAAATTGCTATTTCTGCTTCTATAAAACTTATGGTGCCCTTTTTTAAAGATTCGGTTCGAGTAACGGGACCAAATATTTTAAATTCCGAATATTTTGAATCTGATCCATAAATGCCTCGTCTAAAAAGCAATGCAGATCTTAGCGCAACAAATAGAAATTCGCCGATCATTATTTTGCTATAAGTCTAAGGGGGTGATGAACTATACTCTCAGCAAATCAGAAGAATATTCTTCAATATTAAATGCAACTTTTAAAGATGATATGAGGAACCAAACAAAACTAAAAATTTCGTCTGAGGAATAAAAATGCTGATCTGTGCATATTCAACAGAAACAACTATAGTAGAGGAAAAAAAATACAGTATGAAGAAGTGCGAATTTTTATGAGACTGTGAATAGATATCGAAGAGGAAGATTTTAAAAGTTAAAAGTATTAATCCTTACTTCAAATACAGGTGACATTTTTCACGGGGATAAACGTAGAAATGTTTATATATACATTTTTTTTTCGACACAGGACACTTGAAACTGGCGAAGATTTTTTTTTTTTTTTTTTTTGACTAGGAACGATGCGACAGAATATTTTCACGTGGTTGATTTTGTGACGAAGAAAATAGTAGAAATAAAATTAGAACTTGAATGAATCGGGTTCAATAAGCGAGCGGTCTTTTGATCCCGAACGGTGTGAACGGATTCAGATTAAAATTTTGAAAAAAAAAACCCGTAACACCTGACACCAATTTAATTGTCGTGCCCTAGAATAATTATTCGAAATTCTGGGATTTTTGACGGGGTTGATAAAAATTAAAGAAAAATGGAATTGTTAAAAATAAGTGAATTAACTCAATTTAAGAGGAGTAAAGAAATGTATACATAGTGGATACTAGTGGAGGCCTCGAAAACATATGGGAGCGGACGGGAGTTAGGCGGAGAAATGAGAGAAAAGAAAAAAAAAAACAAAAACAAAAATTGAACAAAACCAAACAAAAAAGGAAGAAGGAGCGCAACCTCCCCTAGTGTGACCCGTGGTGCGTGCGCGCTCCTTCACAATGGTAGCACTGGCACGGCGGATACGCACTAGTGGAGGCCTCGAAAACAGATAGGAGCGGACGGAAGTTAGGCGGAGGAACAAGAGAAAAAAAAAAAAAACAAACAAACAAAACAAAATTGAACTAAACAACAGGACGTCCAGTCCTCTACAGAACGAATAAACATTTCAATCGATTATGATTGTTTGTTGACCGACGTTACACAATTGTCGCCCATTTACTCGACATAAAATGGAAATGGCAAAAAGAGTAAGGACAATGGACGTTTGTTCGACAACGGAGAAGAACGGTAGACCGACGTTACACAATTGTCGCCAATTTACTCGACATAAAATGGAAATGGCAAAAGGAGTAAGGACAATGGACGTTTGTTCGACCACGGAGAAGAACGGTAACAATGTTGGAAAGATGCAGCTGCGTTTTGCTCTGATCTACGAGGTTCTCTTGATAAGCGGAAGTCGGCAACGGCAGTCAGCAATAGCTTTTGCTGTCCCAAGTACCATTCTTGCTGATGTGCGCGTAGTTCCTGAGAATATTTCGTGTGGACCTCTTCCAACTGGTTCCAGAAACTCTCTTCCGCGAATGGCTGATAATACACATTGTTCGTCGCCTTATTTTCTGTTAGTCTCCGTTGAAAGTTTGTTTGTCGCAATTGGTTCTCGTTACGTTGCGGTGTCGCCATAATAGCCTTTGCTGTCCCAAGTACCATTCTTGCTGATGTGCGCGTGGTTCTTGAGATTATTTCCGGTGGACCTCTTCCAACCGGTTCCAGAAACTCTCTTCCGCGAATGGCTGATAATACACATTGTTCGTCGCCTTATTTTCTGTTTGTCTCCGTTGAAAGTTTGTTTGTCGCATTTGGTGTCTCTTTTCGTTGCGGTGTCGCCATAATAGCCTTTGCTGACCCAAGTACCATTCTTATTGATATGCGCGTGGTTCCTGAGAGTATTTCCAGTGGACCTCTTCCAACCGGTTCCAGAAACTCTCTTCCGCGAATAGCTGATAATACATATTGTTCGTCGCCTTATTTTCTGTTTATCTCCGTTGAAAGTTTGTTTGTCGCATTTGGTTCTCGTTACGTTGCGGTGTCGCCATAATAGCCTTTGCTGTCCCAAGTACCATTCTTGCTGACGTGCGCGTGGTTCTTGAGATTATTTCCGGTGGACCTCTTCCAACCGGTTCCAGAAACTCTCTTCCGCGAATGGCTGATAATACATATTGTTCGTCGCCTTATTTTCTGTTTGTCTCCGTTGAAAGTTTGTTTGTCGCATTTGGTGTCTCTTTTCGTTGCGGTGTCGCCATAATAGCCTTTGCTGTCCCAAGTACCATTCTTGCTGATGTGCGCGTGGTTCTTGAGATTATTTCCGGTGGACCTCTTCCAACCGGTTCCAGAAACTCCCTTCCGCGAATGGCTGATAGTACATATTGTTCGTCGCCTTATTTTCTGTTTGTCTCCGTTGAAAGTTTGTTTGTCGCATTTGGTGTCTCTTTTCGTTGCGGTGTCGCCATAATAGCCTTTGCTGACCCAAGTACCATTCTTGATGATGTGCGTGTGGTTCTTGAGATTATTTCCGGTGGACCTCTTCCAACCGGCTCCAGAAACTCTCTTCCGCGAATGGCTGATAATGCATATTGTTCGTCGCATATTTTCTGTTTGTGTCTCCGTTGAAAGTTTGTTTGTCGCATTTGGTTCTCTTTACGTTGCGGTGTCGCCATAAATTGGAACCGCGCATCATTATGTCAAATAACTAAAATGAAAGGATAATTGTGCGATATTTTGGACCGGAAGAAATTGGGACAGAAGGTGGGTGGGGGGCTGCAGGCTCAAAGACGGAAGTCCGCGGTGGCGAAGAACCCTTCTTTGGGATTCACTCTGTATCCAAGTTAACACGGGGCAAATGTAACTGTGCTAGTTGAAGCACTTCCAAGCGGAAAAAATTGGAACTGCGACCGTTAATATATTGTTTACTTTACTCCAACGTACCATACTAAGTTCCACGGTAATCGGCGCATAATTACGGTTTTTACACTTATCCTTCCATAACCGCCGCAGTAATCTTCCTATTTTAAAACTTTGAACATCTGAAGAAACTGGAATTTCTCCGTTACGGCGATGACAATTTTCAGTCACAGCAACGTTGTTTTCATTTTGATAGCATTTTTCTTTCGCCTTGCAGGATAAATCTATTAAGCTGGTTCGAAATCTGTATTCGTCTCCATCAGCTACTTTCAATACAGCTATTAAAAAAATATTACCATTTTTGAAGATTGTAATGTTATGATTGCACTCGCATATCTTTAACTTAAAATTTTCGAAAATTGCTATTTCTGCTTCTATAAAACTTATGGTGCCCTTTTTTAAAGATTCGGTTCGAGTAACGGGACCAAATATTTTAAATTCCGAATATTTTGAATCTGATCCATAAATGCCTCGTCTAAAAAGCAATGCAGATCTTAGCGCAACAAATAGAAATTCGCCGATCAATATTTTGCTATAAGTCTAAGGGGGTGATGAACTATACTCTCAGCAAATCAGAAGAATTTTCTTCAATATTAAATGCAACTTTTAAAGGTGATTTGAGGAACCAAACAAAACTAAAAATTTCGTCTGAGGAATAAAAATGCTGATCTGTGCATATTCAACAGAAACAACTACAGGGTGTACCAGACCACCCGGATAGGTACTTTTTCTCGAAAACGGCTGGGCGTAGAGAGCTGAAACAAAAAAGTCAGGTAGGGAATTGACCCCAAAGAATTCAATGAAAATATTTTCAAAGCCCCCCGAGGCTCCCTTGGGGGGTTTTGGGGGGGGTTCGAAACACATTTTTCCATTTTTGGCGGAAAAAAGCCTATAAAAGGTACAAAAATAAGTTCAGATATTGAAAGAACAACTCATTGCCAACATTTTTGTTCCAGTAAATTTTTCCAGAAAACCCCAATTTTTGGGGTTATGGGCCCTTTTGGGGGGAAATTTTCATTCGGCCACTGTGACCACAATGTTCAATATTTTTACAAAAACTAAAAACCATCTAAAAGAAGAGATCAAGACCTTTCGATTGATGTGCCACATTATACCTAAAAGTGAAAAATTAAGGCCCCCACTTAGATTCCAAAATTTGGGGGTCTTTGGGCCCCACCACGTAAAAAAAGTCAAATAGCAAGGTATGGCTTGTGATACATCGATCGAAAGCCCTTAAAGAGTAAAATAAGATGGCGCAATCCAAAATCCTCTACAATCATTACTTTCAAAATGGCGGTCATTTGAACATTATGGGTGTTCAAAGGTAAGTCCTGGGAAAAGAGTCCAAGGTTGAACGATACATGGATTGAAAGGCCTTAAAAAAAACAAACGAATGGCGCAAACCGCAAATCAATCCGCCTCTTCAATCAAAAGTTATGGCCGATTGAAATTTAAGCAGCCTTAGATAGGCCTTATTGAGCCCTTTAAGTTTCAATCGGCCATAACTTTTGATTGAAGAGGCAGATTGATTTGCGGTTTCCACCATTCATTTGCTTTTTTTAAGGCCTTTCAATTCATGTATCGATCAACCTTGGACTCTTTTCCCAGGACTTACCTTTGAACACCCATAATTTTCAAATGGCCGCCATTTTGAAAGTAATGATTGTAGAGGATTTTGGATTGCGCCATCTTATTTTACTCTTTAAGGGCTTTCGATCGATGTATCACAAGCCATACCTTGCTATTTGACTTTTTTTACGTGGGGGAGCCCAAAGACCCCCAAATTTTGGAATCTAAGTGGGGGCCTTAATTTTTCACTTTTAGGTATTATGTGGCACATCAATCGAAAGGTCTTGATCTCTTCTTTCATATGGTTTTTAGTTTTTGTAAAAATATTGAACAGTGTGGTCACAGTGGCCGAATGAAAATTTCCCCCCAAAGGGCCCATGACCCCAAAAATTGGGGTTTTCTGGAAAAATTTACTAGAACAAAAATGTCGGCAATGAGTTGTTCTTTCAATATCTGAACTTATTTTTGTACCTTTTATAGGCTTTTTTCCGCCAAAAATGGAAAAATGTGTTTCGAACCCCCCCAAAACCCCTCAGGGGGGCCTCGGGGGGCTTTGAAAATATTTTCATTGAATTCTTTGGGGTCAATTCCCTACCTGACTTTTTTGTTTCAGCTCTCT
This sequence comes from Trialeurodes vaporariorum, assembly GCA_011764245.1. Lineage (NCBI taxonomy): Eukaryota > Metazoa > Arthropoda > Insecta > Hemiptera > Aleyrodidae > Trialeurodes > Trialeurodes vaporariorum. The sequence continues at coordinate 19,565,677 of VMOF01000013.1, read as the reverse complement.
ACGCCCAGCCGTTTTCGAGAAAAAGTACCTATCCGGGTGGTCTGGTAAACCCTGTATATGACCGGTCGTCACAAAAAGTACATTCATTCCATAACTCTGGAGAAGGACTGTGTTTTGGATGGACACCAAATAAGAGAAAATATAGGCTGACTTTAGTCGTTGAGCGAGGAGGTATGTTTTAAGCCCCTGTCATAGAGAAGATATAATCTGACCAGGATTTTGGGTTGTCAGCAACGTATGAGGGCAATATTTGTCCGTGAGTTCTGAAATTTCTTTCCGCACAGGACTGAACTCTTGGCGTGAAAAATGGCGATAGCTGGTGGTCAATGCCTAAGGAATGTAATAATTCTTTGAGACTTGACTCTATGATGCCGGGACCGTCGTCAGATTTTATCATTGCCGGAAATCCGAAAATCGCAAAGCAATCTAGCAGAAATCTGGCAACTTCCTGTCCCGTAGCTGAGGCCGTTGGTTTGGCGTACCAACATTTACTATACGAATCAACCAGAGAACGAACGTATTTTTTTCGATTATTCGAATTGTAAGGACCTGACATGTCAATTACTATTTTGTAAAATGGGATGGGTACAATTTTTGTAGGTTCTAAATCTCGCCAACAGTGAATTGTTTCTTTCTCTACATTGCATTTTTTTCTTGAAATTCAGTTTGGTTTTGATGTTTTTTTACCGTTTACTTCATTTGTTTTGTCACCTGTGTTCTTGGTTAAAATTCCCATGTTCATTTTGTCACGTGTTATGAGAATTACTCATTCTATTAGCGGTTTCCGCGTTTTTGCCATTATCCTTGCTTGAAACGTAATTTTGTTCGTTCTACATTTTTTGGAAGACTTTAAAATTGTTAATTAATAGTAAGATTGTTATCTTCCCTGGGATTCTCCTCATTAGCTACATGCTGGCTTTGGCGCAGCATTAAAAAACGTTTCAATTTTGTTTTGGAACAGTTCCGCCACTTTTAAGTCCACTGTCCGTCCTTGAATCTGCTCCAGACTCGACTTCCACCCATAATTCACAAATTTTGAGTGCTTGTCTCGTTGTACCACGTTGCATAAGGCCGGTTGCCTTAACTCATCCGGCTACCTCTTACTGTGCTCGGACACATGCTCTTGCCAATATGGTTTTCTCGCGCATAATTCGACATTCCGTGTCGTCCTCTGTGCGTTATTCTCTTCTGTATTCATTGACGTTCTTAACATACTTAGAACTTTTGATTTTGACGGCCTTAAATCTGGCAACATGTGATTCCTTGTCATAGATTCACGGCTCTCTTTTGAGTATTCAGCAGTGTTGCCAGATTGGGGTGGAAAAGCCGTACGTTTTACATTGATATAAATGGGGACGATACGGCTTTTTAACCTCGATATGGCAACACTGGACACTGGTATTCATCTGTCCTGAAAACGGCACTTCAACCCACTGTCAACCGTCGTTTCACCGTGCTGTCGGTTCTGCCCTTGCATTTAGGGTCCTAGTGACACATTTTGGCAACTCGTGGTTGTCATTGAGAATTCGTTTCTGCATGTAGATTCGAGGATGTTCAGATCTTTCAGCGGTGGTTTACCTTACAACGTATAGTTGCCATGCTCTCGAAATCTTGTGTGATCATCCTGGGGGGGGGGGGGGAGACTTTTAATTTTGCACTTCTGAATTTTTTTCTGGCAAATTGTTATGTGATACCGCCTGTTTTATGGTGCGTTTTTTTACTCTCCGGAATCCGCACCGGTGCAATAACTCGGAGCTGTTGGAGCTGCACCGAAGCTGTCTGGTGCAGAAGCTCCGGAGCTCCAGTGCATCGGTCTTCAACTCCGATACACTTGCAGGTACATTGCACCGCTAATAAAATACGAGTAACACTCCGGTGCGATCCGGTGCTGGGGCACCGGAATAAAAAATCAGTACGGTGAAGGGGAGCTGCATCGGTGCGCGAGTTATAACTCGGGAGCTTTAGGGAAAGTTTTTAAAAAAAAACTTTTAATTTCAAGCTAAAAATAATATCATTTTTATTTAGCGAATTATAAACAAATAAAAATAAAAAAATGCATCGAAATAAAAGAATAGCAACAAATTGAATTTTAACAAGGAATAAGAATGATCGCGATGATCAGCAAGTGTAATCAGAACTTTGAACTTTGAAAGTTTAAAACGAAATATGATCGCGATGATCAGCAAATACAAAAAAAAACAAAATAAAGAGAGAGGAGCCCAATGCTCAAAGAGAGAGACCTAGACGGATGTCAAGAAGAATCTGGTGACGAGAAGGTCTAGCTTCGTCCACGAAGCTAGATTTTTGTGGGTGTATTAATTTTACAGCCCAGATTTAATATCTGGTCTTTTACGACTTTCTGTGATTTTCGGTATATGAGTGATTTACATAACTCGCGCACCGGAGGGTAAAAAAACGCATCATTATTATTGTTATTTTACTTGCACCTGATTTATACATTTCTTTAAAAAAAAAAAAAAAAAAAAAAAAAAAAAAAAAAAAAAAAAAAATGTTTTTTTCTTTTTTTTTTGGGAGTTACCGAACCTTGTGTCTAGGGCACGGTAACCTTTTGAAATTACCTTGTACTTTTGTTCGCTCCCTCCCCCCCGGAGATGTAGTGCGTGGCATGGTTACCTTTCCCCTAGGATTTAGCCATGCACACTCATTGCATCCTCAAATTCAAACTTCGCGCGGTTCTACTGGAAGCGCGGTTGCGGGACTCCCCACTCCGAGCATTCGCGGGGCTCGTGGTGGGGATTCCGGCTGACGAGCTTGCATGTAGGACAGTGGCGTCGCGTGCCATCTGGCAACAATGCAACTGCTCCATTTAAACTTATTAAATATATCGAATTTTCCTTGTGCACTGTGCACCCCCTAAATTCGATATTTTACATGAGTTTAAATGGATAGAATACGTTGTTGCCAAATTGCACGCGACGGCACTGATGTAGGACCACGCGGTTGCCTTGGGCACTCTATTTTCTTATTTCCCAAAAGTAAGTCGTTAATATTAACCCTCCGGGTATAAGTTTAGTTTAAGCCACATAGCTCATGAGCAGCGAAGCTCTGAACGAAAACTTTAGTTTATAATTTCAGTGCTGCGTCACTTTATAACATTAGTGCTGCGTCACTTTAGGCGAATTTTCGCGATCGAATATCATTAACAATACCAACCTAACTACATATTCAAGGAAACTCTATTGTGTTTTTAGATGTGTTTTAGGGGCTTCGATAGCATCAATTCGATTTCGAATTCACCTCCGGACTTGAATTCAAAATCGAATTGATGCCATCGATGACTGAAAACACCGATAAAGTTCGAAAAACCCGATCCAGTAACGTGTTATCCACTGTTGTCATGCGTAGGTTGGCAATGGTTTTGTCGAATATATTCGTCGCGAAAATTCGTTTTTTATAACATTAGTGCTGCGTCACTTTATAAAATTAGTGCTGCGTCACTTTATAACATTAGTTCTGCGTCACTTTATAACATTAGTGCTGCGTCACTTTATAACATTAGTGCTGCGTCACTTTATAACATTAGTGCTGCGTCACTTTATAACATTAGTGCTGCGTCACTTTATAACATTAGTGCTGCATCACTACCTACTGTATAACATTTGAATTATTTTAACCGTGATTAAAATATAACATTCTTTACTAACGCCCCAACATTACGTATATTTCATTCACAAACACAACACCTTTCAAACTTGCCCGTTGCTATGGTAACCATCGTTATATTGCCCGCTCTTTAAAGGTCACTCATGAATAACCTTTAACTAACGGTACTCTTAACGATGGTTATAATAGCAACCAGAGCTACCGTTTTGCATATAATTAATGACATTGCTCAATTCACCGGTTGAGAAAAGATTACAAAGTTCGTTTCGGTGCATGACTGTACTGCACAAACTCACATCTGTAATCTTTTCTCCTTCGGTGCAATCGCCGTTAAATAGGTCTGTTGCATACTTTTGCTACAACAATATAGAACCTTGATTCTTATGTAAAATTCGGCGAAAATAACGATGCGCACATTAAAAACGTTCAAAATCCACTCATGAACTATCAGGAAATCACTTCAATTTCAAACATCCCGCGCTACACTAGACCAGTGGCGTCGCGTGCTCTTTGGCAACAATGTATTCTATCCATTTAATTTTATGTAAAATATCGAATTCAGTAGGTGCACAATGCACAAGAAAAATTCGATGTATTTAATGGGTTCAAATGGAGCAGTTGCATTGTTGCCAGATGGCACGCAAGGTATATGGAAGAACAGGTATGGACAGGAGGCGGAGCCTATCTCAGTAGGTGACGGTTAGGTGACGGCTACGTCAGAGATGTTCTAGACGGTCGCGATAAAATTCGCCTACCCCCATCTCTCGCTACTGCAGTAGGTGACGGCTACGTCATCGCCAAAGCAAGTGTGTCGTCATCATTTGGCGGGAAAACTCGAAAGCCCCTTAAACCCCGCCTCCTGTCCATACCTGTTCTTCCATATACCTTGGATGGCACGCGACGCCATCACTATAGACACTACTTGTACCGGTATACTGCTCATGTAGACGAAACCACCATTCATAAGTAAGCAACATCGTAACTACAAAATGATGGAATTCCCTTCTAAATACATGAGTTATTGGCTGCATTTGCTGTCTGGTCTTTTCGGTTTATCAAAGATTACAAAATAATATAAGAAATGAACACATCTAAACGAAACATTCCAATGTTTGTAAGTTCTGTTCATGCTTACATAAACGAGATGGTTCAGTCTATGTAGCTGTAAGTCGATAATAATAGTGTTTAGTGTAGCGCGGGTTGTTGCGATGGGTCTGTTGCAAACTTTTGCTACAACGCTATAGAGTGATCAATCTCATGTAAAATTGCGTGAAAAGTCCATTAGTGGCATCAAAAAGTCATAAAATGCAGTATAAAACTCACGAGAGACGTTTAATGAAATCCAAGATGGCGGTGAAATATCGAGCAGCCTGTATGCATGCACCACGAACATCCAAGGATAGCCAACCTCACAATATCGATCACACCCAATCAAAACGTAAATAAACACATAACCTCTGAAGCTGTGAGGTTGTAAACGTTGGCAATTCTTGGATGTTAAAGGTGCATGCGTGCAGATTGCTCGATATTTTACCGCCATCTTGGATTTCATTAAACGTCTCTTGTGAGTTTATTATCGCATTTCATGACTTTCTGATGCCACTAATGGACTTTTCGAGCGATTTTACATACGATGAAACCAAGGTTATAGAATAAAGAGGTACTCATCTGACTTATTGTTAGCGCGACACATTCAGTGGCGCGCAGTTCAAAATCACTGCAGGCAAGATGGCCGACAAAAGCAGAAAACGTATACTCTTCGCAGAAAACATTGGGTTGTTTTCTGCTCCCCTGTAGAGGGCAGCTCAATGTTTTCTGCAAAGAGTATACGTTATCTGCTTTTGTCGGCCATCTTACCTGCAGTGATTTTGAACTGCGCGCCACTGGATTTGTCGCGCGATTTGTCAGATGAGCATACCTCTTTAATCTATCACCTTGCGATGACAACACTCTTTATCGTTGTAGAAAAAGTTTGCAACAGACCCATTTAAAAGTCCCTCTACTCCGAAGACCTCCAAAATCTCAGTCGAGAGTACCTACTCTTCTCTTGAGTCCTCATTGAAATTCACTTGGAGGTTCTCGCATTATCCAAGAGATAGCGTTAGCAGCCCTTTTCCTACTTCGAAGGGTGGGCGGGCGAGGAGCGGGTGGATTTCGCATAAGGGCATGCGCCCTCTCTCTTATCAACGGCAACGACCAGCCGCAACATCTGACGAGTATCGAACCGTTGCCCGGGAAGACATCTTGAAATTTTCCTCGTTCCTCTTTTTGGTCGCGTTATCATTCAACAGTTGTTATTCCCGACCTCTTTTCCTCGCGACAGAACTCAACCTCATCCGTCCGCAACCTTTCAATCCCGCGTGTTTTACGAAAGGATCGGTCCATATTCAGTTACGTGCGTGACTTATCCACTCGGCTTAAAACTGTTCCGTTCAAGTCAGAGGCTCTTTTAAGAGCCTCCCCCCCCCTCTCCCCTTCAAACTAGAAAAAAAGGGACAACAACATCCCTACAATGTTCACCACTTCTGGTTACGATGGCCCGGACATAAAAGCTATTGAAACACGTAAGTAATTAATTCTAACGTTCCTTCAATACATGTACTAACTCACATGCAAAGTTTATAAAAAGATTGATGCCTGGGATATGTGGTTGATTGCCTTTTATGAATGAATCCTAGCCAGTAGCGCACCGAGAGTTTTTTCATCTCTCTCTTTTCTCCATTAAAAGATTTATGTTCGACATGGATGGACAACGGGATAAAACCCCCTTTTTCTGTCCTTTTCCTGCTTATACATTTCAATGGGAAATGAGAGAGATGGAAGATATCCTGGTTGCGCCAGTGATCCTAGCGTAGTATTTGTCATCACTTCTGATAACGGTGACATGGAATTAAAGCTATTGAAATCCCTGGTAAATTTTTACCAGGGATTTCAGTAGCTCCTTGAAAATCCTTGCCCAAATCAATCTTAATGTAATGAGGATTCCCATGAAATCATTAGGATCGTCATGTAATTACTCGGAAATCCTTATAAATTCTTGAGGATATCCATACATTTTCACTGTAATCCTTATGATTTCATGGAAATCCTTATAGCATGGAGAGATTTGGGCAAGGATTTTCAAGGACCATTTTCACCAGGGACGCGCCAGTAATAATGGTAACCTCCTTCCTTAGATATGCCTATACTCAGATGCAAAGTTCGTGAAAAGATATTGATGTAAAAAGATGGAATCTCTTGCAAACTTTTGCTGTAAGCAAATGAATAGCCAAATCTGGTGTAAAAACAGTAGCGAGGCGTGACATTTGATAACAATGTACTTTCTCCATTTAAACTCACTGAAAGAATCGAATGCTTAGGTCATCAGCGATGACCAGATGTTTCGACCTTTCCAATGTGTTTAAAGGGGGGAAAGAAACGTTGCCAAATTGCATGCCTCGCCACTACGTAAAAACCATTGAAACCCACGAAAATTACACTAAAAAAGTCTATAATTCAGCTATAACCGCAGAAAACAGACGTATCAGCAAGATCAATAATGGCGGAGCTACGCAGGTATCATGAGAGATCTATTCCTGTCTAATTTGTCATTAACGCTCTGGAAACTCAGATTATCTGTGACAGATATATGTCGATTCAAATTAGATAGGAATAAGTTTATAGTTGATGAATGATGCCTGGAATACCTATTATTACCTTCATGAATGAATCCTAGCGTAGTACATGTCATCACGTCTCATAACGGTGACGCTGACTTTAACCCTTTCAGACCTGGTGTACATTTCAATGTAAGTACGTCTGAACAACATTGAATCTTATGGAAAACATAAAAATGCAATATGCACACAAGTGTTAGTAAAGGAGCAGTGCTAAGATCAACTGTGTTGGTCAAAAAGCCGTTTCCGAGCAGAAATCATTTTCAGACTGAAAGCCGAAAGGTTTAAAGCTATCGAAACGGGTCAGTAATTGATGGTCATGCAGGTTATCCAGTAGACTGCCACCAGTGGCGTAGCGTGCAACTTGGCAACGTCGCAGTTCGTCCATTTAAAGCCTTGTAAAAGGTCGAATGCGAAGGTGTTCACCGAACACCCTACATAGTTCGGTCTTTTTCATGGCTTTAAATGGACGAACTGCAACATTGCCAAATGGGTCTGTTGCAAACTTTTGCTACAGCGACACTAAGTGTTTAATCCAATGTAAAATCGCCTGAAAAGTCCATTGATGGCATCATAAAGTCATGAAATACAATATTAAACTCACAAGAGGCGTTTATTGAAATCCAAGATGGCGGCAAAATATCGAGGAATCTGAATGTATGCACCGTGATCATCCAATGATTGCCAACTTTGACAACCTCACTGGAGGTTGAGGTTATGTGTTTGTTTACGTTGTGATTGGTTGTGATGGATATTGTGAGGTTGGCTGTCCTTAAATGTTTGTGGTGCATGCATACAGATTGCTCGATATTTTGCCGCCATCTTGGATTTCATTAAACGCCTCTTGTGAGTTTATTATTGCATTTCATGGCTTTCTGATGCCACCATTGGTTTTTCAGGCGATTTTACAATAGATTATACACTCTTAATTGTTGTAGCAAAAGTTTGCAACAGACCCATTGCACGCTACGCCGCGCCACTGACTGCCACTCTAGCTATTTGTAAAGCTCGTTGAGAAAACCTTAAAAATCCCTTCAAAATCAGTGATTTTTCGTTCCAAAACGAATTTTAGATATTCTCGTCCAGTAAAAAACTCTAAGATTTCAGTTTGAATCATTGCAATGGAGCTGTTGCAAACTTTTGCTACAGGCTTAGTAATAGATGATTATGGGGTAAAACCCTGCAAAAATAACGATTAAGCACGATAAAAAATCACGAAATCCACTCCCAAACTCATAAAATGCTTTCGAACAAGAAACCGTAATGGCGGTTGTTGTCGCGGATTGAATTGAGTTTCCCTATTTTCAATCAGCTTCATCTACATGAGGTGTTCTCGCAACACCAGACAAGAAGAAGAAGCGTCAAGTTGCCATAAGATTTGGGCGGCAACGGCCTCCATCACGGTCTCGCGTTTGAAAGCATTTTTTTGAGTTTGGGAGTGGATTTCGTGATTTTTTAGTGCGCAAATCGTGATTTTAACAGGGTTTTATCCCATAATCAACTATTAATAAACCTGTAGCAAAAGTTTGCAACAGCTCCATTGGAGCTCCAAAACTGGAGAAGCTCCCAAAATCTGCTCTTAAAATAAATGAGCTCCCATTGAAATAATGGCCCTGGTAAAAATAATCAGCTATACGTCATCATGTTGACAGTTAGCATGAGATTTGAGACCTGACGTCATGTTGACGTCAACAATGTCAATATTTCAGCATAATCTATGTTGACATCATGATGACGTTATGTTGACTTCAACACGACGTCATGTTGACGTCAGGTCTCAAATCTTATGCTAACTGTCAGCAGGCTGATTATTTTTACCAGGGGGAGCAGGGGAGCTCTTGCAAGGTTTTGCTGAAGGCAAATGGACTATCGATTCTGGTGTAAAATGCTTCAAAAATAACGATGATACCATTATAAAAGTCTGAAACTCACTCCTTGCGGAGAAAACTTAACTTGAAGTTTCGGATGGCCACCCTTTGCATGTATGCACTACGGTCGCCACCTTGCTTGTTGACAGTCGCGAATCCGAGAATAAACTTTCACATGCTGTTCAAACAACACAAACATGACTAGATAAATAAATTATGCGATAGCAACGCAATGTTCATTTCAGTCAGCTTTTTGGAAGGTTTGCGATAGCGGCGCGATACACGTGAATTACGGCGATTGACAAGTAAGATGGCGGCTGTTTGTTTGGGGTGCGAATCCGAGGTTATTTGTGCATACGTGCAAGTGTCGCCATCCGAAACTTCAAGTTAAGCTTTCTTTGCGAGGAATGAGGTTTTGGTCTTTTTAATGGTCTCATATCATCGTTATTTTCGCAGCATTTCACGCTAGAATCGATAGTACATTTTCCTACAGCAAGCCTTGCAAGAGTCCATTCTTACTGTAACGTATGCAATCGATTTCTGACTGTACAAGAAAGAATATCAGTCTTTAGTTTTTTGAACGTTAAAATACTGATTTTGAAGTATTTTTCATGTTTTTCTACCGCGACCCTGGTAAAAATGGTCATTGAAAATCCTTGCCCACATCTCTATGCAATAAGAATTTCCATGAAATTCATGGAAATTCTTATTGCATAGAGATGTGGGCAAGGATTTTCGGCATGAAATCATAGGGATCCTCATGTAATAGCACGGAAATCCTCATCAATTCTTGAGGATTTCCATAATAGTTCACGGACATCCTTATGATTTCATGGAATTCCTTATTGCACAGAGATTTGGGCAAGGATTTTCAAGGACCATTTTTACCAGGGGAGAGACGTAAATGCATGGGTCCAGTGGCGTAGCGTGCAATTTGGCAACGTTGTTATGTTTCCATTTGAGCCCATTTAAAAGGTCAAATGCTAAGGTGTTCGCCGAACACCCATTAGTTCGACATTTATCATGGGTTTAAATGGACGAACTGCAACTTTGCCAAATTTCACTATTCGCCACTGCATGGGTCTGTTGCGTACTTTTGTAACAGCAATATCACACATTGATTCTGTAACGTAAAATTCAGCAAATATGTATAACGATGCACACATTAAATACTCTCAAAATCCACTTATTAACTCAGGAAATAACTTTCATTTCAAACGTTCCGCCCTTCTCAAGATACTATTCAAAGTCAAACAGACTAAGCTCCATCAAATCGTTAATATTTGCAAAATCATGTTTCATGAGCGCCTTCAATTTATGGGATAGGCAAAACGAATACAGCGGAGTACAACTATTTAACTGCCCAATAAAGAGCGCGATAGGTATACATATATATTTTCGTTTTCTTCTCATAACCTAAATCTATGGCCATTAAAGGGTTAAAAACTTTCAAAATACATTAATTGGTTTGAGAAATCATGTTTATTTCAATCACCTCACTCTAGATTATACGCTATTTTCACTGACATACAACTACATAGACGGAACTACCGCGCTTATGCGTATGAACATCAGCATAACTTACAAACATGTGAATGTTTCCTTTAGACGCATACAATGTGGCAGTTGCAAGAGTCTGAAAGGAGGAGTGTCAATAAGGCCGGGTTTTGGCCCCCAAAAATGGTCAATATTTAAGATGGTCTAAAAGTTCTTGTAAAATGGCTCTACTTACTCTTAAAGGCTTATATTTTTAGGTCTGGGTGGTGTTTTCGGGTTATTCGAACTTTAGAGGCGTGTTTTACCACCTCAAAGTGGGTCGGTTTTGTGTTTTTCATGGAAAATGCCCGATTTTGCGTTTTAATTATTGAATATTTAGATGTGAGCCGGACATAGTTCGGTTTTCTCCTTTAGATATGTTATTACACCACTAAAAATGAGTAACATACTGTAATATAGTCACCGAACTATGTCCGGCTCGTACTTAAATATCAACTTTTCTGATTTCGTAAACATGGAAAACTTGAACAAATTCGATTAATATCAATGTAGTAATGCTTATATTGCAACCTGGCCACCTGTCAAACCATGAAATACGTTTTGCAGGTTGCAAAGATGCAGTTTTGTAATATTGTACGTAAATTTTTAGAATTTGTTCAAGTTTTCCATCTTTACGAAATCAGAAAAGTTGATATTTAAGTACGAGCCGGACATAGTTCGGTGACTATATTGCAGTATGTTACTCATTTGTAGTGGCGTAATAACATATCTAAAGGAGAAAACCGAACTATGTCCGGCTCACATTTAAATATTCAATAGTTTAACGCAAAATCGAGCATTTTCCGTGAAAAACACAAAACCGACCCACTTTGAGATGGTAAAATACGCCTCTAAAGTTCGAATAACCCGAAAACACCACCCAAACCTAAAAATATAAGCCTTTAAGAGTAAGTAGAGCCATTTTACACGAACTTTTAGACCATCTTAAATATTGACCATTTTTGGGGCCAAAAACCGGCCTTATTGACACTCCTCCATTTTATGTTTTTTAGAAAGAAAATGAAAGTACTTGATGAGTTGCAGTAGCGGCCCGTGAGATTTGGCAACCATGCATTTTTCCCACTTAAACTTAGGTAAAAAATCGATTCAAGCGGAGGCTGGCAGCCTCCTCGAGTTTCGATTGTTTTCCATGGATTTAAATAGGATAAAAACACCGTTGCCAAATCGCACGAGCCGCCACTGATGAGTTGAGAACAGGAGATAGGAAACCTTTGGTTTTTAATTAAGTCCCATATTGTTCCGGAAATGGGATTTTGGCCCAAAATACATTGTTTTAAATGGAAATTCCGTGTAGTGACGTCACTGAGCACACGATTTTGTGCAACTTTATACACGTGTGTATCTCCAAAACTGAGATACTTAGAAAAAAACCAAAGGTACCATTGTTCTCAGTTCATCAAGTAAATATACCATCATTTTCTTTATAAAAAACACAAAATTTCAGACCCTTGCAACTACCCCATTCTTGTTTTATTTTGTAATCGATCTTTGATAAACCAAAAACGAGACAGCGCATGCAGCCAGAATTTCATTTATTTAGAAGGAAATTCCAACATTTTGTAGATCTACGATGTTGCATACGTATACAGTATACACGGTGGTTTCGTATGTGTATAGTAGAGTAGTATGCTGGTACCAATATAGTGTTTAGTGTAGCGTGGGCTGTCTTAACCCTTAACTGCAGATGAGCCCAGATCTGGAACAATTACTTTGAAGCCTTACCTAAAAGTAGGGGACTTGAGTTGTACTGTCGCTGCATGGTGGGTCACATGTGGAACAGATACTAAACGAGTAAGAATTGTCGATTTTGTCCTAGAGCGCGCAGCACAGGATAGAGAACGTGCAGAGTGGTTGAAAATAGCTCACGGAAAATCTGATCGAGATTTTCCGATTTTCATTGTTATGTTTGGGAGTAACGCAGGGGTACCATATACAAAAAAAACAACTATTGAAACTTACTAACTTATTTTTTACTACTTTAATTTTTTTTTTTTTTTTTAGCCTGAAAACTTTATTTTCAGTTGCATGGATACCTAAATGCGGGTAAGGCCACATTTGGAACAATTAATATTCAGGCTCTTTACCATTGAAATATAATGGAAAGAATTTTTTCACTATTTTTCCCTGTCTCAAGGATCAAAATTATACTGAAAAAAAAAAATTATTTTATTGAAAAAAAAAAATCATGCAGTAAAGGGTTAAGTTGAATTGATTTCCTGAGTTAATGAGTGGTTTTTGAACGTTTTTAACCCTTTTATACCTGGTAACCTGGTGTTGTGCCCAAATTAGCTATGATGGCCAAAAATCCGTTCCTGAACAAAAAGTATTTTCTGGTTTGAAAGGGTTATTGTGCGCATATCGTTATTTTTGCCGACTTTTACGCAGGGGCGCCCACGTAATAGAAATCATATTACGACTACGAAATTGGGGGGGGGGGTGAAGATTTTTTTTTTCCTTTTTAAAAAAACGTATTTTGCAGTGAAGTTCTTAAACCCAAAAAATTCATTCCATTTTTTTCCACCCCCCCCCTTTTTTTTCCCCCCCAAAAAATTTTTTCCCCCCCCCTTTTTCCCCCCCAAACCAAACCTTTTTAAATTCCCCCCAAACCCCCCAAAAATTTTCCCCTAAATTTTGGGGACCCCCCCCCCCCTTTCACAAAAACCCCCCCAAAAACCCCCCCTTTTTTAAAATCCCCCAAAAAATTTTTTTAAATTTTTTTTTGGATTTAAAAAAAAAAATTTTAAATTTTTTAAAATTTTTTTTTTTGGGAAAAGAAAAATTTTTTTTTTTAATTATTTTTTAACCCAAAAATTTTTCCCAAAAACCCCCCCCTTTTTTTAAAATTTTAAACCCTTTCCCTTTCTCTTCCCCCTCCCCAAAACCCCCCTTTTTTTTTCCCCCCCCCCTTTTTTTTCCCCCCTTTTCCCCCGTTTTCCCCCCCCTTTTTTTTTCCCCCCTTTGAATTTGCCCTTTTTTTTTCCCCCCCTTTTTTTTTCCATTTTTTTCCCCCCCTTTTTCTTTTCCCCCCTTTTCCCCCCCCCCCCTTCTCTTCTTTCCCCCCCACCCCTTTTCCCTTTTTTTTTTCCCCCCCTTTTTTTCCCCTCCCCTCTTTTTTTTCCTTTTGGGCCCCCCCTTTTCTTTTTTCCCTTTTTTCTCTCTCTCTCCCCTCCCCTCTTTTTCCCCCCTTTTTCTTTCTCCCCCCTTTTTCCTCTTCTCTCCCCCCCCCTTCCCCCCTCCCCTTTCCTCTCTCCCCTCTTTCTCTCCTCCTTTTCCCCCCCTTTCTTTCTCCCCCTTTTCTCTCCCTCTCTTCTTCTCTCTCCTCTCCCTCTCTTCTCTTCCTCCTCTCCCCCCCTTTCTCTCTCTTTTTACGAGTATATAGAAAGACACAGAGGAAATAAGTCTCAAATGAGATAGGAGTCTCTAATGGTACCATGCGTAGCTCCGTCAAAATTCCTTTAACTTTAAAATCATTTTATGAGTTAATGATTGAATTTCGTACTTGGTTTATTTCTACATTCCGCTTTTTGTTGGATTTAAGAAGGAGTAGTTCAATCGTTGTACTCAAAAATTCTCTTTTTTGCTCTAAATGGAACCTATCGGGACGTTCCCAGACATGGCTGCATGGTTTTAATGGCCGCTTATTCTCCCGCGCAATCAATCATTTAGAAAGTTCGAAAGACGTCATCAAAGATCTCTCATTAACTGTGGTGATGCGATGTGAGGGCAGTCACCTCGTGGAGTTTCGAACCGCACTCTCCCATAAACGAGGGTCATGCGTGTCTGTTGCGGATTTGGTAATTTCATTTCGTTTGACATCGAAACTGAGAGAGGGTAGCGTATAAGGTCAAAGAACCGGAAAAACTCGAACTTAACTTTTTGATCACTATTTCACGATTCGGAAAAACAGAGAATAGACCTCAGAGCTAGCTTTCTGCGTATAAAGGAGGTTCTTGCAAAATTTTGCTGTGAGTTAATGAATAGTTCAATCTACGATGTTTTTGGGGAGTCGCAAGTCAATTTGGTGATTTTTTTTTTTCTTACCGATTATTTTTCTCCTTACTCACACGGTGAAATTGGTAGCAAGTTTTGAATTTCGGATGATTAATTATTTGCAGATATATGGTAACATTTGTTGAGTAAAGTGAGCCAACATCTTTCTGCAAACTACTTTAAACTACTACTACTACAACTACTTTTACTTTTTTTTTTAAATTTGATTTTCCCGACAGTTATGTTTTGTCGACTAAAGGTATCGTTTTCTCAGCAACTACTGAAGATATTTTCAAAAACTCGGTCTCATTTGAATCGTCTTGATTTTCTTCACATTTTGACACAGGGATTTTCCAAAATTATTTGCAGTTCATGGCTTATGAGTCTTGCAAGTCAAAATTTTTTACTAATTTGTGGGTAAAATTCAAAAAATTCTCGGACATTCCATTTTCAAACTTTTGAAAAACTCTTGGGGTAAAGTGTAGAGGACAGTCATACAAATCCAAAAATAGAAATTTTTTTTTTTGTCTACAAAGTTTGCTGAGAAAACGGTACATAAAGTTGCACATGTTTTACATGGTGGAGATGAAAACGAGACTTGCGACTCTCCTTAAACTTGCGAAAATCACGAAAATCACTCTGTATTATAGTCTAAAATTCAGTAATAAACTCATACAGTTGCTATATAACGGCAAGATCGTAATGGCGGTCCAACGCAGGTAGCATGGGAGATTCCTGCCTAGTTTGTCACTTTCTCTCCAGAAACATAGAGATATGTCTCAATTTAGATATAGGAATCTCCTGTGATGCACCGGCGCGGTGTCTCTCCGCCACTAACCCCGATTCTGAGAGTGAATTTCGTGATTTTTTAGTGTACTATGACTTTCAAAAGAAAGTCCTCTCGTCGAAATTGTTCTTGATGAATTTTTCTTTTATTTCCCATCGTTTTATATTTTTTGAGACATAATAATGTCAAAAGTGGCAATAGTGTGAGACTTTGAAATACCTGAAAACCGTTAAAATTTGCAAATTGGTCGAGAAATGAAATAATAAAAATTTCTATCAGGATACTTACTTTTGAAAGCCATAGTACCTACTCATCATCAATTTTACCAGTTTTTATCCAAAAATCAACTCTTCTATCCGCTACTGAGGCAAAAGTTTGCAAGAGCCCCATCAAAGACATTTTTCAATTCACCAATGTATTATGGTCTGAGATCGTCAAAAAGTAGCCAAAATTCAATCGGTGAAAAATCCATCAAAAATCATCGTTTCTGACCCTTTAAACTTAATCTAAAACCTTCTACTGACATTTCACGGTTTAAATTACTTGTAACAAAGGTTCTCTGTGATTGAAATTGGCTTTAAAACTTTATAAAATATAAATTGACCAGTGGCGAGGCCCGCGAGGCGTGCGATTTTGCAACGTTACTTTTTCTCACTTAAACACATTAGAAAGGTCGAAATGCCTGGTCATCGCCGATGAATGGAGTGTTCGACTTTTTTAGTGAATTTAAATGGAGAAATTACATTGTTGCCAAATTTCACGCTTCGCCACTGAAATTAACGAGTAATTTCCTTTCTGATTTTTGCCCACTTTTTGACGATTTCAGACCATAGTGCGATGATTCCATCATCGGAGAATTGAAAAATGGAACCATGAGTGAGAAAAGATTATACAGTTCAGTTCAGTTTATGACTGCAATGCGCGAAAACACTCTGATCTCTAATCTTTTCTCAATCGGTCGACTCGCCGTTAAATTATTAGAATATCCGTAAGTTTTTTTTTTTTTTTTTTTTTTTTTTTTTTTTTTTTTTTTTTTTAAAAATTCAGTGATGACTCCACCGGTTGAGAAAATATTACAGATCAGGAGGCCGATCATTTACTTCATCGTTAAACCGATCGTTAAGATTGTCTATGAGCGGTTCTATTGGTTAAAAATTGTAAAACTTGACCGTTGCTATGGTGACCATCGTTAAAGTGCCCGCTATTCAAAGGTTACTCATGAATAGCCTTTATATAACGAGACTCATAACGATAGTTACCATAGCAACGGCTAAGATTTACAATACTCGACCATTAGCATCACTCATAGACAGTCATAACGATCGGTTTAACGTTAAAGTAAATGATCGGCCCGCTGAGTATGTTTGTGCTTTAATAGTCATAAACTGAACTGAACTGCGCACTATGGAGAAAAAGAGAGAGTAATAATATATTTACCAGAAGCACAACGATATGTGAGCCTACGTAAGGGATGGTACTGTGCCATAATTATTGTAAGTGCCATAATTCTTGAAATTTGTGAAGAAATTGTAGTATTTTGACCATGTTCTGATAGTAACACTAGAAATTTCCGGTAAAAGCACCATACTCTCCAAAATTTGCATATTGTTGTGCTTCTACTCTTATGTATTTCTCTCTCTTTCCCCATTTGAACACGTGAGTAGAGGAAGGACAGAAACAATAGCTCGAACGTGACTTCAGTCCCTCTCTCTTTCCTTTTCTAGTACAGACACTCAAACGGGAAAAGGACCAGAGAGACTGATTCCTGCGTACGCCATTGATTCTATTAGGTAATATTATTAGAATTTAGGAATGTTTTTATTTCAGTGTGTAATCTTTTCTCAACCAGTGGAATCATCGGTGGAATTGAAGAATGTCATTAAATATACGCAAAACGGCAGCTTTGCCCTGTATAGACGAAAAAATTCCATTTATGTGGCAAGGGTGCTTTGTATAAAGATGTTTATAAAAGACGCACTCTTCGTTGTCTTTATCAACTTTATGCGCATCCTTTTCTTCGAATAATTAACAGACTTCCTTAGTCTCTTTTTTCCACTCCTTTTGTTTTCCCCGAGAGATTGTTTTTCTACCCTCCAGCACTCTCTTTATTGTTCCCAGTGTTTACGTTTCCCGTTTTCCCGACGTGATTTTAAACGTATTCTCTTTTGTTTATGGTATTTTCTAGACGGTATCTCTATGTCTTTTTGAAGTTCGACTCACTTTGCCTTTTACCTAGCATGTTGCCATCGTGTTTTGATTTAGCAATGAGTCTGTTGCAAACTTTTGCCATAGCGTTATGATGGGTTGATTAACAAAAAACAAACAAAAAAAAAACTAAAACTAAAAAAATCACTTGAAAATAACATTAACCATCTTGCCAAATGGAAAGATTTTTTTTTTTTTTTTTTTTTTTTTTTAAGAAAAAACACTGATTTCACACAAAAAATATATAATCATTATACAGGGTGTCTCAGACCACCTGGCAAGCTTTTATTGTGGCCAAACTAAGGCAAATATAAAAAATCGGTAAAACACGTGTAACGTATATCGACCCCAAAGAATTGGGGGAAAATTTTTTCAGCCCCCCAAAACCCCCCCTTGGGGGGTTATTTAGGGGGATGGGTACCCGTATCTAAAAAAACTCAAATGGAAAGGGTATGTTTTGACATTGGAATCTAATACGGCATAAAAAAAACCCTTTTTATCTTGATTTTTTTTCAAAAAACCCACCCTTTACTGAGTTAGGGGTGATTTTGAAAAATTTGGGGCAATGTTTGATTGACCGCTGTGACCCTCCAAATCATTGGATTTTAGAAAATAAGAAGTTTCTGAAAGGGCAGACCAAGGGTTTTCTTTTGGTGTATCACATGCCTATTTTTGTAAAAAAGGGTACAAGGCCCCCTCACCCCAAAATTTGGGGGCTTCGGGGGCCCCTTAAAAATTGTCAAATGTAAAGGTATGCCTTGTGATACATCACTTGAAAGGTCTTTTAGAGACGAAAAAAATGATGCCCCCCAAATTCGAAAAAACTCCCCCCTTTTTAAAAATGGCGGCCGTTTTAAGATTTGGGGGCTCAAGGGGGGACCTTCAGAAAAACCCAAAATTGAGCGATGCATATCTAAAAGGTCTTGAATAGAGAAAAGTAATGGTTCAAACCGCGAGTCAATCCGACTCTTAAAACCAAATTTACCCCCGATTGAAATTTAGGGGCCCCTTTCTGAGAAACTCAACACCCCTAAATTTCAATCGGGCGTAACTTTGGTTTGAAAAGTCGGTTTGACTCGGGGTTTGAACCATTATTTTCTCTATTCAAGACCTTTTTAGATAGCATCGCTAAATTTTTGGGTCATTTTTCTGAAGGCCCCCCCTTGCCCCCCAAATCTTAAACGGCCGCCATTTTGAAAGGGGGTAGTTTTTTCGAATTTTGGGGGGCATCATTTTTTTTTGTCTCTAAAAAACCTTTCAAGTGATGTATCACAAGGCATACCTTTACATTTGACAATTTTTTCGTAGGGCCCCCCGAAGCCCCCCAAAATTTTGGGGGGAGGGGGCCTTGTACCCTTTTCCAAAAAAAAAGGCATGTGATGCACCAAAAGAAAGCCCTTGGTCTGCCCTTTTAGAAACTTCTTAGTTTTCTAAAATCCCAAAGATTTTGGGGGGTCACAGGGGCAATCAAACATTGCCCCAAAATTTTTCAAAAATCACCCCCAACTCAGTAAAGGGTGGTTTTTAGAAAAAAAAATCAAGTATAAAAAAGGTTTGTTTTTTTATGCCGTATTAGATTTCCCAAAGTCAAAAAATACCCTTTCCATTTTATTTTTTTAGATACGGGTACCCATCCCCCTAAAACCCCCCGGGGTGGTTTTGGGGGGCTGAAAATATTTTCCCCCAATTCTTTGGGGTCGAAAACTTACACGTGTTTTACCGATTTTTCATATTTGCTTAGTTTGGCCACAATAAAAGCTTGCCAGGGGCTGAGACCCCTGTATATTGAGGTATGTAATGAAAAAATGACATAAGACGGTCAACAATATAAAAATAAAAGCAACAAATATCTTTTTTTTTTTTTTTTTTTTTTTTTTTTTTTTTTTTTTTTTTTTTTTTTTTAAAAAAAACATGATTTCACACAAAAAATATATAATCATTATACGGGTGTCAATTAAAAAAGGGGCCCGGCTTAATATCTCAAAAAAGGGTCCGAATTTCGAAAAACGCTGAAACACGTGTTCGATTATTTTTAGGGGGACATCTTTTGAGGGGGTCCCCAATTTTGGGGCCCCCTCTGGGGGGCCCCAGGGGGTCAAGTCCCATATTTCGAATGGGGACCCCCATTTTTTATTTGATGATCGGAAAGAGAGTAAAATTCTAAGACTTTTGGCGCAAACCCATAGTCGATATCGTTTTTTGTGTTCGATATATCGAAGGTCAAAATTCGATATGGACCCATCTTCAGAAATTTGTAACTTTCCTTTAAATAGCCCAAATTTCAAAAACTTTGGGTCTAAAATGCTCTACAGAGCAAGCACTTTTCAGAAAAAAATTCAATTTTAACAGAAATTTAGTCAAAATTTGGTTTTAAAGCCCCCAAACATTTTTAACGTTTTTGGCCCCCACGGGGGCTATCAGGCAAATTCCGAGACACAACCCCTATCGAGTGATACATCAATCGAAAAGGCGTAACAAACTGAGCATTTTTGGGGCAAACCGGAGGTCCATATCGTTTTTCATATTCGAGATATCGAATGTCAAATGTCGATTTAAAGAATGCGATATCTCGAATATGAAAAACGATATGGTCCTCCGGTTTGCGTCAAAATGCTCAGTTTGTTACGCCTTTTCGATTGATGTATCACTCGATAGGGGTTGTGTCTCGGAATTTTCCTGATAGCCCCCCGTGGGGGCCAAAAACGTTAAAATGTTTGGGGGCTTTAAAACCAAATTTTTACTAAAATTTTTGTTAAAATTGAATTTTTTTTGAAAAGTGCTTGCTCTGTAGAGCATTTTAGACCCAAAGTTTTTGAAATTTGGGCTATTTAAAGGAAAGTTACGAATTTCTGAAGATGGGTCCATATCGAACTTTGACCTTCGATATACGAACACGAAAAACGATATCGACTTTCGGTTTGCGCCAAAAGTCTTAGAATTTTACCCTCTTTCCGATTATCAAATAAAAAATGGGGGTCCCCATTTGAATTATGGGACTTGACCCCCCTGGGGCCCCCCAGAAGGGGGCCCCGAAATTGGGGACCCCCTCAAAAGATGTCCCCCTCAAAATAATCGAACACGTGTTTCAGCGTTTTTCGAAATGCGGAGCCGTTTTTGAGATATTAAGCCTGGCTCCTTTTTTAATTGACACCCTGTATATTGAGGTATAGTAATGAAATAATGACATAATGACGGTCAACAATATAAAAATAAACGCAACAAATATTTTTTTTTTTTTAACCAATTTAAAGAACCACGAATTAATAGAAATTCGATTGAATAATTTTCAGTGGCGACTTTGATAGGCGATAGTCAGAGTGGCCGATGCACGAATGGAGAAGTTGTTGTCTTCTCAAAGATCGGTCAAAATCTAATCTTACAAAACAGAGCTGGATTTGACCAGGGCTATGCACACTGCACAGAAATGCATATCCGTGAAGGGTTGATAAGAGATGCTGCGCTGTTGCAGTATCAATTTCACAAGGGCTAAAATGTAGGGTAGATAACAGGCCGCGTAGCGTGCAATTTGGCAACGTTGCAGTTTGTCCATTTCAACCGAAAAAAAAGATCGACGTATTGGGTGTTCGGCAAGCACCTTCTCAGTCAAACTTTTACGATCGGTTTAAATAGACGAAATACAATAAGGTTGCAAAATTGCGAAATGTGTCTGTTGCACACCTTCGCGGCTAGAGCGTTTTTAACCCATCACAGACCAGGTCAGTTTAAAAGAACGCCACTCTTCCGTGTATGTAGGGAAGGTAATTAACTGTTTGTACTCGTGGGAGTTGGAATTGCCTACACGATGAATTGAAGGTGCTCGAACGGAGCCTTTTCTTGTAAGTGTTTTCATCGATAATCGAGTTCATTCTGAATGAGGACTGAAAAAATGTGAAATAGACTAGATAAGAAAATCGAGTATACTCGGGCTTGGTCCATAAAGGGTTAAGCATCAATGCTAATGTGAAAAGCCGTAAAAGTGACATTGTGGCAGCATCAGAAAACCCCAAAATTCATTAATAAACTCGGAAATTGCGAAAAACATTTGACATTATCCACCCCAGAGTATCTTTCCACCGCGTGCTCGATATTTCGCGGGGCTAGCGCGGCACATTCAAATAATCATAGCCGATTGTCATCACAGCAGCTGACTTCACAAACAAGAAAACAGTAAGTACTTACAGAAGGCGTCTGTTTATGACGCACATTACTTTATTTTTCGTGTTCTTTTGTCGTGGGTTTATGAATGGATTTTGAGACTTTTTGATCTAAAAAACACTTCCGCTCTTTTTGATCACTGTGATTTTTACGCGTTCTTTCGTGGGTTTATGAATGGATGTTGAGACTTCTTGATGCTCTCAATGTGATTTTTACGCGTTTTTTCACTAAAATCCACCATCCGTATTCCGTAACGCTGAAGGAAATGTATGCAACAGACCCATTAACACCGCTCCTGAACGGCGTTTTACCTATGATCTACCTTATATAATCAAGGCAGTAAGGTATACACTCTGACTTTGCATTCCATTCATGCCCCCCCCCCCCCCCTACCCCGGACTGCATTAACTGCGTGACTTCCAAACACCACGTGAGTAAACACAGTCTGGAAGGCAAATGGTGGCTGTGCTAGCGTGGACCAAAATTATCAATTGATTGTCTCGCGAGTAGCGCTTTTGACCATCGTCACGTCGGTCCGAGTAGCGAGTATTCCTCCCCCAACCCCCCTCCCCACCCTCTCAACCCCCCCCCCCAACGCGATGCGACGAGGACGCGAGCAAGTCACAGCGAAGATCCATGAGCGAAAAGCGAGGGTGGCCAGTGGACTGAGGGTTGCGGAAGGGGAATGGGTGGGGGGTTGAGAGGAGGCGAGTGCAGGGTTGAAGTATGGGCGGTTAGGAAGGGCGGAAGAAGGGTGGTAGGGACGAGAGGTGCGGGAAGGGGGGAGGGGGGAGCGACCCGTTCCTACCCACGCAAAGGATGTGTACCTCGATTTCAGGGAATCACTGCGCATGAAGGAAGTCTGAAATTTGGGCACGCGCACTATTGCATATACCGAGACGTTTCCCCAGCAGAGTTGCCATGAATGACTTCGAGCGGCCCTCATGCATGGGTACAATTCTACGTCAAGGTGATACCTATAGGTTCGTTACATATACAGGGTGTACCAGACCGCACCCGGATAGGGCATTTTTCTCGAAAATTATACGGAACCAAATGATTTTAATCAAGAAAGTCTGATTTCTGATAGGCAAACGACCCCAAATTTTTTGTTAGGTATTGATGTTTCAAGAGCCCCCGATGGCCCCTTCAGAATTTTGTTGGGATTTGGGTTCGGTTCCAAAATTTTTCAAACACATTTTTCAAGATTTCTTATAAAAGATCACAATCACGTATTAAAACAGTAATCTAAAGTAAGTACGTAAAGTAACTGGCGACATTTTTGCTCCTATAATTTTTTTTTCCAAAAACCCTCAATTTTTTTGAGTTTTAGAGGTTTTTTGAAGTTTTTTGGAATCTGGTTTTGTGACCATCCTGTGCAAAAATTGTTCAAAAATAGTTAAAGTTTCTGAAAGAACAGACCAATACCTTTTGATTGATGTGCCACTTGTTACCTTTAAGTTTAAAAATAAGGTGTTTTATACCAAATCAAAATTTTGAGATTTCAATGGCAGATTTGGCCCAATTTCATAGTTTGAGCCAATTAGGCCCCAAAATTTTGATTTGGCGTAAAACACCTTATTCTTAAACTTAAAGGTAATCTGTGGTCCATCAATCGAAAGGTATTGTTCCGTTCTTTCAGAATCTGTAACCATTTTTGGAAAAAAAAATTGAGCAGGGTGGTCACAAAGCCCGATTCAAAAAAATTCTAAAAATCCCCTAAAACTCAAAAAATTTGGGGTTTTGGAAAAAAAAATTATTGAAGCAAAAATGTCGTCAGTTATTTCTACTTTACGATTATGAACTTTTGTTAATACCTTTATTGGAGACTTTTTCAAGAAAACTTGACAAATGTGTTTTGACCCCCCCCCCCCCCCCCAAACCGACCCAGGGGCCATCGGGGGCTTTTGAAAACATCAAAAACGGAAAAAGTGGGGGACGTTATTGTTTCAAATCATTTGGCTCATTGTCAGTAGTTTTCGAGAAAAATGCCCTATCCGGTGGTCTGGTACACCCTGTAAATCTGAAATGAGATTCTCGCTCAGTAGGTAGCGTCACTAGTCGTCACTTTTTGATACAGTGACTGGATAAACCACAGTGCGGCCATTTCGGTCGTCTCCCTGATTGGTCGGATTCCTGAGATCGCGAATTTGAACATTTAGACGCCTTTTTACGGAAATATAAGGTTCTCGAATGCATGATGGCCATGGGTTCAAATTTGAAACAGATTAGTTCTCAAAATTAAGAGAAATCAACGATTCCCCGTAACTGGCCCACCGCAGATGTGCATACCCAACTTAACACGGGCGCCATTGGGAGGAAGTGTGTTCCTGAGTTACTCGCAAAAAATATCGCAACCCCCTGCCTTAAAAATGGTTTATACGTAGCATTAATGACTTTTTTCAGACAGGGGGTCGAAAAAATTTCATTCCTTAACCCAAGAACAAGCATACTCCCCATGCGTTCCATGTTACAGTGGGTATGCACCATTGAGGGGTGGAGGGCAAATGGCCGCACTGTAGTTAATCCAGTCACTGTACTTTTTGAGTTTGAGAATAGACCTGTTGTAGTGATGACGTCATGATCAAAGTTGGATACAAACAAATGCTCTATCTCGCTCACTCTGGTGAATTTTTAACCATAAGAAATCAGATCCAATGCAAATTCATCCTAGTTAAAAACCAGTTTTCTCAGAATTATTAGTGATATTAAAAAACAATGTCACTGAGTCTAAGTGAGGTACTCATTAAAACATTCAATAAAATTTCCCGCTTAAAAACCGCGATGAATACAAAGCATCGATGTCATCAATCATTCTCTACTCTTTCCTATCGCTATCACTCTAACTGTCAATCATATTATCTCTAGTCATAGTGTTGCCAGATTTGGCAAAAAAAAAAGATACAAACTTTACATTAAATCATACGGGAAATTCGTATCTTTTTCACTAATCTGGCAGTGCTGCAGTGGCGGCTCGTGCAATTTGGCAACAATGTTTTGCCTCAATTTAAATCTATAAAAACAATAGATTGTTGATGAAGTAGTGCTTCCAAAGAGTAAACAAGAGTCGCAATTGAATGGAGGGCCTGCGTGGTCAACGTAGATAAGGGATCGGAACGCGGGGTGGCCTCTGATTGGCGCAACGGGTGGGCAAAAAGACCGGGGGACAGGGAAATAACACGGGATTTTCGTTCCGGGGCGTTTATCTCGAACCTAAGCAAAATCGTACCTAAACAATTTATACAAGTCGATTTAGCAGATTTTTCCCCAACAATTTGATAGGTCTTACGTGCCCCTTTATTGCAAATTCAAAAGACTGTTTCAGTTTAAAAATACCACAATAGTGAGTTACTCAAACACTGCTCGAACACACGCCAAGCATGTAATCACACTATTGTGCGTACTTTTAAACTGAAACAGTTTTTCGAATTTTGCAATAAAGTGGCACGAAAGACCTATCAAATTGTTGGGAAAAATCTGCTGAATCGACTTGTAAAAATTTTTAGGTCGATTTTGCTTAGGTTTCGAGATAAACCCCCGGGAACGAAAATCCCGTGTTTTTTCCCTATCCCCCGAGTCATTTTTGCTCCACCCGTTGCAGCCAATCAGAGGCCACCCGCTTTCCCGTTTATCTACGTTGCCCACGAGGCCTTCCTTCAATTACGACTCATGTTTACTCTTTGAGTGCTTCAGTATGAAATCGATTGTTTAACATGAAATCAAATGGAGGGAAAACAGTGCTACCACAGCCCTTCATTCGCAGTTGTTTACATTATTTGACCAAAACACACGTGCAGTCAGTCAGTGAATAAGTGCTCCTGCAAGTTTCTGAGTGTTTTATGAGTCTCAACAAGTAAATTAAAACCAACACGTTGTCCTGTTTCACATTTATAAATGAGTTTATCTAACATATTCAAGCTCCAAGTAATTAGTTTTTTTGGTTGTATCAGCCGTAAAAAACGACAAAATGGCAAAGGCAGACGGGACGTGAAACATACACAGGGTGTCCCAAAATTTATAGTAAATATTTTTACCACGTATTTTTGGGGTCAAAATAAGACTTTTTTTTCCCCAAAAAACGGGGTCGGGAAAATTTCAGTCTTTTTGAGTAACAGTGTTGCAAAGTTTCCGGGAAAAAAATTGAAAAATTGTCATAACTCCCCTTTTGAATTGTTTTGAATGCTCGTAAATAAGTACTTGATGTAATTTAGGTGCTCTTGCCGATTTTTGGCCGTGAAAATGCTGTACGCAAAAATGTGAGGGGGGTTTTGGAGGTTTTTCTTAATTTTTCTCACTTTTTTTCGCCAAATTATGTGAAAACATGCTTTCGGTTTCAAAACCCAAAAAAGGTTAGCATTTTTCAGTCGGCCCAAAAATTGACAAAATCAAAGAAAAGGCGTTTATCGGCCGACTTCTCCCAAATTCAGGGACGATTTTTTCGGAAATGGTTTGCGAAATGGAAAAAATCGTAAGGACCAAAAATGCATATTTTTTACGAACTTTTGAATAATGCTAATCGTTTTGGGTTTAATGAATCCGAAAGCATGTTTTCACATAATTTGGCCAAAAAAAGTGAAAAAATCAAGAAAAACCCCCGAAACCCCCCCAATTTTTTGCATACAGCATTTTCAGGGCCCAAAAATCGGAAAGAGCGCCAAAAATTACATAAAGGCACCAATTTACGAGCATTCAGAACAATTCACGAGGGAGTTATACAATTTTTCAATTTGTTTTTCGGAAACTTTGCAACACGTAACTCAAAAAGACTACATTTCGGACCCCGTTTATAGAAAAAAATTCTTATTTTGACCCCAAAAATACGTGGTAAAAATATTTACTATGAATTTTGGGACACCCTGTATGACTCTGTCATTTCTGCCTTGCGGTCCGAAAAATGAATTACCAACTTTCATTTCGGAGGGCTTGTTATATGTATCCATGATAACTTTTGAAAAAAGACACCTGGCAAGCTTAATTTAAACTTTCACTGAAAAAAAAAGAAAAAAAAAGGATTAAACATTGAAGTTAATTGAAGTTAAATTGAGAATTGCCCTTTTACAATTTTTTTTCTTGTACCCGTAAAGGCTGGTTTATTTAATACATTTAAATAAGGTAAACACCCCAGTAGCCGACACCCCTAAAATTTGCACCACTACCCGGCACTCATTTTTCACAATGTGAAAAAATATTAGTTTATTGGTTATATTTCGGTGTATTGCGTATTTTTTTTAATGTTTCGCACTTGCGGTCTCAGAAAAAACCATCCGAAACACCAGTACCTATTGCCACCAATTTAATACTTTTCACATTGTAAAAATGGGTGTCGGGTATGTACCGGTGCAAATGTCAGGGATGCCTGCTACTGGGATGTTTACTTTACCAATAAGATCAAAATTGCGAAGACCATGTATAAGCGTGAAATTAACATATACACTGTACAGTCTGTTAAGAGGAGTTAAAAAAAAAAAAAATTAGAATAAATAAGTATAAAAATAAATTTAGATTATAGGTAGATAGATTGATAAATAAATACAAATAAACAAATAAAATAAAGTAAATTACCTAATGAAATAAAATAAAACAAATAGACAAACAAAATAAAATAGTAAATAAATCGAACAAAAAAAAATAAAGTAAATAAATAAATAAATAAAAAGAAGTAAATAAATTAAATAAAATAAATGAAATAAAATAAATAAATAAGTTGCGGCAACATCTGGCAATCGTGTATTCCGTATTTCATTCACAAAATTTCTCGAGTGCTTTGGAGCGCTGAAGCTTGCGCGTAGCTGTCGCTCTCTTGCGGCGCGGAGGACGTAACGAAAATCGATCTAATTTGTGAGAGCAGCTGCTGCGACGCCCCCAAACGGACGTGCTTATTTCTGATCCATTGAGACGCAGAGAATATCTACTTTTACAAAAAGTAAATACATATATACTAACAAGTATGGAATCTTGATGAATGAATCCATCCTTGATTCATAACAGTAAAAGCAATGAGTAAAAATCAATGAGGAAGACTTGTGGGTAAAACAAACAATAAAACAACAGCAATAAAAATAATAATAACAAATAACAATATTCAATAACAAAAAGTAATTAACAATAATAACAATATGCGAACAATAAGTATAAAGTCTTTATGATCAGTACAACACACGATTTTAATATAAATAAAAAGTGAAATGACCCGCACTGTGTACTATTAAAATATTCCGACAAGGCGCGTTGCGGGGGAATCAGTCGCACTAAAGATGGGAGGAAAGTTCGTCCAAAACGCTTCTACCCGGAATATTTTAACCCTTTAAGCACCAGGTTAGTTCAAGAGAACACCACTCCTCCGTTTTTATAGGGAAGGTAGTTAACTGTTCGTACTCGAAGGAGTTGGAATTGCCTATCCGACAAATTGAAGGCGCTCGGCGAGACCTTAACTATTGTTGTGTTTTCATATATACTTGCATTTATCCGGAATGAAGACTAAAACAATGTGATATAGACGAGAGGAGAAAAACGAGTAGACTCGGGCTCAGTGTTGCCAGATTGGAGTGAAAAAGCCGTACGTTTTACATTGATTTAAATGAGGACGATACGGCTTTTTACCCTCGATCTGGCAACACTGCTCGGGCTTGGCCCTTAAGGGGTTAATAGAGCACAGTGAGTCATTTTACTATTTATTTACATCTCTGATTCCTGAAAGAAAAAGCAACGAGGAAGACTCGTGGGTAAAACAAACAATAACACTCAACAGCAACAGCCATATAAGCAATAAAAACAATAGTAACAAATAACAAACATTAACAAAAAGTAATTAGCAATAACAACAATATACTAACAATAAGTATGGAGTCTTGACGAATGATTCCATCTCTGGCTCCTGAAAGAAAGAGCAACGAGAAAGACTCGTGGGTACAACAAACAAGAACAAACAACAGCAACATCCATAAGGAATAAAAACAACAATAACAAATAACAAACAGTATCAAAAAGTAAGTAACAATAACAACCATACAGGGTGTTGAAAAACTGTTCCCGAATATTTCAGGGGCGGATTCTACAGGTCAAAATAAGACCTTTTCTTCCTATAAACATGTGTCCGAAAATGCCCCCCTTTTGAGCTACAGCCCCCCAGAGTTTTTAAAAAGTTACGGTCTTTTTGAAATAGCGACCACTATTATGAACCAAATGTCCTAAAAATTGGTGTCTCACGGTAATTTTACGTGTAGAATTCATTGATGACCTCGAGAAATTCAGAAGTTGAGTCTGACTGTACTTTTCACGCAATTTTGTACTTTAACGGCACGATTTTATGTAACGGATTAAAAATTTGAAGAATAAGTACCGAAATCAGATGCGAAAAACCCTCAGAAAGATTTTTGGTCCAATTGTTTCTCTCGATTAGACGCGTTTTAAGCGAGATAATCGCTGCACAGTGTGGAAAAGTCAACGCTTTTACCATAGCGGCCGGCCCGAAGAAGCAGCGGAGTGGCGGGCTGCATTCTCACTGCCGTTTTTCATGGTAAAAGCGCTGACTTTGCCACAGTGTGCAGCGATTATCTCGCTTAAAACGCGTCATATCGAAAGAAACAAGGAGGACCAAAAATCTTTCTGAGGGTTTTTCGCATCTGATTTCGGTAATTATTCTTCAAATTTTTAATCCGTTACATAAAATTCGTGCCGTGAAAGGTACAAAATTGCGTGAAAAGTACAGTCAGACTCAACTTCTGAATTTCTCGAGGTCATCAATGGATTCTACACGTAAAATTACCGTGAGACACCAATTTTTAGGACATTTGGTTCATAATAGTGGTCGCTATTTCAAAAAGACCGTAACTTTTTAAAAACTTTGGGGGGCTGTAGCTCAAAAGGGGGGCATTTTCGGACACATGTTTATAGGAAGAAAAGGTCTTATTTTGACCTGTAGAATCCGCCCCTGAAATATTCGGGAACAGTTTTTCAACACCCTGTATAATAACAATCATAGGCGGATCCAGCAATCTTGCAACTTCGCATTCTTCCCATTTGCATGTATGTATGATTAACAATCGATCAGGGAGCTATAGCCCGGCCAGTGACTCATCGATTTTTCTCATTCAATCAAATTGGAAGAATATACCTACTGTTGCCAGATAGCTGAATTCGCCAATGATAACAATAAGTAAATGAAGTCTTGATGTCTTGATGTGTTGAGGTCTTGATGTCTTGAAGTCTTGAGGGGGGGGGTTGGTTTCACCTTTTGTTTTTCCACCGGTTCTATTTATATGACATCATCAACCATAAGCCACCGGTTGATAAAAGAACGATTTGCTTGTTTGTTCCGTTGGGTTTTGTTTTTGTTCGAATGAAACAACAATTAACAAATGAAATAACAAATTCTTCTCAGTGAAAATGGTTGTATTTTACGGAAAACACACGTTACAATGGGGCTCTTGCAAACTTTTGCTACAGAGGATTGAAGAGTTTATTCTTGCATAAAACCCTGTAAAAATGCAGCGGCGGCTCGTGCAATGTGGCAACAATGGATTTCCTCCATTTAAAACTGTGTAAAATAATCGATCGTTTTGCATACGTTTAAATGGCAAAAGTGCACGGTTGCCAGATTGCACGAGCCGCCACTGTAAAAATGACGATGAGCGCACTGAAAAATCACGGATTTCACTCTCGGAATCGGGTTTAATGGCGGTTCGACGCAGGTATCATGGGAGATTCCTATCTAAATTGAGACAAATATCTGTGTTTACGTATAGAGAAAGTGACAAATTAGACAGGAATCTCCCATGATACCTGCGTTGAAGCGCATTATGATCTTTCCGTTAGAGCGGTTTTGTGCGTTTATTACTGAATTTTAGACTTTTTCGGTGTGATTTCCGTGACTTTCGCTGGTTTTTACATCAGAGTGGACTATTCATTTCCTTACAGCAAAAGCTTGCAAGAGCCCCATTACTTTTGAGACTTGATATTCACGATTCGGACAATAACAACTAATAACCAAACAGCACACACACTTTACATTCATAAGCACAAAACAACCGAGATCACTGCCGAATTTGGCGGTGATTCACGGTGGTCTTCGTTTCCCAAACGGCGAATACCTACAAGAAAGCTTCAGGTTGACAACCACGTTTTCTATTAATGAAACAACCGGCTCGCTTGTTTTCGTAGAAACTGGTGGAACAACCGGTCAGTGAAAGAAGACGCTCCAGGTAACATTCGATTCAGTCCATTTAACCCTTTCTGTCATAAATTACGAAAGAAGTGTCTGAAACCTATATCATTTAATTGAACGATCTTTTCTCATATGATTTCATGTGCGAGTCAATTTTTCCGAATTTCCATAAGGCTCCATGTAAAATGTCGTCCCTTATAATGGACACTGTGACGGAAAGGGTTAAAATAACGAAAAAGGTCGACTTATTGAGGGTGCAATGCCTAGAATTGATATTTTACATGGGTTTGAATGGACGAAATGCAACATTGCCAGATTGCACGCGCCACCACTGATCACACATCAATATTTGGAGGGTGTTAAAAAAACAGGAAGATAGGTAAATTGATTGTTGCAAAGTTTGGCAACTACTTTGGACCTAGAGGCGAGAAAAGTCGATCAAAGATGTGTATCCATACGCGGGGAAATTTGAATTTTGAATAATGAAGATAAACGATGACGCGTTGTGTAAGATACCGCGCAGAAAGCACAGTCTCCGTAGTGCGGAGGGGTATAGCTGATAGTGATGGTGATGGTGGGTTACAAGGCGTATAAAGAAGCGCGAAATTCAAACGAATGGAGGATATATATATGAAGGTCCTATGGAGGAGTGTAGGGCACGGAGAAAATGTCAGAGATAACTCGCCACGCCGCACAGTGCAAGAACATGGAATCTTATGGTCATTATTTAACTGCACACATGAACAAAAATCAAGATTATATTGACGCATTAATTCACGGAAAAAAAGACTGGTAGAATTTACCATCTGCAGCATAGCTGATTTTGGAGTCTGCTATCAAGTGTGGTAAATTTCACCAGATTATGGTAAAATTTACCAACATGTTACCTTAGTTTACCACAAGGTTAGGTTAGGGTTCCTTCCCTCTACAGAGGATGGACAATGGATATGTATGGACATAGTATGGGTATACGTGTTGATATCAGTGGCGTAGCGTGCGATTTGGCAACGTTGCAGTTCGTTCATTTAAACCCATGAAAAATATCAGACTATTGGGTGTTCGGTGAACACCTTTGCATTCGACCTTTTACATGGAGTTAAATGGAACGAAAACAACGTTGCCAAACACGCTACGCCACTAGTTGATATCCTTACTGATCCATACACTTCCATATGGATCCATACCGTATCCATACTCTGTACAAGGAATCGGTAAAGGACCTTATAAACCTGTATGGACCATTTTTGTGAGGGACATAAGGTCATTCGGGGTAAATTAGCCACCGAAGTACCTTGGCCATTGGGATAACTTGGCCTTATGGGTCTTTTTCTCGCTCAATGGCCATGCACCCTATAAAAGTTGTGTTTACCGAGTTAGTAGGTTTGGAACAAAGACATATCATATAGACGGAGTGGATACCAAGATCCTCGAGGCAAACTTGCGGATCTCATGTTCACCAAACATAGTCACCAGTCATCAGCCTGCTCAACGGTTGCATCAAAACTTAAATTAGTAATCTTTGTTAAGGTGATTCTATGGCAAACTACCGAAAATTTTAATCCGATAGATGGCGTTACTTGTCGCTGGCTCCGAAAATAGCCGTTTTTTGACGGTTTTCGGCTGATTTCTCTGAACAGACGAATAAGAGACGAAAAATCGGAATGTCAGCACCTGCTTAATTTTTTGCTTATTTTTTGAGCCATAAACGGGCAAATTGGTTCTAAAATAAAGGTGAAAGTATGCAAAAAAAAATCACGTGTATTTGGAGTTGTATCAGTAAAGATTACAGGTTTCTGTTTCACCTGTAATCTTTACTGATACAACTCCAAATTACACAGGTCTTTTTCTTTGCATACTTTCAACTTTATTTTAGAACCAATTTGGCCCATTTATGGCTCAAAAACAAGCAAAAATTAAGCAGGTGCTGACATTTCGATTTTTCGTCTCTTATTCGTGTGTTCAGAGAAAACAGCCGAAAACCGTCAAAAAACGGCTCTTTTCGGAGACAGCGACAAGTGACGCCATCTATCGGATTAAAATTTTCGGGAGTTTGCCATAGAATCACCTTAAGTTTAATCTTTGGTAAAACTGGTGACAAACAAACCGACGCCCTTTTTAACCGTGAATGAATGTTGCACACTTTTTCCAATTTTGAAAGCAATTTGAAGCTTTTTTTGATCTTATATCATACTATGTTGTCAAAATGATAGTCATTAAATAGTGTTTCATCCATCTTCTATCTCGATTTTTATAAAGAAGTAAGTTTGGATTAAGAGGTTATGTTCGTTTGTTTATCACCAGCAGGCTGATTCTCCTCATTTGGACGAGACGAGACAAGATGTCAAGAAACGATCAATCCCATTGGTTTAAATGGCGTCACGTGACAGATTTGAAGTCATTGCGGCGCGAGTACGAATATAGTACGACGAGCTCCGGGTGATGATTTTGCAATGAATGACTTGGAGCTCGTCGTACTAGTGCCGCAATTACTTCAAATCTGTCACGTGACGCCATTTAAACCAATGGGATTGATCGTTTCTTGCTATCTCGTCTCGTTTCGTCGAAATGAGCAGAATCAGCCTGCAGGGGGTTCTACCCAAAGAGTAAACAAGAGTCGCAATTGAATGGAAGGCCTGCGTGGTCAACGTAGATAAGGGATCCGAACGCGGGCTGGCCTCTGATTGGCTGCAACGGGTGGAGCAAAAATGACTCGGGGTATAGGGAAAATAACACGGGATTTTCGTTCCGGGGCGTTTATCTCGAAACCTAAGAAAAATAGTATCTAACCAATTTATACGAGTCGATTCAGCAGATTTTTCCGAACAATTTGATAGGTCATAAAAGCCACTTTATTGCAAATTCGAAAAGACTGTTTCAGTTTAAAAGTACGCACAATAGTGAGTTACTCAAACACTGCTCGAACACACGCCAAGCATGTAATCACTTGATTGTGCGTACTTTTAAACTGAATCAGTCTTTTCGAATTTGCAATAAAGTGGCACTTGTGACCTATCAAATTGTTTGGAAAAATCTGCTGAATCGACTCGTATAAATTGTTTGGATACTATTTTGCTTAGGTTTTGAGATAAACGTCCCGGAACGAAAATCCCGTGTTATTTTCCCTATACCCCGAGTCATTTTTGCTCCACCCGTTGCAGCCAATCAGAGGCCAGCCCGCGTTAGGATCCCTTATCTACGTTGACCACGCAGGCCTTCCATTCAATTGCGACTCTTGTTTACTCTTTGGTTCTACCCAATGAGCTATAACTTTAGAGTGGCACATCAAGGAACGTTCCGCTGGTTCATTTTTGTCACCTAGGGCGCCGCCATCTTGCCGTAAAAATCGATTTTAAGGTTAAGTTTTGTAGGTTGTTTCCGGTCGTTTCGTAAACAAACTCGGGCATCGCCGGAAACGGCCATCAAAATTTAACCTCAAAACTTGGAATCTGCCGTCCAAATTCCGCTTTTTCCCGGGATTCCTTCTACCCTGTGTGGCACAAGGTGGACCAGCCCGCTGCCTTTCTAAAGTTATAGCTCATTGGTTCTACCCCCAATTTCGAACAGTGGACTCGCCCGTCTGCCTACTGTAGTGTATACGCTAAGTTTGCCTCACCCAGCTCAATTTTACGGTATAGGAATATAGGATGCACTCCGCCTATATGTATGAGATAATGTCTTTGGTTTGGAATAAGGATCGAGCAAACAGCCTGCATGAAAAACCGAAAATTACACTACAACATTCCAGAGGCAAAAAAAAAAAAAAAAAAACCAAAAAATGTTAAGTCCGGGAAACCCAAATTTCCAAACCACTGTGTGCGCTGAGGGTGGCTATGATGCTATGGAGACTCTGGAGCTGAGCTTATTTTTGATCTAAGCGCGGCCGAGTGGGGAAGAGAAGACGGGCCCAGTCGAAGCCCCCCCCCCTCCCCACCAACCTACCCCTTTCAAACCCTCCCCCCCCGCCCACCACCCCTGCAAACCCTTCGGCCATACTGTGCAGCGATAACGTCAAACCGTTAAAGAACCATTCATCATCAACAATGTGGATTATTCTCGCGTCGCAACCGGAGCACTGTGGTTTAAGATCAGGCGTAAAGTTAATCAAATTTTTTGATTCACCGATGATTCCACCGGTTGAGATAAGATTATACAGTTCAATCCAATGTATGACTGAAATGCACGAAAATACTCTGATCTGTGATCTTTTCTCAATTGGTGGAAACTCCATCAATTAATTAAAATATCCGCAACAAGTTTTTTTTTTTAAATCATCGACAACTCCACCGGTTGAGAAAAGATTACAGATGTGAGTATTTTCGTGCATTACAGTCATACACTGAACTGAGCTGTGTAATCTTTTCTCAACCGGTGGAATTATCGGTGGATTGAAAAATGCGTTTAATTATACGCAAAACGGCAGCCCTGTTTAAGATCTAGTAAGAAATTGGTCAAAGAATAATGAAAAAAAAGTTAATCAAAATCATAATTTTTTACCTTTGAAGCTGGCTTTCGAACTTCTCAGTGACATTTCTAGGTATACACTACTTTTTTCAAAGTGTTTTCTGTTATTGAAATTGATCTTTAGAGTTTATAATTGATAAGAAATTTACAGTGGCGAGGCGTGAGATTTGGCAACAATATATATTCTTCATTTAAATTCACCAAAAAAGTCGAACGCTTCAGTCATCGCCGATGATCAGGCATTTCGACCTTTTTAATGTGTTTAAATGGGGAAAGGGAACGTTGCCAAATCGCACGCCTCGCCACTGGAAATTTACTTTCTAATTTTTGCCGTTTTTTTTGACGATCTTAGACTAGACCACATTGATGCGTGCAATCTGGCAGCGTAGCATTTTGTGACGTGCAAACCCATGAAAAAGATCGAGATTTTGGGTGTTTGGCTTACACCCGAATCCGATGTTTTTGCGAGGGTTTAGATTGGCACAACGCAACGTTGCCAAATGGGTCTGTTGCAGAATCTCCTGCAGCTATAGACTATAGAGTGCGGATCTATTCTGATGTAAAAGCACTAGAAAATAAGTAGGTATTTATTTTTTAAATTATTTTTAACTTATATTTATCTCCTTGTGCGATGCAACTATATCGAAAGAGAAGGAACTATTACTCGTTAGAAAATCTCCTATTCAAATTTCGTATAGGAGCGTGATTTTTTTCCTCTTTTAAACATGATTATTCTTTTCCTCAATAAAAACTGCGTGGACGCAATGTAAAATCCGTCGGGGGCCCGAAACAATAAAGAGTGATATCTTTGTTGCCAATTTTATGTTACCTATTATTTTAATTTTTTTTAAAATTGGTATCTTTTTTTTTTTTTTTTTTTTTTTTTTTTTTTTTTTTTTTTTATGATGAAAATTCGAATGGGTTTGTTGCGTACTTTTGATATAGCAATATGACACATTGATCCTGACATAAAACTCCGCGAAAATAACTATTCACACATTAAAACAATTTCAAAATCTGCTTATTACCTAAAAAACTCAATTTCATATTAATTAAACAACCCGTGCAACCCTATCACCCATTTTCACCGACTTACTGTATTAAAGATCGTGTTTTTGTAAATAACGTCGGAACCAAGGTTTGTTACGGTTTTTCCATAGAAATGCATGAAATTTTGCGGATACATTTGCTGTCTGGTCTTTTCTGGTGTTTCAATAAGTACAAAATAATACATGGATCGTATTTACTTACAGTCAGCGAATTAAATAATGTAAGTCAACACCTTAAATTTTGGCTCAAATACAGGCAATCTGCAATGCGTGATTCATAGTTTTAATGGGGCTCTTGCAAACTTTTGCTACATGGAATTTAAAAGTTGATTCTTCCTTAAAAACCTGTAAAAATATCGATTAGTACTCTGAAAAATCACAAAATTCACTCTCATAATCGGGCTTAATGGCGGAGAGACGCATATATCATGGGAGATTCCTATATCTATAAATTGAGACATATCTCTGTGTTTCCGTAGAAAAGGTGGCATAATAGACAGGAATCCCTCATGATACCTATGCGTCGAACCGCCATTACCATCTTGCCGTTATAGCAGTTATGTGAGTTTATTACTGGATTTTAGATACTTTCTTAGTGTGATTTTTGCTGGTCTTTACATACGTAAGAGTGGACTATTTATTTGCTTATAGCAGAGGTTTGCAAGCAGAGCTGCCGATTTGCGTAGATTTAATAACATTTTGAAATTCACCGGTGCTTCCACTGGTTAAGAAAAGATTACATAGTTCAATTCAGTGTATGACTGTAATGCACGTAAATACTCTGATCTGTAATCTTTTCTCAATCGATGGAAACGGCGTTAAGCAATTAAAATATACCGATTGAGAAAAGATAAAAGACGCTAGTATTTTCGTGCATTACAGTCATACACTGAACTAAACTCTGTAATCTTTTCTCAACCGGTGGAATCTTCGGTGAATTTCAAAATGTCATTAAACCTACGCAAATCGGCAGCTCTGTTTGCAAGAGCCCCGTTATTGTAGGTTGCCTAATCTAAACCAAAATCTAAGGAGACAACAGACATTACTTAAGTCGCTGACTGTATGTTTAACGAAACATAAAACGTTTGCAGGCGATGTTGATGTTTACATAAACGCAGTGGTTCCGTCTATGTATAGTTGAATGTCAGTAAAAATAGTGTAGGTATTGTGTATATAGTGCGGGCTGTTTGAAACGAAAGTAATTTCCCGAATAAATTAGTGTATTTTGAAAGTTTTTAACCCTTTTATTCTACCAGGTTCAGGGACCAACAAATGTACGGTCCGGACGGTCCTTGTTCTTTAACGTTAGGTGCAGTCCTAACCAATCAGAAGCAAAGATTTGCTATTTGGGGTCGAGAACAAGAAACCGTCCGTACCGTACATTTATTGGTCCCAGGTTACGAAAAGAAAACAAAGCTGTTTAGTGCTCTTTATAGTGGGTACAGTGGCGTAAACTTGGGATTTTTATTGGGGGGGCAAACCAACTTTTGAGAGATGTACTATGGAGGGTCTGGGGGGACACCCACCAGTGAGAGAGGGGGGTCCGGGGGTCCCCCCCCCCGGAAAAATTTGAAAATTCAGGCTCTCTCAGACGTTATTTTAAGCAATGTTATTGCATACAAATGCCATCTTTAAACAAAGAAAAAAAATATTGATTTTACGTTTATTTTCTTCATTTCTCAGGCAAAAAGGGAAATTTTCAGTTAGACTTCCAGCTTATTTATGAAGGTGGTATTTCTAGGCTTTGAGAAACTGTTCCTCACGGTTAGAAGTTATCTGGAAATTTAAAACTGCAGTAAAATAATGTAATGTTCCACTTAGTGACGTAAAATTTTAAATTCTTTTTGAGGGGAGGGGGTAGCAAACAGTCCGATACTTTAGGGAATCTGGGGGGGGACACTTTCCAGTAATAGGGGGTCTGGGGGTGGGGGTCACTGGCGGCTCGTGCAATGTGGCAACAATGGACTCCCTCCATTTAAACTTATGTAAAATAATCGATTCTTTGGTGAGGCGCTGTGCCTCACCTAGAATCGATCTTTTAGCACAGATTTAAATGGCAAAACAGCACTGTTGCCAGATTGCACGAGCCGCTACTGGTGGGGGTATTCCCCGGGAAAATTTGAACAAAGGGCTCTCTCAGACTATATTTTAAGCAATTGAATCTTTCAAAAATAACAAACCGACAGAACAGAAGTTAGTATAGACTCAATGTATATTTTCTTCATTTCATTGACAACAGAGGAATTTTTCACTTTAGATTTACTTACTTTAAGCGCAGTTTCAGGGTAAAATAGAGCCACTTATTCTTGCCAATTTTTGCTTCTCGGTTCCTGTAATTATTCCTTTCTTTCTTTATTTTGTTGTATTTTTCCGTATTTTCTTTTCTCCCTCCCTCTTTTTCCCTCCTCTTTTTCATCAAATTATTGGGGGGGGCAAAATGATACTTTGCCCCCCCTTCTCAAATATTGGAGGGGCAAAAAGGTCATGCCCCCCCCTAAGATTACGCCACTGAGTGGGTAGTTAACTGTTCGTACTCTGCGGTGTTCGTTTTGCCTATCCCAATAAATGAAGGGGCTCAATGAAAAAAGAGTTTGCAAATAACGATTCAAAGGAGCCGTTTACTATCAATGAGATATGTTGAATCAGACCAACAGTGGTTTTTTGGAACCAACGCACTGTGTGTCCGTTCGGCAGTGAAACGGCAAAAAATACGTAGAATCCAAACTATTCATCCGATTGAAGTGAATTTTTACAGAAATACTATTGTGTCCACCTACTATGCCCTGACGAGGTCAAAAAATTTAGGCACCCCTTTTAGGAGCACCCTTTTCAACCCCTTGTGACCCAATTTTTTCGAAAAATTAGGGTAGTTAAAAATTCCCCATTTTTATTGCAGAATCGGAAAGAACGCAAAATTCTAAGACTTTCAGCACAATCCGCATGTCAATATCGATTTTCGTCTTCGATATATCGAACCTCAAAGTTCGATAACTGCCAATAATTTTCAAAAAACCATAACTCCTCCAAAAAAGGTCCGAATTAAAAAAACGAAGTGCCTAAAGCACTCTAAAAAACGAGTGCTTTTCATATAAAAATACATTTTTTAACTAAAATTTACACTGTTGCCATTCTTGGGCCCCTATTTTTTTTCTTCAAAATTATCTAAAATTATTATAAAAAAATGTTCTTGAAAAACGATCCAAATCCACAACTGTGGCTCAAAAACTATACGATGATGGTGAGGAAGTGTTGAATTATGCTTAGAAGCCTACAAAAGTCTCACATTTTTCTTTAAAACCACAAATTTTGGCCCATATAATGGTTGATTTCAGAATTTAATTATATCAATTTTTTAGGATTTAATACGACTTTTGAGGGATTCTGAGTGTTTATCAGCACTTCCTCACCCTCAGCGGACAGTTTCTGAGCCAAAATTGTGGATTTGAACGATTAATTGGGAAATTGGCGAGGCAGCTCTCAAATCAGTGCCGGTCCGCTCGATCGAAAAAATGGCACAGCAGCCAAATGGGTCAAAATTGGTCAAAGATATTTTCAGGACTTTTTCTCAGTGATATTACCTATCCAAAATCGGCATTCCCAGCGTGGAGCCTCGTGGAGCTTTTTTTATAGGCCTTTCCAAAAATTGAAATTTCATTATCCTGGAGAGCTATGTTTAAGCCCTATTATGACCCCCCAAAAAAGTTTTGCAAAAACCGTTTGTGCCTCAAATTCAAGCTAACAGTATGAAAAGTGACTTAGAATAAACAGATCATCTCATATTTTACCCTGTACCTCAAAAAATGGCCAACTTTCAAACTTTAACGGATGGTCGATTTTTGCCATTTTTGAAAAGTCGAACTATATGCATGTATTCTGACGGAAATATGGCAACATAGAAATTTTTACGGCTTGTAAAGGATGCTCCGGTTCCTAAGGAATGTTAAAACCCTAAAAAAGTTCGATGGGGCAGACTTCGGTTTTAGGTATTTTTTGCCGCTGTAGGACACACTGTGCAACGGTCCTTGGACGAGAATCGATACGTCATATGCCTCCACTAAAAAAGTCTATTGACGACACGTCATTAGGTCAGATTCAATGTGCCATAATGCTGTAGCAAAAACACGCAACAGACTTTCCATTGCCGCTCTTTAATTAACCCTTAACTACGCCGTGGCACCCCTGAGGCGCATAAAATATTTCCTCCATTTTGAACTCTTAAAGTTAAAACATCATTTATTTCCATATCGTCATCCCTCCAGCACATATCAAGGCAAAGTTTCGATTTTTCACAGAGGTCTGAAAAAGCAAGGCCCTACGTTGGGCGCCATCTGAGCATTAGAAAACAGATTTAACCGTTTGACCTTGATTTTCTCCCTATACTGGCCTATGTTAAATTTACTACTTTGCACAGGGGCGGCGCGTGGGTCAGAAAAGTGGGGTGGGGGGGCTTAAAATTGATGACCTTTTTTTTTATTATTATTTTTTTTTTTTGGTCTTCAAAAATTTCAATTATACCTACAGCGCAAGGTGGCGTGTTTTCTGTCTTTTAAATTTATCAATTGCACTATCGATGTTTATCTGAAAATCCTTTTCAATATTTAGGATGGCCAAGGCACTAAGTCTTTGTTGGCCCATCGACCCATCGTGCTTCGAAGATAGTTTTTCAGGATACGAAGAGACGAAAATGATCGTTCACTTGTTGCTGATGATATGGGGACGGTTAGAAAAGTGGTGATTACTTCTGTGAGCTCTGGGTAGGCGTCATGGAGGTCTTTGTCGACGAATAATTTAAGACGATCTTCGAAAGACATATTCCTACTATCCGTATCTTCTGCTTTCCCAAAAAAGTGGGGGGGGGGCTTGAGCCCCCCCTAGCCCCTATGACGCGCCGCCACTGACTTTGCACATATCTTGGGCGCAATAATTAATGCAAGGAATTTTTTCATTAATTTTCCCTTTCACTTTGAGTCAAAATCAATTGAAAAATCGCGTTTTCGAACGAAAAAATAAAGAAAAAAAAATCGCGCAGTAAAGGGTTAATTGCGAAATCTCGATGTTCGTTTCTGATGTAGTAAATAATCGATTCTAAACTCCAAATAATCGATAGTCGATACTTGTACTCTGCTCAAATGAGAGAAAATCTATACTCATGCATAATAATATTGAAGAGCCACCATTACCTTGAACCAACCATGTTGCCGGTTCCTTGCATATAGCATCGCAGTATGAAGCCTGAAAGGTCGACCAAGATTTGGCAATCGAAGGAGTTGAACCCTTCTTATTACATTTCCGCGTACGAAATCACCCAATCTCTGCGGGGGAAGAGAGGAGGAGGCAATAAAAAGGAAAGAGGTTTTCACTACCGGCGCAGCGGCGCACTATGGTCCAGAAGTCCGGTTTAGGAAGACATTAGTTTGCATTAAAATCGCTCAATATCTTAAAACCGGCTCATCTGACTCCAAAACTGGTAATTACAAAAAAGATAGAACGTAAACCGTGTCAACTTTTTTGTGATAACCATTTTTGTTGTCAGATGAGCCGTTTTCAAGATATTGGGCAATTTTAATGCAAACTAATGTCTTCCTAAATCGGACTTCTGGACCATAGTGGCGGCGGCGCTCAGGGAACAAAAGTATACGAAGCTCATCAGAGCAGTAGCCAGGAATTTCTCTCTCTCTCTCTCTCTCTCTCTCTCTCTCTCTCTCTCTCTCTCTCTCTCTCTCTCTCTCTCTCTCTCTCTCTCTCTCTCTCTCTCTCTCTCTCTCTCTCTCTCTCTCTCTCTCTCTCTCTCTCTCTCTCTCTCTCTCTCTCTCTCTCTCTCTCTCTGTTTTTACAGTTTTTACTGTTTTACTATTGTAATTTCTTTTTTTGGTTTTCTTTTCTCTATTATTGCTGTGAGGTATTATATTGTATTATATTATTTATTATTATCTATTATACACATATATTGTTTTTTTTTTTTTTTTTTTTTTTTTTTTTTTTTTTTTAACAGCAGTTTTTGTCTGATTGTGTATTTATTTATCTATGTTTATTTATTTATTTATTTAATTTACTATTTTGTCAACTCTGTTTCTTTCTTTAGCTTTATATTTTATTTATTCTTATTTTCATACTGTTTTTAGGTTTAAGTGGCAGAATAGGCCAAGAGCCTAAACTTTGCCTAAAAACTGTATGCTTTCTTGTTTTACTTATGTTATTAGCATTAGTTCTTTTTTTCAATAAAAACGATTCATCATCATCATCATCATCATCATCCTCTCTCTCTCTCTCTCTCTCTCTCTCTCTCTCTCTCTCTCTCTCTCTCTCTCTCTCTCTCTCTCTCTCTCTCTCTCTCTCTCTCTCTCTCTCTCTCTCTCTCTCTCTCTCTCTCTCTCTCTCTCTCTCTCTCTCTCTCTCTCTCTCTCTCTCTCTCTCTCTGTCCATTTGAACGCATGTGTTAGAAAAAGATATGAGGATAGGGGTGGTCACGTCACTCACATGATTTCAACCACTCTGTCTGTCCTTTTCTGACACCAACAGTCAAATGAGCAAAGAGAGTGAGAAAGACGAATTTCTATGAAGCTCATAACCATAGTGGAATAGATAAAGACTTATTCAACCGTAAAATCTCATCGTTGGATTTTTTCATAGTTATATATATACCTTTCGAAATTGGCTAGTAGACTTACATGTAAAGTTATCATAATCACACGACGATGGTTGCAGTGGTGGCTCGTGCAGTTTTGCCATTTAAACGTATGCAAATATATCGATTTAATAGGGGTGCAATGCACCTCCTAAAGATCGATTATTTTACATGGGTTTAAATGGAAA
>VMOF01000013.1:19488394-19521849 GCA_011764245.1 Trialeurodes vaporariorum | reverse complement strand
CATGAAGAGCTCTGTATAGTCTCAAAATGTTCTCATACTCTCCTTATTCAGATCATTAAGGCCCCTGCTGCAGACTGGTGCAGACTTAAAAGATATTTTCACTTTAATATCATAAATCGATTTTTTTTTTTTATAAATCATTAAAGGGGCGCCGCACAATGGTTTAAAAACCCCGTATTTTTGGCATAAAACCGAAAAAATGAATTTCAGAAAAATCTTCACTGTGAATGTTATCGTAATCTACACTATCTGAGGTACTTAGAACGGCTAGTATCATCTTATCTGATTGCTCTACCGGTCAGCTATCTCATCGCAAACATACGCACCTCGAAGGTAAGAAAACAAACCGTGAACTTGGATAATGTGTCATTTACGTTTAAAGTGTTACTGTGGCGGCATGGAAAACACTAATAACAAACAAGCAGGATCTGGAAGCCAAAAGGAATTTCTTTTCACCTATTTTAGCGTCATTAACCTATTATTTTTCTTATCCTTGTTTTGAGTTTCAAATGTGCTACCTCTGGGGGAAAAAAAAAACACTTGACTAAAATTTTAAGTAACGTTTTAAAAAATTGAAGATACATGAAGAGCTCTGTATAGTCTCAAAATGTTCCTCATACTCTCCTCTATTCAGATCTTTAAAAGGACCTGCTGCAGACTGGTGCAGACTTAAAGATATTTTCACTTTAATATCAGTAAATCGTTTTTTTTTTTTAAAATCAGTTCAAATTGGCGCCGAAGTGATAGTATATAAGAATGAGGAAAATTAAAAATGAGAGATTTGACGTGAACTTTGCGCAAAAGATCGTATTTTAAAGATCTTTCGATTGATGTGCTATAAAGTTTAGTTTAAAAAATATTTGAGTCTTATTTTGCCATTTTTTTGATTTTTGAAGTTTTCGAAATTTGTTTTTTTGAGTTTAAAAAATATGTGCAATAAAGGGAAATCTAAAAAAAAACTTTTGTAAAAAAAGCTGATTCTT
The DNA here is from genome assembly GCA_011764245.1 of Trialeurodes vaporariorum. Lineage (NCBI taxonomy): Eukaryota > Metazoa > Arthropoda > Insecta > Hemiptera > Aleyrodidae > Trialeurodes > Trialeurodes vaporariorum. The sequence goes on along the minus strand of VMOF01000013.1, from coordinate 19,520,866 downwards.
AAGCTTTCAGATGGCGCAAACCGCGATGCCGAAAAACGTTTCGTTCAAGAGTTATGACCGCACAAAGTTTCAAATCTGGGCCCAAAAAATAGGGTTTTTCCCGACTTTCGATTCTAAAAAGATTTTGTTGCTCCGCCAATAATTGATAAAATTTTATTGAAACTCGGCGGATGGGGGTTTTTTGGGTCCTGGATTCATTTTTTATATTATTTTTTAAAAATTCCCAAAATCAAAGATGGCCACCGTAAGTAGACTTCAGAGAGTCACGTCTCGTAAAATTTTGGGCAACAACGCATTTTTCCATCCAAACCAATAAAAAATAATCGTTTTATGGTGAAGAAATCCTCTGTTGCTTCCCCAAAGAATCAATTGTAAATAAAAAAAATGGCAAAAAACATAGTTACCAGATTTCACAGCCACCTCTGGCTGTCGCCATCTTGGATTTGAAATTTTTGCAAAAAATTATTTCAAATTCGTGTTCAGCCCCCAAAAAACATAAGCCCCCCCAAATTTAAAGAAGATCTGGTCTTTCCCCTGATTTAAGGCCAAAAATTTTGGGTTCCCAGACCATAGTGCGTCCGTCCGTCCGTCCGTCGTCCGTCCGTCGTCCGTCTGTCCCGTCTGTCTGTCTGTCTGTCGTCTTCTGTCTGTCTGTCTGTCTGTCTGTCTGTCTGTAGTCATAAACGTGAAATCCAGCATAATTTTGAACTACTGATTATGCACCCAAAATTTTTGCAGAGAGTTGCTTTTCACTTTCCCCCAAAGGGGACTTTTTTTTTTTTTAAATTTTAATTTTTAGGTTTTTTATGGATGAAAGGGGTTTCCATTAAAATCAATGGGAAAATGGGCAAAAAGAGAAAAATTTAAATATTCTAAAGGGGGTCTGGGGGTCTCCCCCAGAATACTTTTGGGACGCAATTTACGTATGTATACGTAAATTTGCGTAACGATTTACTATGTTGGGGCCTCGCTTTGGGGCGAGTCACTCGTATAATTATCGTTACACGGGAGGTGAAATGGGGTTTAAGTCCTCGCTTGGCTAACGAGTAGGGGGGGCTTAAAGGCTCGAAAAGTCCTGGAAGAAAGAAATGAATTAGTAGGTAATAATTTAAAATGTACTTACGGCCTGGGACAAAGGTCCCCCAACCCTGAAACCCTTTCGCACGCGCAACGCCGGACATGGGGGGGAAAGGGGGACCTAAAGGGGTTTGGACAATGGGAAGAACGAGACAAAATTTGGCCGAAAGATAATAAATTGTATTAATCAAATTTAATTTAAAAGGCGATGGCCGAAAATAGAATTGATTATAATGGATTAATTTAAATGAACGGAAACAAAAATAAATAAAAAATAATAAACAAAATGAAAACCGAAAACCTAAAACACAAAACACAACACACACACGTAAAAAACACGATGTGAAATCAGGAACACACACAATCCGATTTCTTAGTGATTGAAGGGGGGGGTGGGGACCCGCCACGGGCCCATGGCCGGACGCTAGGTGGGGAAAATCAACCTTCCTGGTCGCGAGTTGGAAAGCGAACTCTTTTCATTTTCAAAGAGCCCAGTTCCACTCTATTCCAAGTCACCAGCCCTGGCCCAAAAAAGCTGAAAACTGCATTTTCTGGAGTCGGGTGTTCGCCGGGGCAACCGGCACAGTCGCTACGCTGAGGCTTGAACTTGACGCGAATCACTCTTTGCAGCGTTGCGGGATTTCTTATTGCGTGGAGCTTACTCACAACCCAACATTCGCTCTTGTAAGCTCAGCCTTCGTTTGGGCAACGCTGCCTCTATGAGTAAGACGCTGACCCGCGCCGCCCCCCTCGCTGTTAGCGTGCGATAAACGCACCAATTGACCCGACGAACCTCCGTCTCCACTTAACTTATGAATTTACATGTATTTCCAAAATCTCTAAAATCATGTATCACAACAATACTTAAGGGGGGTCTGGGGTCCCCCCCAGAATTCTTAAAGGGGATCTGGGGGCCCCCCCGTAAAAATGGAGGGAGAAAGTGTTCGTAGGGTGTTCTCTACAGTTTATTTTTTTTTTTTTTTGGTGGGGGAAAGAAGGTCTTATATTGCCACAAAATTGCGAGAAATCATCAAATGTGGGGATCCTTGGAAAAATATCCTCCACACATAATGAACAGTGCACAGTATATTATGGAGGATATATTTCAGGATTTAAGTATGGATGATTACATGTAATCTGAAAAAAAATGTGATATTTAAAGAATGTCAGCTGAGGCAACACTGATTGTGAGTTGTGCTCACAATCTATCTCTGTAAGGCAGAGAAGTTGCGCAACAATAATTTTAAACGCTTTCACATTTTCACAACAACAAGAAACAACAGAAAACAGCATCGCTCACACTGAGCTCAACATTTTTATGACATTTCGTTTTGTGGCATTCCAAGATGTCCGTAGGCAGGAATTTTTCTCTCTTTCCCTCTCTCTCTCCCTCCCTCTATCTTCCTCTCTCCCTCTCTCTCTCTCTCTCTCTCTCTCTCCTCTCTCTCTCTCTCTCTCTCTCCCCTCTCTCTCTTCTCCTCCCTCTCTCTCTCCTCTCTCTCTTCTTCTCTCTCCCTCTCCTCTTCCCCTCTCTCTCTTTCTCTCTCTCTCTTTCTCTCCCTCTCTCCCCCTATATCCCTCTCTCCACCTCTCTCCACCTCTCTCCACCTCTCTCCACCTCTCTCCACCTTTCTCCACCTCTCACCACCTCTCTCTCTCTCTCTCTCTCTCTCCCTCTCTCCCCCTCTCCCCCTCTCACCCTCTATCCCTCTCTCCATCTCCCCCCCTCTCTCTCTCCCTCTCTCTCCCTCTATCCCTCTCTCCCTCTATCCCTCTCTCCCTCTCTCCCTCTCTCCCTTAGTTTGTATTTTCAGCTATAACTTCTCCCTCTTTCTCTCTCTTTCGATATGATTGGTTAATGGTCATATCATAGAATACTACTATGGAGCTGTTGCAAACTTTTGCTACAGGCTTATTGATAGATGATAATGGGGTAATACCCTATAAAAATAACGATTAGCGCACTAAAAAATCACGAAATCCACTCCTAAACTCACAAAATGCTTTTAAACGCGAGACCGTAATGGCGGCCGGAGGCCGCGGTTTGCATTGGGTTTCCCTATCTTCAATCAGCGCCATCTACAGGAGGTAGTCTCGCAACACCACACAAGAAGAAGAAGAAGCACACAATTGCCATAAGAAAACCGCGGCCTCCGGCCGCCATTACGGTCTCGCGTTTAAAAGCATTTTGTGAGTTTAGGAGTGGATTTCGTGATTTTTTAGTGCGCTAATCGTTATTTTTACAGGGTATTACCCCATAATCAACTATCAATAAGCCTGTAGCAAAAGTTTGCAACAGCTCCATTGTAGTATTCTGTGGTTATATTATCAAGTTTTCAATTCTTCTTTTTGTAATTTTACTATTAATTTATTTCTTAATTTAATTTTGTAGCCTTTTTTTTACCCAGTTTTGTACCATATTGGTACCTCTTTTTCACCAATGTACAATGTACATGCTTTTTTACCTTGTTCATTTACTTTTCCGTTTAATTTCTTAAGTGTACTCTATATAGTATTAATTTAATTATTAGTTTTGCTTGGCGGTAGGTTAAATGTAAGAGAGGGCCTCTGGGCCCTAATTTTTGCCTATTGTTGAGTATTATTTATTCTTTTTCATTTTTATTTTTATTTCTTTAAGTTAATTGTGTTAAATAATTTGTTGCAATAAAAAAGCGTATCATCATCATCATCTCTCCATCTCTCCCTCTCTCCCTCTCTCCCTCTCTCCCTCTCTCCCTCTCTCCCTCTCTCCCTCTCTCCCTCTCTCCCTCTCTCCCTCTCTCCCTCTCTCCCTCTCTCCCTCTCTCCCTCTCTCCCTCTCTCCCTCTCTCCCTCTCTCCCTCTCTCCCTCTCTCCCTCTCTCCCTCTCTCCCTCTCTCCCTCTCTCCCTCTCTCTCTCTCTCCCTCTTTCCCTCTCTCTTTGTCCATTTGAACGCATGAGTTAGAAAAAGATGAAGATAGGGGGCTTTCAAAAGACTTTAAGCCCTCTTTCTGTCCTTTTCTTATACAGGGTGTTTTTTTTATCTCCCCCCCCCCCTGGTTTTTTTCCTTGCTAATTGGGATAAAATGTTGCGGTTTGGACTATTCTTCATCATTTTGGCTGAATTTTCTTTTTTTGGGGTCGAAATCCCCCAAGCCCCCCTAGGGGGGCCCCCAGGGGGGCTATCTCAAAAATTTCAAATGGCAACCCCTATCTTGTGATACATCGTTCGAAAGGGCATAAAATTCTAAGACTTTTGGCGCAAACCGGAAGTTGATATCATTTTTTGTTTTCGATATATCGAATTTCAAAAGTCGATCTGGACCCATTTTCAAAAAATCATTACTCCACTTTGGAAAGTCGGAATTAAAAAAACTATGGGTCCAAAATACTCTAAAGAGCAAGTACTTTTCAGATAACGAAATGATTTTGACATAAAATTAGTCCAAATTTGATTTTAGAGCCCCAATTTTTTTTTAAAAAATTTTGCCCCTAAAAGGGGCTATCTTGAAAATTCCCTTCCACTGCCCTTATTGAATGATACGTCGATCAAAAAAGCATTAAAAACTGAACATTTTGGCGCAATCCGGATATCGATATCGTTTTCCGTATTCGAGATATCGAATTTTGAAGATAGGCGAAAATTGAACTTTTAATATTCGATATCTCGAATACGGAAAACGATATCGATATCCAGATTGCGCCAAAATGTTCAGTTTTTTATGCTTTTTTGATCGACGTATCATTCAATAAGGGCCGTGGAAGGGAATTTTCAAGATAGCCCCTTTTAGGGGCAAATTTTTTTAAAAAAAAAATTGGGGCTCTAAAATCAAATTTGGACTAATTTTATGTCAAAATCATTTCGTTATCTGAAAAGTACTTGCTCTTTAGAGTATTTTGGACCCATAGTTTTTTTAATTCCGACTTTCCAAAGTGGAGTAATGATTTTTTGAAAATGGGTCCAGATCGACTTTTGAAATTCGATATATCGAAAACAAAAAATGATATCAACTTCCGGTTTGCGCCAAAAGTCTTAGAATTTTATGCCCTTTCGAACGATGTATCACAAGATAGGGGTTGCCATTTGAAATTTTTGAGATAGCCCCCCTGGGGGCCCCCCTAGGGGGGCTTGGGGGGTTTCGACCCCAAAAAAAGAAAATTCAGCCAAAATGATGAAGAATAGTCCAAACCGCAACATTTTATCTCAATTAGCAAGGAAAAAAACCAGGGGGGGGGAGATAAAAAAAACACCCTGTACATGCAGTTAAAGGGGCAAAGAGAGAGAGAGAAACACCGCAATATCTGGCAACACACGTCTGAAGCGCCTATCTCGATTTACAGCTCTTCGTCCTCTCAGTGGTGGCTCTTGCAATTCGGCAACCATGTTATCCCTTCATTTGATTGTATATAAAAAAATCGATTCAAAAGTGACCAGGAATCGATCGTAAAACATAGATTTAAATGGTGCAAAGGCATTGTTGCCAAATGGCACGAGCCGCCGTACTGCGTCCTCCATTCCCCCATGCCGCATGAGTTTTAATTTATAAGAATATAAGCGCATTTATTTATCGAATCACCAGTGGCGTAATCTGAGGGGGAGAGGGGGTATGGCCTTTCTGTCCCTCCAATATGTGAGAGGGAGGATATCGTCTTGCCCCCCCCAAAATTTGATGAAAAAGGGGAGAAAAAAGAGGGATTGTGGTGGAGAGGGGGTGTGGCTTTTCTGTCCCTCTAATATTTGAGATGGGGAGGAGGATATCGTTTTTTCCTCCGAGAATTTAATGAAAAAGAGGAGAAAAAAAAGAAATGGGAAAAAAAAGGCGGAAAAACACACAAAAATAAAGAAAGGAATATTTACAAAAACCAGCAAGGAAAGAAACAGTGAATATAAATACACAGGACGGCAACTGTGCAATGAAAGCACAAAAGAATATCACCCAGGCTTTCCTCAATCGGTGGCATTGATGATTACTTTAAAAAACTTCCGGATATTTTACCGAATAATTTAACGACGATTCCACCGATTGAGCAAAGATTACAGATGTGAGTAATTTCGTGCATTACAGTCATACACTGATCTGAACTTTGTAATCTTTCCTCATCAACAGATGGAATCATCGATGAATGAAAAAAATGTCATTAATTATACACAAACTGCAGCACTATGGATTCAAAGGATCTAAGAAGTAATGGTTGGAGAACTTTTATTATTAGTTCACTTAGTAATTTTAACTCATTTTTTGCAAGAGTTAGTAGTAGTATGCATTTTTCTTGCTATCATACAGAGCAGCGACACATTCTTTGATCATTTTAAATAATTAAATCAGCCCCTTTAGATTTCCCTAAAGGCTCCCTGAAGGAGCCCTCTCCTCGTCTCCTAACCCATCATCTTTTCATTTTAATTAAAATATACGAGCGTTGGAATAGATCGGGCGTAAAAAAACAAAACCGCGCGACATTGAATTCTGGACTCCTCATTTTTCGACGCTCGTACGTTTTGGACGAAATATTTTTGTTTTTTTTGTTTTTGTTTTTGTTTTTTGTTTTTGTTTTTGTTTTTTTTTTTTTTTTTACATGACCCAGGCCGTAAAAAATTAAACATTGCTTTTTGGGACTTGAAATTTTTGGACGTATCATCAGTGCATCAATTTTTTGCGATGGCGGACATGAAAGAATGGAAATTTTGCTGAATCACCTACCTCACTTTAAGGTGGATCCTCAGCGTTTAGTTCCATATTCTGCCACCAGAAAAAAATTCGTTCTTTAAATGGAAAAAAATAATGTTAAACGCAAAAGAATGAAAAAACGGGCTTCGATGGAGCCTCGGAAGCAATCTAAGGAACATTTTAGCACAAACCGTATGCTAAAATGATACGAAATAAGCGAGAAACTATTGAATTTCGTAAACCCCTTAATGGCGTCCAATATAGAATTGGACGCCATTTGGGGGTTTACGAAATTCAATAGTTTCTCGCTATTTCGTAACATTTCAGCATACGGTTGTACTAAATGTTCCTTAGATTGCTTCCGAGGCTCCATCGAAGCCCTTTTTTTCATTTTTTTGCGTTTACCATTATTTTTTTCCATTTAAAGATCGTATTTTTCTCTGGTGGCAGAATATGGAACTAAACGCTGAGGATCCACCTTAATGGATATCCGTCTGGAACACTCGTAGATTCTTCGTAGATACCTACTCGCAAATGCTTATATGAATACATATTTCAGAGATCCTTTTTTCAACGGAAAGGCCAACGAATATAGAACATTGATAAAAGTCGCGGTATCATTTCACGAGAAAAAGCTAAATTCATCACGAATATTAATAAAACGTAGTGGGGAACTAAAAAATTGAAACTCTCACTTTCAGAGGCGGCTACAATCAACAAGTTGCCTCACTCAAACGTGCACGATAGTTGACTGATGAGTTGTCGCCTCGCTCCTCGACGCGACGCTCGACTCGTAGATATTGCCTGTGTTGCCAGATTGGAGTGAAAAAACCGTACGCTTTACATTGATTTAAATGAGGGGATGATACGGCCTTTTACCCTCGATCTGGCAACACTGGGTATTGCCGAAGTTTTTTTCGGTGACGCGGAGAAGGATAGCAAGCGCCCGCGTCGAGCCGTGCCGCCGCACGCGCCGCGCCGCTCAGTGGAGCAAGTCAATGGAAAATACCAAACAAAGCGTGGCTACTTATACGCGTACACGCTTATCTTTGTTAATACACAACGTAGACGTTTCAATGTGGTTTCATTGTTTTTGGGTCATTCTACCGTAAAGTGGACATGATATGCAAAAATTGAAATTTAAAAACTAGTGCCTGGCAGTCTTGCTTATTTGCATTAAAATGCAACCAGAGGCGAAAATATTATCTAAATCTAAAGGTCAAACGTGTAGATGTTACAGCAGGTTTGATGTGTATTTTCAATGACGAAATCGCACGCGTCCTACCCGTTACAAAACCATAGCTGTCCCACCCGTTACGCTACTTTTTAATTATTTTAGAGAAAAATAATTTAGTAAATGTAAAAACTTTATGTAGGATCAAAGCTTATACCCTCACCTTTAACATATATTTTTTCTAAATTTTTTTCTCTTCAAAACTCACAGAGTTTCCACTGTTTCTGAAGTGATTCAAAAATCTTGTCCATTTTCTGTCCCACCCGTTATTTTGCTCTTTTCTCAGCTTCGGATACGCTTTTTTTAAATTTTGAAAATCCTATGAATATCTAGAAGTTAAGACCTTTCTGTTGGAAGGATAGTTTTTTCATTTAAATTATTAAAAAGTTGAAAAAAATTTCCTCAAAGTCGTCTGAATGTCCCACCCGTTACAAAATAATGACCCTTTTACTGTAAAATTTCCTACCAAAATCAACCTCCACAGTTTTTTTTTTTTTTTTTTTTTTTTTTTTTTTTTTTTTTTTTTTTACTGTAAAAATACAAAAAAGACGTGTTCCATTAAGGATTATATTTCCTGCCCCCTTAGGCTTTTGGTCAAAAATTAAAAGTCTGAAAAAGTAAACAAAAAAACAAAAAAAAACAAAAAACAAAAAAAATGTGGATTAGGTTTGCTTGTAGGTCTAACTGCACAAAAAACATCAATGAAATGGATGTTAATAATTGGTTTGTAGGTACAGTCGGTGAATCAAATAATTGTCAGTCGACGCCTTGGATTTGGCTCAGGTAGGCCATGCACCTGCAATGCTTGAATTCATTGTGGTTAGTGATGCAGGTTGTCTACCCTCACCAAAATCCAAGGAGTCAACTGGCATTATTTAACTCGTTGACTGATCACCCGATTCGTGTCTGAATATGACTAGTTCAGCGATTTTTCACTAAAATGGTGGAAGTTTATGAGTGAGCACTAGAGAGTGACACAGCTTAGCATTAATGACAAATGGGGCTGTTGCTTATTACTTATGCTGTAAGCAATTCAACAGTCATTTCTGATGTAAAAACCTCTAAAAATAACGATGGCGGCAGCATTAAAAACTTCTGAAATGCACTCCTAAACCCAATAAACACTTTTATTTGCGCGAGCGTAATGGTGGCTAAGGGCAGTAATGATGGGAGATTCCCATCTAACAATACTGTAACTCCATCAAGAAGTGACCAATAAGCGACGACTTTCATTTGACACTGGTGTCACTAGATGTCACGGTACCATTCATTGGATGTGGATTGTGGATCGGATCACTTCTCTGATGATTAATTACTCCGTAAATCATCCTTGTCAGCATGGATAGATAGAGTGACGAAATTACGATCGGAATCTCCCATTATTACTGCCCTACGCCACCATTACACTCGCACAAATAAAAGCGTTTATTCAGTTCAGGATTGAATTTGGGAAGTTTTTGGAGCTGCCATTGTTATTTTCGGAGGTTCTTACACCAGAATCGACTGCTAAATCGCTTATAGCAAAAATGTGCAACCACTAGTGGATCCAAGTTATTGTCCTTCTCTCTCTTTTCCTATCAGAATGCATGTTTTAGAAAAGAATAGAAAAGGGGGCGAAAATCACGTGACTGCCCTGGTAAAAATGTTCCATGAACTCTGTTCCAAAAATCGCCTTGATTTCCATGTAAATTAGGTTGATTTCCGTGTGATTTTACACGGAAATCACAGTGATTTCCATACGTCCACATGGAAAATTGGAACGAAGTACAAGTACATGGAACATTTTTACTAGGGTGCCCCTAATCTGTCTTTTTCTATCAAACGTGTTCTAATGGGAGAAAGAGAGAGAAGGATAGATTCTTGGATCCGCCAGTGTGTGCAACAGCCCCATTAGCATTTGTATAGTCATACAGGGTGAGCCAGAGCACTCGTACCAGGCATTTTTCTCGAAAATCACTGAACCAAATGATTTGAAACAAAAAAGTCAGATAGGGAATTGACCCCAAATTTTTCATTTTTGATATTTTCAAAAGCCCCGACAGCCCCTTGGGGCTTATTGGGGGGGGGGGGGGGGGGGGGGGGGGGGGGTTTCAAACACATTTGTCAAGTTTTCTTGAAAAAGTCTCCAATAAAGGTATTAAAATTAGTTTACAATCTTAAAGGAGAGACAATTGCTGACATTTTCGCTCCCCTCAATATTTTCCAAAAAACCCCAATTTTTTGAGTTATGGGGGATTTTTGAAAATTTTTTGAATCGGCCTTTTTGGCCACCCTGTTGAGAATTTTTCAAAAATAATTACAGATTCTGAAAGAACAGATCAAGACCTTTCGATTGATGTGCCACATCTTACCTTAAAGTTGAAAAATAAGGTGTTTTTTGCCGCATCAAAATTTGGGGCTTCACCGCTTCAATTGCAGAATTGTCGCGATTCCATAGTTTGAGCCAATTGAAGCCCCAAAATTTTGATTTGGCAAAAAATACCTTATTTTTCAACTTTAAGGTAAGATGTGGCACATCAATCGAAAGGTCTTGATCTGTTCTTTCAGAATTTGTAATTATTTTTGAAAAATTCTCAACAGGGTGGCCAAAGAGGCCGATTCAATTAATTTCAAAAATCCCCCATAACTCAAAAAATTGGGGTTTTTTTGGAAAATATTGAGGGGAGCGAAAATGTCAGCAATTGCCTCTACTTTAAGATTGTAAACTAATTTTTCTACTTTTATTGAGATTTCTTCGAGAAAACTTGACAAATGTGTTTGAACCCCCCCCCCCAAATACGCCCCAAGGGGCTGTCGGGGGCTTTTAAAAATATCAAAAATGAAAAATTTGGGGTCAATTCCCTATCTGACTTTTTTGCTTCAAATCATTTGGTTCAGTAGTTTTCGAGAAAAATGCCTGGTACGGGTGCTCTGGCTCACCCTGTGCATTCCATGACCGACCCCTCCCATTGACCCTTTCCACTGTGCGTCAAATCTTCCTTGCACCTCCTGCAGGCATGTCCCCAAAAGTGGAGAGGTCTGTTTTCTCTGGTCGGTCTCACTCAAGCCTCAGCTCGCAGTGTTGCCAGATCCGCCTAGTCGAGGGCTGTAAATGTAAAAGCAGCGTCTGTCTACGCCGCGCCGCGCTTTTAGAGCAATACCAATCTAGAGGCTTTGTAAGACAAGCGTTTTAAGCCTGGGACCAAATAATGTTAGGTCCCGAGCATTGAATTGCGTGCATCTTGCGTGCGGTTTAGACCAATCAGAGAGCTTACGCACGGTCACATGACCGTGCGTAAGTTACGCTCGGGACCGAACATTATTTGGTCCCAGGTTTCCAATGAGACGCAAGGCCTTGCGCACCGTAGCGTTGCGTTCCTTGCGTTTGGTAGGTTTGCGACGAAGGACGAAAAGCGTTCCCAATGAACGCAAGCATCGACCAATCAGCATCAAGGATTTCAAAGGGCGTGCGTCGAAACACTCAAAATGGAGTCGGTTTGTTTACATTTTAACTTTCGACTGCGTTAGTGAGGTTAGGTTAGTTTCGAATGACAACAGCGCGTTTTCTCACTTTTACTTTGCATGTTTTTATTTTCGTATTGTCTCAAAAGTTATTATTTGGTTATACACCAGCAAGATTCTCAAATCGCAATTGCGGTTTCAGCCGAATTCTGAGCGCTTTTTCTTCTTCACTTGTTGCATTTGTTGATTCGGGACTCATCAAACGCTCACCCGACAAGCAGCGGCCAGCGAAATCCGTCTAGCTCCTTGCACAGCGACGCAAGAGTTGAAAAATGTTCAACTCGGCCGCGTCGTTGCGTTCCGACGCAAAGGTTTTGCGTAGCATTGGGAACGATCCCATTTGATCGCGTGTATTTCAACTTCGTAGCGTTGCGTCGTTGCGTAGTTTTGCGTCTCATTGGAAACCAGGCTTTAGGCAGCACGGAGGCAACCATGTTGGAAATCAAGCCCTTGCGGGTAATTTTCACACAGGGTCGGTATTAGAATCGATTAAAAAATATTTGTTAACCTTTAAAAGAGAGAAAAAAAAAAAAAAAGTCACCAATCCATTTGAAATTGGTCTTTATTAGAGTCCCTATCAATGAAAGAGTCTCGCCATACGAGGTTCCATCTCTGATTGTTTACATCTTCATGGAACCATTCCCTGCCGCCCAGCTTTGAGGAAACTTTCGGCATTTTTAGGTCGTACTGATGAAATTATCTATTTAAATCGATGAAAGTAAGTTAAGAACAAAATAAAATTCACGAATTGCTCCGCACTGTAAATTAAAACAGATAGTGCATGAAGCTAACGGTAATTGAAGGTTAGGTTGACCTAACAAAGATTACTTACACACGAATACATATATGCATAAGTACATAATCTTTGGCGGGAAGATCGTTGGATAAAAATGTAAACAAGAGGCGCGCCTCAAGGCTCCTCAGACTCCTTCTTCTTCCTCACTGCTGTTCACGTGTCTCGACTCTTTCATAGATAGGGACTCTAGTCTTAATGTAAGAAAGTGCAAGTGTTTTTTTTTTTGGACACAACAATCGATATAACTTTTTTTTTTTTTTTTTTTTTTTTTTTTTTTAAGGAATTTGCACGATAAAAAAACTGACACATGACAGGAACAAGCAAAACTTTATCACCAGGATCAATATTGTACTGTAGGTAATTCTGTGTCCAGATAGCCACTCTAAAACACTTGCTCACTAGCACTTCGTTTATAACCAATTTCAAATGTATTTTTTTTTTTTTTTAATTTAAAGGTTGAAAAAGTGAGGCAAACAAACCGAGCCTATTGAAATGGTATGGGTGCCGCGTCCATTTGGCAACGCCGCGAGTAGATACCTTGGCTACTCGCGGAAGCTGTACTTACTTTGGGCATTCGTGCACGCACGTCATAGCGTCTTGGATTTCGGAAGGTTTGTTTGGAAAATCGCGTAAGTAGCGTGAGGTCAGTGGACGCGATTAGCGTTTCCGATCATCCGAAGTTTGAGAAGTTATATACCGGGGGGTTTTTCGTCGCCTCGGGGCCTTTTTAGAGTGACACTGCGGTGTACAGGTCAGAAGTTAAGCGCTGCGGTGCAATAGAGATTGTTAGGTATAGGTTAGGTGTAAGCGCTGCGGTGCATTTAAGATAACGTCTTGATTATTAGGTATAAGTTAGGTGTACGCGCTGCGGTGCATTTAGTGATTGTTAGAGATAAGTTGAGTTTAAATATACAAATTCTGATATTAATCGACGAAGTGCGTTTGAGAGTCAATCAATTACCATACAAATCCCAACAAGAACACCCCGGGGAGACTACACTATGTAAAAATGTCCATAAGATATTTCCATCATGTCTATCTCCCTGGAGTTTCAAGATCACGTCCCACAAATTCTCTCTATCGCAAGCTCGTTATTGCGGGGCCGTTGACAGTTTTTGTTGGCAACACCGTTTCTGTTTTTTTTTTATATATATACTCTTATATATACTCTTTTTATATATACTTTTTATATATAATCCTCTTGATATGGAGTAGTGGACTAATATCGGTGCAGTGGTGGGGGTTTATTACTATTTCAAGAGTAGAGGAATCCGTGCGTGCGGCTGCGTTGCCGCACTATAGTGGATCCAGGAAATTGTCCTTCCCTCTCTTTCCGCATAAGATTGCGTGCGTTTAGAAAAGGATAGACGAGAGGGAGAAAGTCACGTGACTGCCCCCAAAATCTCTCCTTTTCTAACATACGCGTTCTAATGGGGAAAAGAGTGAGAGAAGGACGGATTTCTGGATCCGCCGATGCGTTGACGTTGTCGATTCTCTATAGCGCCCAGTGCTGCCAGATTTGGCAATAAAGATGTATAAATTTCCCATGTAAAGAATTATTTTAACCCTTTCAGTCATGAATTATGATAGATGAGTCACTGTAATCTGAAACCTATACCATTAAATTGAACGAACTTTTCTCATATGATTTCATGTGTGAGTCAATTTTTCCGAATTTCCATAAGGCTCCATGTAAAATGTCGTCCCTTATAATGGACACTGTGACGGAAAGGGTTAAAATAACGAAAAAGGTCGACGTTTTGAGGGTGCAATGCCTTGAATCGATATTTTACATGGGTTTGAATGGACGGTTACTATGTGACGGAAATGGTTAATACAACTATCCCGGTGAAAGAATTTGGCTTGTTTCTGTTGAGTGTCAGTTTCTTTATCATATGAATCCTTAACTCCCAAAGAGACAGCTCCTCAAACGCACTTGCACTTTCGTTTAAGGTGATTCCATGTCACGTGACCAAGGTGATCGATTAGTCGATCGATTAATGGTCATTTACCGGATTTTATGGGATTTTTTTTTGTCAAAGGATCATCAGCACCTGTAGGTAGATCTATCAAAGATATCTGCTAAATTTGGATGCTTGAATCCGCAAAATAAGGACGCGCGTAATTATGGAAATTCGCACAATCGCTGCTCGATCTCTCGTATCGCACTTCGATTAATCGAATTCCCATAATTACGTCCTTATTTTGGATTCAAGCATCCAAATTTAGCAGATATCTTTGAAAGATCTATACCAGCAGCGGCTCGTGCAATGTGGCAACAATGGATTTCCTCCATTTAAAACTGTGTAAAATAATCGATACTAGGTGAGGTGCTGCGCCTCACCTAGTATCGATCTTTGTGCATACGTTTAAATGGTAAAAGTGCCCGGTTGCCAGATTGCACGAGCCGCCACTGATCTACACCTACAGGTGCTGATGATCCTCGTCTTCAAAAAATTCCATAAAATCCGGTAAATGACCATTAATCGATCGTCGCCTTACCTCCACCAGCCGCCAATGCAGTGGCGTAGCTATAGGCCCCGCTGACCCCGCCGGGCGGGGGGGCGCAACGCATCGGGGGGCGCAAAAGTTGTGAGAAGCGAAAGAGGAAGAGCAAAAAGGAGAAAAGGGAAGGAAAACGGGGGAAAAAAGTAAAGGGAAAGGGAAAAAAGGAAAGGAAAAGGAGAAAAGGAAAGAAAAGAGAACAGATTGAGAAAAATAGAAGCTAAGAATTGTAGGGAGAAAGCAATGTAAAGGCTCTAAGTGCTCCTGCCAAAATTCACGTTCACAAAGTTCGGAGCTTTTAAAAGTAATTTTTTTACATTAATTGCCAATAATTTTTAAAGAAAGGATTTTTTCCGACAAAGGCTCCGACTTGTACGGGTGCGGGGGGGGGGGGGGGGGGGGGGGTGTTCCACCGAAGCGGCCAATTTTTCCTTAAACAAGAGGGGCACAGCATTCGAATCGGCAGGGGGGGCGCTTGCTCAGCTAGCTACGCTACTGCGCCAATGCACTATGGTTTGAAATCATCAAAAATTGGCCAAAAGTCAGAAAGTAAATTTTTCATAAATTCGTCACTTATAAACTTTTAGCTTCAATTTTATGCACATAGAACACTTTGAACACGTAATTTAAACTTGGAAATGACATAGACGGGTTTTTAAGAGTAAGCGTAAAAAACTAGAAAAAGATTATTTTTGATGCCTTTTTTTCGCCGAGTTTTGGCCACTTTTTTCTGATCTCAGACCATAGTGCAATGGCTTTAAGGTGATTCCAGGCGAAACTTTTCAGACTCCAGATTTCAATCCTATAGATAGCGCCAAAAGTCGGCTTTGGGAAAAGTCGTAGTTTTCGTTTTAACCTGAAACCATATATAAAATGCAAAATCCAATAAAATCAGCACCCGCAAAATTTTTTATGGATTTTTTAAGCTCAAAAGGCGCAAAATTGGTTGAGAATTAAAGCCGCAAATTATGAAATTAATGTCGCTAGAAGCTGATAGTGAGAGTGAGTGCGAGTGATAATACGTCTATCTGTCTCACTTGCACTCATTGAGGCTTATGGGAATTTTCATCTTTCATAGTTTCCGGCTTTATTTTTTAGTGTTTCATTTTGAAACTTTCAGGGGATCTTCCTGAAGTATGTTCGCAGGTGATGACAGTCCTTAAATTTATGTTTTTTACTTCAATTCGTAAATTTTAGCCAAAAACTGTTGACTTTTTGAGCTGCGCGACGTGGTGTCTACGGTTGGATCTAATCGACCCTCAAATCATTTAATTAAAAAAAACTTACGTTGAGTCAAATGAGAAAATGTAATGTAGCCATTGTACATGGTTTGAGCGCCGCACAGTGGCGCACGAGTGAATGGGAGGGATCGGACATCATGTCCGGGACATGGGATTGATGACTAAAAATGCAAATTTGAATGTTTTTACACTCAAAATACAAACTATGAAGGGTGATATTCTTGTAAGAAATTTTACAATAAAACCAATGAAACTACGTTGAAACTTCTGTGTTACGTATTAACAAGAATCTATACAAAGGCCCAATTCTATAGTATCCCTTCATCAGATGGCTCGATATTTTTCATTGGTTTCAATGGAACAAATGCAACGTTGCCAGCCTGGACCTTTCACCGCGGCAAAATGGTATAACAAAGAAGGTACCGATGTTCTTCGCCATTAAATAAACGTGAGGCTCTCTGCCCATGTAGCATTTTTCAATCTAAATTTTGCGATTTATGGCAACGAAAAAGCAATTAAATGGCAATTTTTTAACAACGTATGGATGATTCTCCACCCTCAAGTTGCAACTTTTGACAAAAACTGATCTCACGAATAATTCAAATAAGGGGTGAAACCAACTCTATATAGTGGGACATCTAGGGAGGCCACCGATCAGTGGCGTAGCATGCAATTTGGCAACGTTGCAGTACATCCATTTAAACCCATGAAACATATCAAACTATTGGGTGTTCGACGAACACCTTCGAAGTCGACCTTTTAAATGGGTTGAAATGGACAAACTGCAACATTGGCAAATTGTACGCTACGCCGCGCCGCGCCGCGCCGCACAGTGTGGGATATGCCCGATCTAGCTAGAAAAAAGTCGAAAAATCAAGTTGCTTAAAATTGTTCGAAAATGGATGAAAATGATAGGTGAGGGTATGCTGATCACGAATATATATATTGTTTATACATTTTCTTCGATCCGATTAGTGTAAAACAGCTTGAACATTGGCTTCCGCCATAGTTTGGTTACGACATTTCCTACGATCATTTTCTTAGCCTTAGATTTGATGCTATTTTAAGTATACGTGTTACAGTTTCGGAAAAAGTGTTGGTTGCATGTTGTAGAGGATGGTCTGCTGATCATTTTGCACCCTATTTTATTTACTCAATGTCCTTTCTAATGGTTTTTTCAAAGCCTCGAATGAAACGTTCTCCAACTCCGCAAGTTTACGAAAATCGTGATCTTTATTGGACAATAACTAAATTTGGCGGCGTTTGGCGGAACTTTGGTTTACACTAGAGTTCCTATATTTAGAGAGTTAAGACAAGAGAAACCATGGGCGCCGCCATTGGATGCGATTTTGCACATTTGTTTACATTCTGAGGGCCGTTGTTGTGTTTTTTTTCCACTGCAAAGATTACAGTGCCGCTGAGTTTCTAATGATGTAATCTTTTACTGCTTTTGTGCATCGACATCCATTTACGCTTTGAAAGGTTCTTTTGGGATTTTTAGACATTCTTGAGGCGTTTCATGATTGAAATTTACAGATTCGTCGATATTTAACTCTTTATCCGTAAAATACTGTTGGTAAACAACTGCGATTGTAAACAAAAGTGCAAAATCGCATCCAATGGCGGCATCCGTAGAGCCTAAAACTCATCGACCAATCAGAAGTTGACTACCCTCTTGTCTTAACTCTCTAAATATAGGAACTCTAGTTTACACCACGTGAAAGCCCTCATTTTCAGAGGACAAATCCATGAAAACAGTAGCTGCCACAAGGTGCCCCCACGAAAATAAGATCAATTTGAAAAGTGAGAATCGCCAGTTCAGACCACACTTTGAAGTGCTTGTGAGAGCTCGTCGCGCCACGTGCTGCGCAATTTCTGTACTCGCTTACTTGTATGAATGGAAACTCATCCACCTTCAATCCGCCTCGGTGGCTCAGTCGGTTGCGGTGTCACTCATTGACCGAAAGTTTTGCAGTTCGAATCCCGGGCAGTCAGCAATTTTTTTCTTCCTTTTTTTATTATTCCGGGCATTTTTTTAAAGGACCAATTCATTTAATGTGAACGTTTCATTAATTAGCGTTGTTGAAAACTGATCCCCTGTTTTTTAGAGGAATAATTTTTTTTTTTCATTATTATTCTTTTTTATAAAATTATTTTGACAGTTTTTGGGCTTTTAGAGCTCTTGACATTAAAATTCATAAAATCTGACTTCAGATTCGTGATCAGCGACCCTTTAAACCCCCCTAATAACACTTATCGCGGAAGAAAGTCATTGGTCGGACTTTTTTCTCGCTAGATCGGTCAAATCCCACACAGTGCGCCGCGCCGCACCACTGCCACCGATGTAGTCATAAGAAATTCATGGAGAAGGGTGCAATAAGTACATCCCGAGGGGGGAGGGGGTGGATATACTCTTGCCCCTGGCTGTATATTCTCCAGAGGGTGGTGTGATGACTGCCAATTTTTGGTAATTCCGTCGAACCATAGAATAATTTTTTTTCAATTTCGTTGGGAAACTGCCCAAATTCGGGAACTCTCGTTTCCGAGATTTCCCGAATTTGGGTGATTTCTCAAAGAAAGTCGACAACATTGGAGGCCCGAGCAGTTCGATTTTTGTCAAGTTTTTTTTCTCCTTTTCTAACAAGAATCGGACCAGCTCTGCCAGCCAACCTTAACTGATTAATTCTGTTTATTTATTTTTACGACTCTGTGGTCGTGGGAGCGGAGACGCTACCTGCGACCAGGCGCTGCGAGTAAATACCAAATCTCGGGGCGTGTCGGGGCGCGGGGATGATTCGGTGATTATCTGCACCCTCGCGACCACAGCAGTTATACAGATACAGGGCTTCGCACTCACACAATCTCAAGTAGATTTTTACGACTTTCCCGACAAGTGCACCGGGGCGGAATCGATGCGCAGCGATTCCTCCTCGGGGCAGGGGCCGTTTTTGATAACTTTTGTCACTAAGCATGTAAAAGACATTTTTCCCATTTTTTTTTTCTTTTTTTTTCGGATTTTTTATTTTTTTGTCGTTTGGTCCGGGACTATCAAGTGACGAGCCTAGGACATTAAAATCGCCCAAGACTCGTTTCGAGGTGGGCTCGCGACCAAGCGTCCCCTGGATAATCCGAGGATATCTATCTATCTATATCTTCTATATCTATCTATCTATATATATTAATAAAATCGTTGAGGAAAAGTTTGTACAGCCTTTTACTCGAAAACTAACAAACCAATTTTTGCCAAAGTGTAGCGTAAGTGGCCTACATTTGCAAAAAAATACTTAGCCCATCGACTTATAAGAGGGGGCGCTCCTAGGCCCCTGAGAAAATGCCGAACCGTGTTAAATGTATATCTATATTTATCATAGAGTTTGAAAACAAGTTTGATCGCTCCTAATCTCGAGTTCTGTCTGGCCGATTTTGACCGTTCTTGCGCCAGAAGAAATCTTGAGTGGTCTATATTTGCACAAAACCTCGAAAATTGTCAGATTTACTCAGGGGAAACTCCACCCCCCCCGAAAAGATGCCGCCCCGTGTTAATTGTATATCTATATCTATCGTATTTTTGAAGGAAGTTTGTTCGCTCTTAATCTCGAGTTCTATCTAGTTGATTTTGATCATTAATTCTTGCACCGTAAGAAAGCTTCAGTGGTCTATATATATTTGCACAAAACCTCGAAAATTGCGTCAGATTTACCCAGGGGAAACTCCGAGCCCCCCGAAAAGATGCTGCCCCGTCTTAATTGTATATCTATATCTATCGTATTTTTGAAGGAAGTTTGTTCGCTATTAATCTCGAGTTCTATCTGGCCGATTATGACCGTTTTTGTACCATAAGAAAGCTTGAGTGGTCTATATTTGCACAAAATTTCGAAAATTGCAAATTTCACTCAGAGGACGCTCCAAGACCCCAAAAAGATAACATGATATGAGAGTAATTGGGAAAGAAAAGAGAAGGCATGAAGGGCGAAGGCCCAGTGGATAGAAAAAACTGATAAAAAAAAAAAAAACAAAAAAAAAACAAAAAAAAAAACAACAACAACAACAACAACAACAAAAAAAACCAAACAAAGATAAATAAATCGGATCAGGTGCTGTCGGATGATTTCAAAAGCTAGCAAATAAAAGGAAAGAGGAAAAAGTTTAAAAAGATAAATAAATTAGATCAGGTGCTGTCGGTTTGTTTTGAAAGTTCAAGATGCAAGTCAAAGATGAGCGACAGTCTGGGGGGACCAATAAACCTTACCTTTCCGTTTCTACATCATCTTCCGCGTGTCAAACGTAATGTTTATTGGTCCACCCAGACTGTCGCTCATCTTTGACTTGCATCTTGAACTTTCAAAACAAACCGACAGCACCTGATCTAATTTATTTATCTTTTTAAACTTTTTCCTCTTTCCTTTTATTTGCTAGCTTTTGAAATCATCCGACAGCACTGATCCGATTTATTTATCTTTGTTTGGTTTTTTTTGTTGTTTTTTTTTTTTTTTTTGTTTTGTTTTTTTTTTTTTTTTTCAGTTTTCGGAGCGACAGCATCTGATGAGAAAGTTTTTTTACAATTTTTGGTTTTTTTGCTTGTTTGTTGTTTTTTTTTTGCTTGTTTGTTTTTTGTTTTGTTTTGTTTTTTTTTCAGTATTTTGGGTTTTTTTTTTTTTTTTTAATCAATTTTAGGAGCGACAGCACCTGATGAGAAAGTTTTTTCAAAAGTTTTTGATTGTTTGTTTGTCTTGTTTTGTTTGTTATGTTTTTTTATTTGTTTGTTTTCTATTTGTTTTATTTGTTTCTCTTGCTTTGTTTGTTTGTTTGTTTGCTTCATTCTTTGTTTTCGTTTTATTTGTTGTGCTTGTATGTTTTTTATTTATAGTTTGTTTGTTTGTTTGATTTTTATGGGTTTTCTTTGTTTGTTTTGTTTTCAATTTTCGGCGCGACAGCATCTGATGGGAAAGTTTTTTCTCAATTTTGTTTTTAGTTTTGCTTCTTCGTTTGTTTGTTTGTTTGTTTGTTTGTTTGTTTGTTTTTTCGCTCTTCCAATTTCTTTTCCTATCATCTTGTTATGAACTTTTAGTTTTTACTTTCATTTTATTAATCTATTTGTCTAGTTTTGGAATTTAATTTCCATTTTTATTAATTTTTTAATCCTCTAATCAAATTAATTATGGTATAGTGATGTTCGAGGCCGGAAAATTTTTCAAATAGTATCACGCCAGAAGATTTTCTGCAATGGAACCGAATTACTGGTTGCGAGAAACCATCAAATTTAGATACTGATTGATTCGGTTTCACATGTTGGAATGGTTAGGGATGCGCGGATTTGATGGGCCCACCTCAATCAGCCCGCTAGAAGTTGGAAGAAGAACGGAGAGTTGGAGAGTGAGCTGTAAGCAAAGGGAGCGTTCTAGAATTCTCCAAGTAGCTTCCCCGCTAAACCGCTAAATTACCAAGTCGTTCTTTTATTCTCCGATTTCGTTTCTGATAACCCGGGGAAGCTCATCGGAGCGTTCTTGAACTCCGATGAAGTCCATCAGAATTCTTCCCCGGAGTACACCGGCTTTACCGGAGTTCTAACTCCGGTAAAGCCGATGAAAACAAACATGGAGGAAGTAAACAACCTATTTTCATGTATTCTTATGGGTGTTTTGGAGGTTATTGAAATGTAAACAGACATTTTTAGCAATAACACGCTGCGCCTGTGATCGTTCTTAAATTCATCGGAGAACCGATGAGCTTTATCAAAACATTATCGGCTTTACCGTAAACACTCCCCGGAAATTCTGATGCACTTTCCCGGTTTACCGGATCGGAGAATTCTAGAACGCTCCCAAAGCGAGGAGTGAGGAAGGGGGAAGGATGGTCGGTGAGTCAGTGAGTCGAGGAGTGGGGATGGACAGTCGGGAGTGGGGAAGCCGTGCAACGCCGAGATCGCGTTGCACGGCAAACTCACCGAAGGACTGAACTCGACAAACTGATGAAACGTAAAAACTAAAACCTCGATAACTTTCAAATTACTGGACCAAATCTTTCCAAATTTTTGGCAGTTCATCCTAAGGTAGTGACAAACGTTTCTGCAAAGTTTCGTGAAAATCGATTGATATTTACTACCACTTTTCGCGTGCACAAACTGAGCGTCACATACATACATACATACGTACGGACAGCGACGATAGCATAAGGTGCTTTGCTACGCGACAGCACCTAAAAAGGTCGATCCTTTGCGCTGAGTCCCGCGTTTTGACAGGGCAATAAAATCGTCAACCGAGGCAAGGATCCTCCAGCACTGACGCTCTATGATTGAAACCTCTCTTGGACTGTCGCGTCGGTGTTCGGGTCGGGTACGCCTTCACGGTATAATTTGGGGCTCTCCAAGTGAGTATCATTGAAGCGGCCTTTCCTATGCTGGTTGTACCTCGCCGCGCTGTCGCCTTTGTGCAGTCAATTTCTGTCATTTAATGCGAAAACCTCTCAAGTGGTATGAAATCTCTGCGGAGGAACGACGTTTTGCTATGCGTAGCAGATTTTTTTTTTTTTTTGCTAGCCGCTTTTCATCCCCCCCCCCCGCACCACCATGCCACTTACTTATACAGGGTGTAACCAAACTATATACCATACATTTCAGGGCGTATTCTAGAGGTGAAAATAAGACTTTTTATTCCTATAAACATGGGTCCGAAATTGTAGAGTTTTCGAGTTACAGTGTTGCAAAGTTTCCGAAAAACAAATTGAAAAAATTGTCATAACTCCCTCGAGAATTTTTTTTAATGCTCGTAAATAAGTACTCTGATGTAATTTTAGACGCTCTTGCCGACTTTGGCCGTGAAAAAGCTGTATGCACAAATTTGAGGGGGGTTTAGGGGGTTTTTCTTGATTTTTCTCACTTTTTTTTTGGCCAAATTATGCTTATACATGCTTTTGGTCTCATTAAATCCAAAAACGATTAGCATCATTCAAAAGGTCGTAAAAAATTTTCCTTTTTGGTCCTTACAAGTTTTCCATTCCGCAAACCATTTCCGAGAAAATCGTCCCTGAAGTTGCAGAGGTCGGCCATAATCGTCTTTTCTTTGATTTTATTCATTCTTGGCCTACCTCTGCAACTTCAGGGACGATTTTCTAGGAAATGGTTTGCGGAAAAACTTGTAAGGACCAAAAAGGAAACAATTTTACGACCTTTTGAATAATGCTAATCGTTTTTGGATTTAATGAGACCAAAAGCATGTATAAGCATAATTTGGCCAAAAAAAGTGAGAAAAATCAAGAAAAACCCCCTAAACCCCCCTCAAATTTGTGCATACAGCATTTTCACGGCCAAATTCGGCAAGAGCGTCTAAAATTACACCAGAGTACTTATTTACGAGCATTTAAAAAAATTCACGAGGGAGTTATGACAATTTTTTCAATTTGTTTTTCGGAAACTTTGCAACACTGTAACTCGAAAAGACTGCAATTTCGGACCCATGTTTACAGGAAAAAAAGTCTTATTTTTACCTCTAAAATACGCCCCGAAATTTATGGTATATAGTTTTGTTACACCCTGTATAGATTTCGTGTGCCCTCCGCTGGTGGCTGGTCCCCTTATTTCGCATCATTTGACCACTCATGGTTAGCTTCAACCAGGGGCGTCATTTCAGGTTCGGCTTGGGGAGGGGGGCACATAGAATTTTAAGACTTTTTGACGCAAACCGAAGGCCGATGTCGTTTTTTGTTTTTTATATTTCGAAGGTCAAAGTTTGATTTGGACCCGTTTAAAAAAAAAAAAAATCATTACTCCTCTTTGTTTTTTTTTTTTTTTTTTTATTAAAACAGTACTATTACATTTCTTAGTACTAAACTTACACCTACTATACATTTGAGTATATCTATGTGCTATTTATAACTTACACTAAATTTTTAAATTTTTTAACTTTTCCTGCTAGTCCAGCAACAGAATATCTTTGCTGGACTAGCAAGTAACACAAAATAAATATAGTTCTACTCCCGTTGGGTGTAGACTGTGTCTGAACAAACAAAAATAAAGATAAATAAATAATAAAATAAAATAAAATAAAATAACAAGTGAAAAAGGTAAGACAAATAAATAAATGAATAAAGAAACATAAATAAATAAATAAATAAATTATAAATAAATAAAGAAATAAATAAATAAATAAACAAACAAACAAACAAACAAACAAACAAACAAACAAACAAACAAACAAACATACAAATCAATTACTAAATAATCTAAATTTAAATTAAGTAATTAAATTGAGACATAACGTTTACATTTACATAAGTTCACAGTATATACAATTAACTATCTTACAGTTTATAACACCTAGCTGCCACTATACGCAGTACTTTTACTCATCGTAGCAACGGCAAAGTAACTCAAACGGTTTCCGCCGATTTAACCTTCTCACTGTCTCACTGTTATCCATCAGTTTTATCGCCTCTTCGTTGACATGACCCAAAACTCTCGCTTCGTATTTTTCCGCCACCTCTCTAATGTACTCTTTAACTGTTGGGATCCCTAACTCTTTGTGTATGTCCTTGTTCCTCATGTACCAAGGGGCCCCTAGAATCTGTCTCAGAATTTTGTTTTGTTCCGTTTGAATTAGTTTGACGTTGCTATCTTTGGCGCATCCCCAGAGCTGGCAACCATAAGCCCAGACTGGTCTAATTAGTTGTTTATATAACAAAACTTTATTGTGGATTGGAAGTCGGGAACCTCGCCCCAGCAGCCAATTCATTTTTCTAACTTTAATTTTAATCTCTTTAACTTTTTTTCGAATATGCTCTCCCCAGTTCAACTTGGAGTCTAGGTGGACCCCCAGATATCTTGATACCTCTGAATAGGGAATCACTTCCCCATTTAAATATATTGGAGAATATCCTACTTTTTATTGGTGAAAATTGTGTGGGCTGACTTAGAGCCGTTGAGCGTTGTACCCCACTTCCATGCCCACTTTCCCACTCTGTTCACTGTGAATTGAGTTTTCTCGTTTGCTTCAGTCAGAGTTTCACCAAGAGAGGCTATACCGGTGTCATCAGCAAAAGTCCCTATCATTGAGTTGTTATCACAAGGAATATCATGAGTAAAAAGATTGTACAGGTAGGGTCCCAAAACAGAACCTTGCGGAACCCCAGCCCTTATCATGCTGAAGTCTGAATAGGCACCGTTAAATCTAACTCTAAATGACCTACATTCTAAATAGGACCTTAAGATCAGGTAGTGGTTTTCAGGTAGAAATTTTTTTAAATTTTTATACAGCAGTCCCAGATGCCAAACCCTATCAAAAGCCTGGGCCACATCAAGGAATACTGCTGAGCAAACTTTTTTTTCCTCCAGCCCTTGTTCTATTTTATCTGTGAACCTATGAACTTGTTCAATTGTGGAATGTGAGGTCCTGAATCCAAATTGGTGGCTCGGGATTATTTTATTTTCCTCTATTAGCGGTGCAAGTCTTTTAAGTACAGCCTTTCAAAAAGTTTACTTATTGTTGAAAGAAGTGAGATGGGCCTATATGATGAGGCCAGTTCTAACGGTTTGCCAGCTTTGGGGATAACAATGACTTCTGCTACCTTCCAAGATTTGGGAATGTGACATAGGGTGAGAGCTGCATTAAATATCTTAACTAGTTTTGCTACTGCTTTCCCTGGAAGTTGTTTTAAAATCTCACCGGTGATCATGTCCATTCCGGGGGCTTTTTTGTTTTTTACCTTAAACCTAATTAGGTCCAAAAGCTCTGTCTGGCTACAAGGTTTAATTTCTACCGAAATATTCGGATCAAGGTCGACTAATTCGTGCAGCATCTTTCTCTCTCTCTCTTCTTCAACCATGGGTTTAAATATATCTTCTAAGTGTTTTCGAAAAACCTCTGCTTTATCCGATTCATTCTTCGCCCATTCACCCTCTCTATTCCTAATTGGGGGTGAGTGTGCTACAGTTCTTTTCAGGTATTTTGTGGCCTTCCAGAGTGCATAGTCTGTATCTTTCTTAGGCGTGGCCATTTTTAAAAATTCCTCAGTTTTGTCATTCTTGATTTTCCACATTTCACTGGTTAATTTGTTGGTAAGCCTATTCAACTCAGCTTTGTTTGACTCTGACCTAGTTTTCTGCCACTTACTTCGCGCTTTTCTCTTTTCTCTCAGGAGTGCTCTAATTTCTAATGGAATTTTAGGTGCCAGCTTAACAGTTTTAATTACCGGGGTGTTTTTCTTGGCTGCTTCTTGTATTTGTGTCACTATAAGTTCGGCTTCCAACTCTATTTTTTCTTTGTTGATAATTGGGGTATTCACAATGATCCTATCGTTAAGGTCTTTCCTAAATTTTTCCCAGTCCGTTTTGGCATTAGTGATACCCACCAGTCTGTTTCTTTTGATCGCCTCCATTCCCAGGCTAAAAGATATAGGAGAGTGATCAGAGGATAACTCCTTTGGAATTTCATTAAGCTCTATTTCCACGGAGTTCATCGATATATTCCTCGTAATGAAGAAATCCACCACGTCCGGTTTCTTATTTTTATCTGTAGGCCAATATGTAGGACTTCCTGAGGAAATGAAGTCACCTTTTAGTGTTTGAACAGCCGCATTCAGTTCTCGACCCCTTTGTGAGAGTTAATCTGGACCCCCATCTTACGTGTTTTGCATTCCAGTCTCCACCTGCAATGAATCTATTGCCAAGGGCCGTGAAAAAGCTAGAGTAGTCCTGTCTTTTAAGAATATGCCTCGGTGGGCTATAAATCGAAGAAATTTTAATCGGCCCAATTCTCGTATTTAGAACTACTGTTGCTGCTTGTATGCTTTCTTCCCTCCAACTCATTTCTTGGTGGTGATCTAAGCCAGAACGGACTAGGATGGCAGCTCCCCCCTTGCCTTGTCTGACGGATGAGTGGTGTGATAAGTGTTATAGCCTTTTATTCTGATATAATTTTCTTCTGTGAAATGAGTCTCCGAGATCATACAAATATCGACTTGATAATGATCTAGGAAATGCATCAGTTCCATCTTTTTATTTTCTGTCAGCCCGTTTGCATTCCAGGCTACTATTCTTATCAAATCACCCATTTTGAATACTGGAGAGACACTTCTCAAGTTTTTCTTCCGATTTCTCCAGTTTTTCTAACCTGGATACAATCAAATCACTAGCCTTTTGTTGCTGATTCAATTGAAATAACATTTGTTGGAAAAAACTTTCTTGTGACGAAGTTGTCACCGGAGGAGACACTTTTGAAGATCCTGTTTCCTTCCACCTACCAACTCTGCAAATGACATGGTCCCATTCACTTGTTTTTGAGAGAGCTTGTGCTGTAGCGCACCCTTACCCCCCTTACCTTTCTTTTCGAGTGATTTTAGTCTCTGCTCTTTTAAAAAGTTGGAACACAATGCAGCCCGTAAAATTAGCTGGGTGTCCCTCCTCGTGACAATTCGCACATTTAGGTTTTTCCAGTCGTCCATGTGGACACAGAAAAGTCCAGTGCCCTTCAGCACACTTAAGGCATTTAACAGGTTTGTGACAAAAAGCTTTGGTATGATTAAAGCCCTGGCATCTAAAACATTGAGGGATTCTTTTTTGGGTTTCGTTTTAACTGGAGCTATGAGAACTTTTTGTGAGGCTACCTTTTCAATTTCATTTATTTTCTTGACATCTTCTTCTCTTTCGAACGTAAGCTGGAACAAAGGAAGGGGAATCTTTTCCTTGACTCTTACCTCCTCTTTAGTTTCCTCATTAACCTCAAGACTGTTCCTGATCTTTAACAGCCCCGTCACTGACTTTACTTTAAAACCTTTTTCTTTTAACTCTTGCTCAATGACCTCAACACTGGTTGAGGGATGTAGCCCTTTTGCTACGACTCTAATGGGACGGGTATGCTTATTTTCATACGAGTACCAACAGGCTTTCTTTTCCTCTAGTCTATCAACAACCTTGCTGTAGGCTTCAGGACTCACTAGGTTAACTCTCCAGACGTCTCCCCTAAGAGGTTTCACACTAAAGTCAGTTTTCGGGATGTCACCAATAAGTTCCATGCACCCTTCAAAACTTTTTTCGTTCGTAATTTTAATAGGGGGTGGAGTATGGACTTTTATTTTCTCTTTACTTCCCTCCCCCTCCACCCTTCCGTTATTCTTCTGTACCTTTAAGTCTCCATTTGGAACTTCATTTTTTTCCCATCTTGAACTTTTCCGGTTTGTTTGGTTGACTTGTTACCCGAAACTTCCGGAACTTCTTTAGAATTAACGTTACTAATCTGCTTCGCTTCTCCATTCCTACCTTTTTTGAGGTGAGTGCGCGGTGGCGGTGAGTCCTCTTCCTCCCTCCTTTTCCTTTTGTGGACGAGAATCCAGTCCGTTTCTGCGTTTATTTCATCCTCATTTTCGTCTTCCTCCCTCGTTCCATCCTCAGGACTTCCGTCAAGTGGCGTAAACCTCCCCGAGTATCCTGATACAACGTTTTTTTTTCGGTATTTTTCTGGATGCGCACTTCCTTTTTTTCAAGCACAGCAAGCCGTTGTTGAAGATCTTCAATTGTTTTTTGGTACTTGTTTTGCAATTCATAAGTAGCATTCCTCTGTTCTTCTTCTTGTTTTTCTTTGTTTTAACTATCTGAACTAGGTCCTCTATGGTGTTTTTTAGGCCTTTAACTTGAAATATGGATTTAACATCAACGACATTTTTGATGCCTTCCTTTACCGCCGCTTCAGCTTTGTCCAACACTTCCTTAACGTTTGTTGGCTGTACAGCATTCGGTGCGCCTGCGGCTGATTGATCAATCGTAGTTATTTCGTCTCGATTTAAAATCGTATCATTACTATCTCTCGTTGGTGTTCCGGGAGGAGATCTCGGGAGAAGAGAACTCCTCTCAAAAGCACTATTATTTGCCATACTTGGCAATCCTGTAACAGCTTGGAATTTCACTGCACTTGGTTTCACAAGGTCAAGAAGTAGACCTCGTTCACGGCACTTCTCACACCCGGAAAAATTGACATTGTCTAACCAAGAACACTTGTAGCCGTGTTTACTTTTGATCGACGTACACGACATGTATTGTTTACTTTCTCGCACTCACTTTCGTCAACCGCTGCGCCTCGCCGGCGCGTAGCCGCTCACTAACCGCGCGATATGCTGGACTTTTAAACCCTTCATCACTCAGATTGTACGAAATTGTTCGCGAATTTTCACTGGTTTTTCTCGCAGAGAGAGCACTGAAGCACATCCGCACTGCTCGAAGTGTAAACACCGAATCCCTCTTTGTGAAGGCGGGTTTTTAATAAAAAGCAAGAGCCTAAAATACTGTAAATTGCAAGTTTTTTTCAGAAAAAAAAAATGAAAATTTAACAAAAGTTTCGTCAAAAATTTTGGGTTTCATAGCTCCCAAACATTTTCAACGTTTTTGCCCCCCATACTATATCGACTTTCAGTTTGCGTCCAAATGCTCCGTTTTTTACGCCCTTTTGATAGATGTATCACTCGATGGGGATCGTCCCTCGCAATCTTTCAGATAGCCCCCTTGAGGGATAGGGGGCTAGAACGTTGGAAATGTGGATAATTACAGTCCCCACACATCGGGTCAGGTGTTTGTTGCTACATACCCATTTTTCATTGTTCATATTCAAGGTATATGGAGAACAGGTATGGACAACACTTGACTCAGGGGGCGTGGCCACTTGGAAAATAGCGACTTCGCCGCCATCTTGTCTCCTATTTACACTATGTATGTATATCTTGCTTTGTTGTTTGTGGTCAGGTTTGAAGGGGAAGTTTATCTGAAGCAATACACTATTTATTTGAACAATGAAATGCAATTTCTGAGCCAACCTCAGAGTGTTGTCCATACCTGTTATCCATCTACCTTGGTTCATATTTGTTTCTTTCATGCATTCGAATGTATTTGTTGCTTCATTTTTTTTTGTTTTCGATTGTTTCTTGCGGACAGTTTGTTTCATATTTTTATTCTAAATTTTTGATCGGAAAACCGGAAATTCTTTTTTTTTTAATATTTTTCTTTCCCACTCAATCTTGATTAATTCTTTCGTCTTAAATTTTTTCCCAAAAATTCCATATTTTTCTCATATTTTTCTCTATCCTCAAAAGTGCGGAAATCCACTGTGGGGCACGACAGTGGCAACATATCACGGTGAACAAGCAAGCAAGCAAGAAGAAGAAAAAGTCATCGAATTTAAAAATTTCTGGCGAGATTAAAAAATCTGGTGACGGAAAAATCAAAGGGTGCAACAATAAGAAAAAAAGAGGAAGGTCATCAAATTCATACTTTTTGATGGATGGCGATTCGTAGAGGGCGGCAGATTTTCAATCTTCCCCCTCTCTCCGGAAACTCTTCGCCACACCCCTGCCCTGCTAGCCGATCCTCCATTGGACGATCTACCACAGGACGATTCCAGTGGTGGATCCTGCCATTTGACAACAATGTTTTTCTTTCATTTGAATCCGTGTAAAAAAAATCGATTTGATAGTGAAGCAGCGCTTCACCAACAATCGATTGTTGTACACGGATTCAAATGAAAGAAAAACATTGTTGTCAAATTGCGCGAGCCGCCACAGGACGATTCACCTAACTATGGTCGCTCCGCCACTGGAAGATCCGCTACTGGACGATCTGCCACTGTGAGATTCACCGCTGGACAATCCCAAGGGTATAGATTAAAGAGGTATGAGGTATGCTCATCTGACTTCGCGCCACGAAGTCAGAAGCGTGCAGTGCAAAATCCAGATCCAAGATGGCCGACAAAAGCAGAAAACATTGTATACTCTTTCCAGAAAACATCGGACTATTTTCTGCTTTTCTGGAGAGGGAGCCCGATGTTTTCTGGAAAGAGTATACAATGTTTTCTGCTTTTGTCGGCCATCTTGGATCTGGATTTTGAACAGCGCGCTTCTGACTTCGTGGCGCGAAGTCAGATGAGCATACCTCTTTAATCTATAACCAGAGTTGCGAACAATGGCTAGATTCGACCACACGTGGACTATTTTTATGAGAATATAGCCACGACTCTCACTCTTTCGGTTCCGATCATCGAGGATCTCCATCCCTATCAGGGGCGCCATTTCAGATTTTCCTTGGGGGGGGGGGGGAAGGCCCTCCAAAAATTTGGATGACCCTTTTTTTTTTTTTTTTTTTTTTTTTTTTTTTTTTTTTTTTTTTTTTGGCCGTGCATTTTAAAAAAAATCTGCCCATCTCTCTGACTTGTTTGGGGGGCCTCCAAAAGTTTAGTTTGGATGCCCTTTTTTTTTTTTTTTTTTTTTTTTTGCTGTGCATCTTCAAAAAATCTCTCTAACTTGATTTTTCGGCCACTTTGAAAATCCTTGGGGGGGGGAGGGCAACTGCCCCCCCCCTGCCCTCCCCCAAATGGCGCCCCTGATCCCTATCCACAGCGTGGCTAGTTTCCAACTCGAAAACTCTCGAAAACTGTGCCCTGTGTTTCTGAAACTGGCTATTCTACCCCGTCCAAACCCGGCAACACTGTCTATAACCTTGGGACAATCCGGCATCAGCCGTTCCTTCACCAAACGATCCGCAACTATAGACGAGAAAAAAATTGAAGGTCATTAAATCATAATTTTAAAGGGTGGCGATTCGCGGAGGGCGGCAAATGGAGCTTTTGAGAACAATGCTACAGGAGGCATTCTCTAAATGCGTACGTGACCGAGCTACGCATAAAAGTTGAAAAAAGTGTTATCAGAAATCCGCTTCCGTGATACTGATATCTGGAGAATCTATGGCCGAACTTTTTAGACATGCTCCCCAATTTTCAGATTAAAATATTAAGTCGTTCAAAAGTTATAGCGAAAAAAAGTCGGTCTCGTACGTGACCAAATTAGGAACGCGTATCCGGCACTGTCCGCTGTTACATGAAATTTCAGGTCGCCTGGAAAAGAAAAAAAAATCTGTTGGCCTTCTCAGAGATCTCATACCCTATAATTTCCATCCCACCAAAAATCGCTCGTTAAAGATTGATTTTATTACCTAAATTTCTTACTTACGCAAATAGTGGAGGTCTCGTACGTGACGGTCTCGTACGTGACATTTTTTCCCATGGGGTCACGTACGTGACAAATTTTTTAAAACAGGGCATATCTCGTGATTTTATGAACGAATTTTACTGAAAAATTTGGGATCCTGGGGTATTTTGACCCAAGAAAGACGAATCCGGTGTCAGTTTTAGCGAATTCTCAAATCCAAGATGGCGGCGTAGCGCACGCTCACAAATACAAACTAGACAGGAGTTAGGCTAATTTTGGGCCGATGTTAATGAAATTTGGTAGCCCGGGGTATTTTGATCTGAGAAAAACGAATCCGGTGTCAGTTTCTGCGAATTCTCAAATCCAATATGGCGGCGTTGCGCACGCTCACAAATACAAACTAGACAGGAGTTAGGCTAATTTTAGGCCGATTTTGATGAAATTTAGTACCACGGGGTATTTTGACCCGAGAAAAACGAATCCGGTGTCAGTTTCTGCGAAATTTTCAAATCCAAGAT